>VXBJ01003289.1:2887873-3225966 GCA_013400055.1 Nycticryphes semicollaris | reverse complement strand
TTAGGCTGACGGTTGGACTAGACGATCTTAAAGGTCCCTTCCAATCTAGACAAGTCTATGATTCTATGAAATTATTTGGTTAATTCCAAATTTATTAAAGCTTTCTTAGACATACAAACTGCATACTTGTTTGAATTTGTATCTGGTAGACACATTCTGCCTGGTGCTTGTTAAAATCTTGTGAATCTTTTGTCGGCCTCAATCCTTTCTCCTCACGGGAGGACTGGGGATCAGCCCTGTGATTTGATTACTTGCAGAGTGTACGGTGAATAAAGTCGTGTGATGTTAACACAGACAGTTTTCTGACCACAGCCACAATTTGAGGTGATGATGAGATATAGTGAGGTGAATTGTATTCCATAAATATAAAGTGAAAATGCCAGCTTTTAGGTATAATTATTTCCCTGTGTGAAAGACATTAAAACTAGACTAATGAATTTTGCTTTGACTGTGTATGTTATGTTTTTAGCGTAGATCTCATAGGCACTGCCGTTCTGGTTAATTAAGTCTGAGCCATAGTTCACTTCTTAGCTAAGAAATGTAGTTCCGTATCTGTAGAGCATAAGGCAATAATAGATGTCAGCGTCTGCGTTTGTAGGATTTAGAGGGAGCTTTTGGTAATTGTTTTCTCTGCTTCCTACCTTCTGTCACCTTTGCTTACGAGCAGATCGGTGCACGCCAGCTTACAGCTTACATTTAAAAAGCTTGGATGTGCTGAGCACCTTTCTGTGAAGAGAGTGAAATGCCCCTCTGTGTACAGAGCCTTTCTGTACACAGCTGGTGTCGCATTTATGTGTTTTGAGCACCTGTGGGATGCATGGGCATTTGCTGGTACTCCAAAGGGACACGACATCCGTAGGTAACAACTTCATGTAGCGTTATTGATTTTCGCATTGTACCAGCAGTCATTTCTGGGCATGTGAATCCCTTGCGGAGCCTCTCATCATAGTCTGACCTAAAGCTTCAGAAGGTTTTCGCCGATGAACTTCAGGAATGCTTTCCCTATTTCCAGAACAAGGCAGTGGAATTCATCAGCTAATCAAAACATCCAACGTTTTTATCCAACTGGCTTTAACTGGGGTTTTTCATTAAAGGCTTTTGCTTTTTTTAAACTTTTTTGATTTTTTTTTTTTTTATATTGTCATGACTGAACATAGCAGCAGAAATGAGGAACATTGTAAAAACAGTGGAGCAACTTTATGAAAGACTTCCTTTATATTCACTTTCCGCAGGCATTTTACATTGAAACCCAAATGTTTTTCTAACAGTCACAGTTTTCCAGTCAGGGTTTTTATTTTTATAAAGGGGAAATAAGCCATAAGACAAAGAGTGGCTAGTCACACAGCTCAAGTTTTGAAAAATCGGTGGTTTTTTTTTCAATGAATTGTTTTGAATGGATGATATAGGCTAAAACTATTCCCAAGCATTATTTAGCAAATCATTTCAAGAAAGTTATACATTCAAGAGTACCACAATCTAACAATAAGCTAATAGAAATCTGCATTCTTTCCTATAATTGCTAGGAATTATTCAGTGCTCTAATTATTAAAACTAAGTGGCTTATGGGGAGGTGGAGTAGGAATGAAATACTAAAATTGGTTCATCCTGACAATCCACATTAGAATAACAGGGTTGGGTTGTTGTTTCCACATAGTTTAACTGACTCCAGGCTCTGAAGAAGTGATACCTACTGGAGTGGAATGAGAAATATGCACCTGAAAATGAGATTGTGCTGTAATGTATGTTGATCACACAAGGTGGCAGAATGAGCTTAGGGCTATCCCAGAAATAAGAGGCAGTGAAGCATCATTGCTTTCAGCCAAGAGTGTATCCTTGCTTGCCCTAGGAATATGCCAAGTTGTTTTTACACATGTAGAGGGATGGAGGAGAGTATTTTTGTACAGCTATTTTTTTTTTTTTTGATAATTATCCAAGTTCTTCAATTTCTGTTGGAGATTTAATGGAAACTGTTAAAAGCTTGTGGGTAACTTTGGAAATTAATAATCATACAATGCTGAATCTGCTCATATCTTCAGTTTTATTGAAAACACAGTTTACTTTCTATCGATACATTGATTCCCTAAGTGGGGTTGAACTCTCCAGATGAAGGACAGCTACAAGAACGGGCACGTAGGGATCATTTCACTTTTCATTATCGATTTATGGCTAGATTCACTTCTCTTGTGAGTGAATGAAACTCCATTGACTTTCCTGGTGTTGCATTTACTCATAGCAGGCCTGAGCATGGCAGGTAGATATATGTGGCTAAACAGAGGGCAACCCAAAGAGGAGAAACCAAAGTACAAGGCAAAGAGAAGGATGCTCCTGCTTTGGCTAATTAGTTGGGGAATGGTAGGAATATTTCTTTCTACACCTGCACAGTTATCAGATGCTCTCCTAGACCTCTGGGCCCGCCCTTATAACAGTCACTTCCAGGGACAAGGTTGAGCTGTGTCATCAAAGGAATCTTTGAGTGCAGGTCACAAGTGAGCTCCTACACGTCCCTGCTCAGTTTGCCCAGTGGAGCCACAGGGCAGCCAAGCAGTAAATAAATGATGGAGAATTTCAGCGATGGTGAGAGTCTCCTTCCAGTCCTGTAAGCTCACAGTGTGAATTGCATCAGTAATACATAAATGCAGGCTGTGTCTTGGGCCCAACTAATGGTTGCTTGAAGAGAGAGAGGGAGAGAGATGTCAATGTAGGATGTGTTTTAAAAGTAGCTGATAATATGTCCTGCATCTGAATTACTCCTGTCCGCAACTGAATTAACTGACCAGGATAGTCTTATAAGTAAGGGCTTAAGGACTGGAATCCATTCATTGCTCCTTATGCAATATATTTCTGAAAGCTCATTAGAAGCTATTAGAGCTTATTCACCCTTGCAACCTTTTCAGCAGATGTTCAGCTGTTTATTTTTTCCTTCACTGCCGTAAGATATTTGGCTAAGCATTAAAACAAGACTGGAACAGGTCAGGAAAGTATTTATTTCCCAGAAAAATAAATTAGGATGTTAAATTAATGGGAATTAATAAAAAAAAAGTAATCTGTGGTATATTAACGAAAACTGGAAAACAAGAATTAGCTGTAAATTTGAAATCTAGAGCTATAGCAAACACTGGAAATGCAACCTTTCTTTTTGCACAGACAGGTTACAAAATGATAAAGAGAGGGAAAATAAAAAGCAACCAAGAGAAAAAGGCAAAGAAAAAATGAAGATTGTGACTTCTGGAAAATTTTGCATCAGCTGCAGTTGACTTTGGCCCTTTAGACATTCAGAGTAGCCGAATGTGAGACTCATGAGGCTGCCTGAATCAACTATGGCCATGTTTAAGAGGACTTTTTAGCCCACACCTGAGTGCTGGGCTTCAGGTCTGAGAGCTCCCTGACCCCATGTTCTTGTGTTCAGCTTACTCCGCAGTCATGTCCTGTCTTTCAGCTGTGAGCTGCTGCTCAGCTGAGACTCACCACTCATACGACATTTCCTCCACCATCCCACTGCAAAGTCATGGGGGTTATACTTAATTGCCAGTGGTTTTTAACTTACCTGTACACTGCACAGGCTTGAATGACTCACACACACTTCTCAGCCTAGGTAAGGCAACTGAGTGGAGGTAGCTTCTCAAAATGCCTCTCTGCTGTGACTGCCTGCAAGTCCTCCCTCTTCTTTTCAGTACAAAGTCAGGCACTAACAACCTAAACCGCTGCAGGGGATGCTTTGAGTTAAACTGCTAGCCTTGCACTGAAATGGGAAAAAAATGCTCACTTATACCTGTTCCTTACCACCTCTCCACTGCTAATTACTGCCTTTCGGTTGGATTTTCCTTGCGGCAGTCGGCTGCTGTTGCTGGGGGGTTCCTAGCCGGGTGTATGTAGCAGAGCGTAAGTTCCCTGGGAGAACCAAGCCTGGGGCTGTGGGGTGGTGCAGCTGGGGTTGAAGGGTAGTGGTAGGGATGGCTGGCAAGATGGGGCACACATCTGAGCTCAGACAGGCATTCTGGGTACTATCTCTCAGGGTATACCAAAACCCGTGTAAATCCCATAATTCACATGGTATAAAGAGCTGCAGTGCAAGAGATAGGACTGAAACCAGGCTCTGAATACACTGATTATACACCAGTAGCGGGCTGCAGCTTTTAAATATCAAGTAATTATTTAATGTCTGAGGAGGCATTAGGGCCTGTCTGCACCCTGAGGAAGTAACTTGGCAGTGGGACAGCCATGGCCAACCAGGAGCAGAAACGCAGAGCTCCTCTCCCAAGAGCTTCACGTGTCACTTTTCCCAAATCATTGAACAAACTGGTGCCCACATATTGGTTAAATAAGTGACAACCGGTTGGGTTTCAGTCATAAGCTAACTGTCTCAGTAGCTTTAGCCAGTGCCCCTGGAAAGCAGAAGGCAAGCAAGAGGCGTAGCTGGCACTGACAGCAGCGCAGCGAGTCAAAATATTGATGGCAGTGACATAGATGCTCACACAAGGCACCACGCTGTTAGATGCAGGTGTCGTTCACGCCTGCGCAACACACGTGGAAGCAAAGCACACTGCCTCTGGACACACACACACACACCAGTACATGTAAATGCTTTCGACGTGAGGTGTGGTTAAACACAGGGAATATGCTGTGGGGTTCATGTGGTCTCTGAAAATGTTCTCGTTTCAGCATGTGTGATGAAAAGGGAAAAGGACTTCACTGAGAGGTTCAAATTAATAATTTGTTTGGACTTTGCTCACCAGTCCAATATGACACTATTGCAGGTTCTATGGGTACAATAACGAATACACTATTGCAATTTAAAAACATACACTATTACAACCTACAATTGATCCCAAAAAGTAACAACACAAACCACAAGCACACTAGATATTAATATCTTAAAAGAATGCACCAATCACGATCTTACTAGCATGCCATATACCATATGTATGTTTCTTAATCACTTACCCTCTCTCTCAGGTAAAGTCACTCAATCCCAGGGAAGTTACCCTGTACGGCATCCTGGACAAGGAGGGGATGAATCTCTTACAGACCAGTTGTATCGTTGGAAGAATACCCTACACTTTCCTCCCCAAACCTTGCAGTTTATATTTCCTGATTCGATAGGAATTATTGAATTATGAGTGGATTACACTATCTGGAGTATTTACCTCTGGTGGTGTGACGGCTCCGAAGTTTCTGTTGCTAATTTTGTGATGTCTGGCACTCAAAATCAGGGGAATAGTGGTGGGATGGGACTCAGGGCATTTTGTTTGTTAAGTCTCCATTTGTTTTCGGTTTTTTATTGTGATGCAATCTTGAGACAACCCCGGGATGAACTGTTTTTGCAGCCCTCCTACCACCCTTGTGCCCCCCCTCAAGGTTTTCTCTGCATATACGAGGCAAGGCAGAGCTGAAGCTGAGTCGAATGACAACTCCCTGCATCTCACCTATCGTGCTCTGAAACTGGTTTGGTTGGGTGCTCCCATATAGCATGCTGCTGGAAAGGTCACAGGGCCAATGCATATGGATGACTCCAGCATCCGGACAAATGTGCTGTGGCATTGCTGTGTTGCACTGGAAGCTGCAGATGGTACCTGACAGCCTTGGTAAAAAGATATGAAGCAAAATAACTTGTGAGAGCAAGAAAATAATTCTGTGTTGATTAATGCCAGCGTTGTTGGTATTGATGGTTTAGCTGCCTGCACAAAATAAATGTGGGCAATCAGTTAATCTTGAAATAACTTGTATGACTGAATAAAGGAAGTTGTTGCCTAATCTATTTCATACTAATTGCTCCCTGCCACAAATTCAGGGCCTGATCCAGTAAGAATTGACATTGAGGAGAGATACTCCATTCTCTGCAATAGACTTTGGATCAAGGTTTCATTTTAAGGGGAGCAAACACAGTATGCTAAATTAGCATTCATCCAAGCCAGCACTATTCTTTTCTTGAGAAGCAGACAGGTGTCCTGGTTTGAGGTAAAACAAACCAATTTTCTGTTTTACAATTTTACTTTTTTAGCTGGGCCTCTTCTAACTAACTAAACTCTGAAATTAATAGCATATTGGTCAGAAACTGTTCCCTCTCTCAGCGATGAGACCTGATCACCCCAAGGAATGGTGTGCAGAGAGGCCCTTGTTTATACTCATTGCTAGAACAACCCAGGGCAGGGAATGGCCTTATTTGCCCCATTGGAGGGTGGGAAGCGGAAAAGCATCAAGGGGTCACCCCTGTGGGGAGGAGGGGACAGGACAGGTGACCCAGACCTGACCAACTGGGGGATTCCATCCCATCTGCATCATGCTCAGTATAAAAGCTGAAGGATCAAAGGGTCAAATCTCTTTTTTCAATGGCCAGCGTCCGAGAAGGACCCTGTCTGTTCATCTGCCTTTGACCCTGATCCTGCCTTTGACCTGCCTTTGACCCCAATTCCTGACTCTGGATCTGGAATCTGGCTCCTGTTGATCACTGAGTCCAGTCTGGGACTTTTCCCAATGCCTGCTGATGACATGATTGTCACTGTGGGAGCTTGATATGGCTTTTTATATACTGATTCTATTATTTCATGTATCTATTTCTTTATTTTCTTTCTATTTTAGTTTTAGTATCAGTACTTCGTTAGTTTAGTCCATTCTAAACTCGTAAATCTCTTTAATGTCTTCCTCCCTGTTCCTTTTTGGGGGGAGGAAGGGTCATCTGTCAGTCTGGTTTTGGTAATTTTGGCTGAAACCTCCACAACAGGTTTGATATATTCTTGCATAACCAAATGAGTCTTAACACTTGTGGGATTGCAAGCCAGTAAAGCCAACCTGAGCACATCAAAGTTTGGGTAGGAACTGGGGCCCTGTGACAGACTGCCTCGGTTGGGTGCCTGACACGAGGCTCCCACCACTGCGGTGCTGCACAGAGTCATTTACCACCCAACAAACACTTAGTCCTTATGAGCCATTTTTTTGAAAAAATCACACTGGGGCCATACCTGGGGTTTAGCTATTTAAACGTCTTAAAAAATCTGTCCCTTGGGAGGATGTAAATCAGCAGGATTTAGGCTGCTAAGGCTTGCATCATCAAAGGGACAAAAGTGTCAATCCATCTCTTTTCATGCCTAAGGACATAATAGTATCATGCCCCCTCCCATGAGGGGATACTGTAGAGAAATTTCCAAGCTCTCAGCACCCAAACTAGCTAGCTCTGGAAGCAGATGGAGTATAATTATAGCAGTGTTGAGCTGCACCTGAACTAATTAGCTCTGCTGAGAAACAGGGATTGAATTTAATAATGCATGTTCTGCCATACCAAAAAGGCTAGGCTGCCTTTGAGACCCAGGTGAGTGTCTCTGCTTGGTGCTGTGCTGAACTCTGTGGAGTTACTCTGAAAGTCAGCTCAGAGCTTTTTTTTTTTTTCACTATAATCCACTGTACAATGTAGATATCACCTTGGCCTAGCGTTCAGGTACCATTGGCATAATTACTCCTCAGCTGTCACTTTCCTCCTGACTATTAGTTTAGCATGTTAAGTTCTGCATATGCTCAAGATTTTGCGGTCCAAACTCACTGAAATATTGAGATCTACCTCAAGGACTGTTGTGGCCTAAAGCCTTGAAGCCTTCAAAATGGGACTGTCTTCTTTATGGCCTGGTGTTACCAGCGTGGCCAAAACATGCTCATAGAAAATGGTAGCTGTGAGAGAGAAGTAGAAGACCCAGGCTCAGATCTTTGGTCTGGAACAGTGATAGCTATCAGATGTTGACTTGAACTCCCATCTTGGATACATTTCCTAATTACTGGGATTACAGCCAGTCCCTCTGCTCTCAGTCCTCTGCTTATCAAACTATTTCTATGAAGAGGAGTGACTCTTGTATTAATGAGAGAGATATTTTTCCCACCCAGTAGGAAGCTGGGTGCTGGGACACTGACTTGGGGTGCTGGTTTGACCTTGAGCTCTGGCTACAGTTGTGGCAGAAGCAACAGTATGAGCCTGTCCCCAACACCTTCAGTGGGTGACTTAACTCCAAAGCTCTCACTTGTGAGCTACCACTATTAGTCTTTAAAAATAGAAACCTGATGTTTTTTATATCATGCAAGTGGCTGAGATTATTTAGGAGTTTAATGGCTTTGAGCAGAGACTCTGTCTCTCTAGACACATACCAGCACTGCCCCTTTTTGATTAAATTTATTTCTCGCTCATTTTGTCCTTGCCCTGCTCAGCAGCTTTCTGTTGACCCTGAACCTAAGTACCTATCCATGGAAAACTTGTGCAAGTATTGGAAAAGGTAGGATCAGGACTAAGAGAGAGGTGTTGCTTAATTCTGTAAAGCCTAATTACTACCTAGGAAGTGCAAATGGAAATTGGACCCTTGAATGACTTAAAGTCTTTTGAAAATTTAAGCCATGGTTCAAAACATTTGATTATTTATTAATGTAGTTCCTTTAGACAAATTTAACGACTCTGTGTGCTGCAGACAACAAAATTACAACTATTGGATTAAACATGCACACAAATCCAGAGGTCAGTCTTCTGGTTGGTTCTTTGATTTTAAAAAAACACAAGCTTCAATGTTTTGAGCCAAAGGAGATTTTTGAGAGCTAGCACTGATGCATCTTACTGATGTTGTAGAGATAAGCAGTTCTCTCATCAGAAACTCAAAATACCTTTGATTTTTTTACAGAACCATTCTTTTTCCTGCCATTCTGCTGATAGGGTCTGCAATAAAATCTCTTAACAAGAGAAAGATCTGATTTACAAGATTTGTTATATCTGTGTTGAATTCAACTGTCTGTGCAAGAAACATGGGAGTCTGTGTTCCCCTACACTTCCTCTACTTGCTCTACCGCATATTTGGCTGAAACAGCCTGTTTCTGAAAATACTAGTGGTAAGTGGATAAGCAGAGCCAATGGAAGTGATATTGCATTTGTAGTAAGGGGAAAGGGAGAGATGTGAAGTGAGGAAGGAAAATCCTGAGACTGAGATCTTCCTCAACGCTTCTCCTGGCATGGTGCAAAGACAGGCCACCTCTTGTAAAGGGGATGGAGTAGAAGTACAACCTATCCTTAAATAATTAAGCAAATACTTAACCTGCAGGTTTAAAGCTTAAAGTATATTATAAAACAATTATGTTTCCTTTGCATGATAAAGCTGAATTGCCATTCAGCTTCCTTTGTCATCTGTACGTGTGAGTTTGGAGCAATTAGTATGAATCTATTGCAGGTGCAACATCTCAGGAAATTGCAAGAAGCTGTGCAGTATTTTTGTACCATAGAGGAGTGCCAGAGCTATAACTCTTGGAAGAGTTGAAAACTGGAGAGATGTGAGCATCTGAAGTGTGATTTTATAATCATAACAAGCACCAATAGCCGTCTATATAATAGGCATGAAATGAATGCCCTATTTTCTCAGATTGTACTCATTTAATTTAACTGCAGACTGCAAACTGTTTAATTTTAGATTGTGGGTTACCTTTCTCATGTGCCCAGTTTATCTTTCTAACTGTAAATAGAATTTTTTGAACGGTAACAGCAGTGGTATTATGTTAGCTTTGATGTTATCTCCAGACAACATCCTATTCCAGTGAAACACATTTTGCATGTTCTTTAAGATAAACTACTTGGGAATTCAACATCCCTGAATTTTGTTTGGTATCACTTTGTCATATCTAATTGTTCATGTAAAACTGATCCTTACACCTGACACCGGGATGCAATTTCATTTTTAAGTGTGAGTTAAGGGCATACTCATAAATGGAGCATGGTAAGATAAATGCTTCCTAAAGCCAAATCTCAAAGTGGCTTACATGGTGATTTTTTTTTTAATTTTTTCTTTTTTGTAGAGTGATAGCAATCCACATCTGCTGAGGATTTGACCCTTAGAATTTCCTCACCTGATAATAATTTCTGCTGATGCCCCATTTATATGAGTAGAACAGAGGGACCTCAAAAGACCACAGTGATTATTCATATATGGTTTGGTGCCCTTTTATTCCTCTACAGAGACCTAAAGGAACCACTGTGGTTCATGCCCACCATTTTACCTATGTGAAATCACTGGCTTGATGAATGATACTGACATGGAACATTTCCTTCTTTGCAGGTATGAAGGGAAAAATTAATCCTGGGGACTTCAGTGCAAAACCCCATGATTTTAACCAAAACCATTTGCGCACAGCAAAATTTCTGGTAGCCACTGTTGCACATATAGAGCAATGCACGGGGACGTCCACTTACTTTGACTTTTGGGATGTGGCAAAGGAGGAGGAAATGCAGGTACATGATCAAAAAAAGCAGCTTATGGCGAAAAAAAAAGGAGTTTCAGGTTGTCAGCACGGTGAGCCATCTGCACAGTGTTTCCATAAAAATGACAACATCAGTGACTACCCCGTACCTTTGACTGCAGTAACGCATACACACACACACTTCAGTGGAGTGGGAGGAGGTGAGAAGGCTTACTCTGAAATGGAAATAGCAGGAGGAGGATATCACATGAAGCAAACAAACTCCTGGAGCAAGCAAGACTTGTGACAGGACAAAGATTATTTGTCCTGTAAATAGCAATCCTAAAAACACGGTTGCTTGGTGGGGTGTTATATGAGAAAAAGGTTCGTGCTGAAACTCAGCTTTGCACTGTGTGATGTGCAGATGTTTTCAGAGTGCTAGTTTTTAATGCTGGAAAATAAGACACTCTCAACCCCCCCTCTAAAGTTTTAATGCTAACTGAAAAAAATATCTTTTTCCCCATATAATCTTAGCCTGAGAAAACCTCTTTTTCTGTGTTGGCTATGAAGTAAGGAAATCTGTAGGCTCTGTGGCACTGTCCCTCTCTTCTGTTGCTGGGTTGTCTATGTGGCTCTGTAGCTAATGTGGCAACACCTGTCCTATATTTCAAGTGTAGCAGGAGGCCTTTTGAGCAAACTATCATTTAGAAAAGAGCTAGAGATTGCATAGTCCCCTGTGGCTCTGGTAAAATTTAATGGAGTTGGTGACTAATCCCCTCACCATTGCACCATGGAGCATGGGGAGCAAATTCCTTACCTCTGAGGAAGAAGTCAAATGTTCTCAGAGGGGGACCTCAGTCAATTTTTCTCTTTCCCTCCCTCTCAGGTAGAGTTTTCTATGGGAATGAGTGAGGATTGACCCTATGGAAATTAGAATTTGAGAAGACCTATTATAAAATTGATTTTACTTCCTAGTCGCTGCAAAGTTGTTCCCTATAGCATGTTCTCTCATGATTTATCCAGGAGTTTCAAGCATTGTAAGTACCAGTGGTTCTGTATTTCCCTGGCCTGTCCCACTGACGGATGGCAAAGAGATGGGGATCACAAGATACAGTAGAGATGAAAAGAGAGATAGCCAACTAAGATAAAGATGAAATTTCTTTTTTTACTGTAGGAGTAAACTGCTTGGAGGATCAGAAGCCAGACCGGCATCATTTGCAGTGTATGTTCTGGGTGACACAGTATTTTAGACCTCGGCTCAGTTTAAAGACAATGAATTTTTCTTTAGACACAAACCCAATCACTTTTAAAATTATCTCGCTTTAAATCTATTGAAACTCTTTTCCCACTCTCATAGTATGTTTGCACAATACCTAGGAGAAGAGCTTCTTATTCCCTGCTTTTCCCCTCTGTTCTCTTATTAACTCTTCCCTCCTTGCAACACATGCACAATTCTTGGGAAGCAGATGAGATGGAAAGTGCTGAAGCGACACAAGATACAGTGTTCTTGAAGAACCTCTGATCTGCTGAGCAATGTCTTGTGAGATTTAAAACTCCAAAGGATTTACCATAAATAAACAAAACCTTTCAACACCTTACAGCTCCTGGGAAACAAAATCCAAAACATTCTGAGATTTGCTTATTGCTAGTGTTACCCACGAGTTTGCTGTCTGTTTGGTCCCGCCGTGCTGTCCACCTGCCTCTTGCATTCTGTCTCGAGCAGACACAGCAATATCCCATCTCTTCTGCTACTTGTCTCTCCAATATAGCAGTGCATGGGTAATGGGATGCTTGAGGATAATAACCTGGTATCTCTTTTGCCTTCTACATATGAGATTTGGCATTTGCTTTTTTTTTTTTTTTTCTATTTGGTATGGCTCTAGAAATTTTTACACAGAGAGAAAATGTGATTGTGAATTCAATCTCTAGGTTCCTCTTTCCATAGGGCACCCCTTTTTTTCGTTGCTTTTGCTTTGTTTGTTCAAATTAAATTTTTATTGTGTCTTAAAGAAGAATGAACTTTCAGTACAAGATAATAAAGGATTTATCTGATGATAAAACATGTAAATCTTTCCAGAAAGTTCAGGAGGATTTTAATATTAATGCAGATCAAATATGGAAATATATGCAATTTGCGAATAGTTTTATGGAAACAGGAAGAGCTGTGGAGTCAGTGTAAGAGTAATCCTTATTAGGATGAGTTTCTGATATTGATAAGACAGAAATACAGTATCTCATTTTTTTTTCTCTTGCTTAAATCTCTTCATTCTTTTGTGAAATGGCAGGAAAGACTGACAAGTCTTTTTTAAAAAACAAACCATTGAATAAATCATTAGAGAAGAAAATATAAGGAACAAGATTGTAGTGACAAGGAAAGAAAATCAGTTTTGTAATAGGTCTTCTCAATTTCTAATTTCCAGAGGGTCAATCATCAGTACCCCCCTGTAGAAAAAAAGAATGAATTATAGACAATTAATGTTTTACTATTTTTAATATTTTAATAAGCATGGATATCCCTCCTCCTGTAGTGCCCTCAGGATAACTCTTCCTTTCTCTTAGTATGAATTTCAGTATGGTGAGGGTCTAGTACGCAGTATTCCTAACTTAATACAACATACTAACTAAAATTAATGCTTAAAGTACTTTATTTTTTAAATCTCTCATTTACTCTTTCCAAAATATCATTGCTTACTCAACAGCAAAACAAAACAGAAAAGGTAAGTTTTGAGCAGAATGAGAGGAGATAATCAAGGGGTAAAATACAGGTGAATTTTTAATATGGCAGAGTTCTCAGGTATTCTTTCTAATTTTTAGTATTTTTTTTTCAAAAATGGATCATGATAGGGGTGGTGACATTTCATAGCTCATGTTATAACCATTAAGGAGGAGCATGGAACAGAGTTATATTGGGGTTCCTGCTTCATGCCTAAATGGAATATTCCACTTTGGCACCATCTGATCACCACTTTTATCACAGGGACATCCCAGTTTGATTTCACACGAGTTCATGGCTTACACCAATCAATTTAACTGGGGAGATTTGTGGTTGAAAGATTCACAACAAGGTCAAGCATTTACTAAAATGGGAAAGGATTTTCTGAATGTCCTCATGGACCTAAGTCCTTTGCTGCATGAAGTCCAGGGTTCCCATGCCCAAAACTATGCTGAGTAGAGAGCATAGCGGAAGAAGAGTCACTCTACACAGCCTTTACTTTTCAGAGCTATGCCTCTTCTTTGCAGACAGCTTCCCTCGATGATCCTCAGAGATTCAGTCATGTTTAGGATTATGGGATAGGCAGTACACAGCCTGGAGATCCAGAGACCACCACCTTATTCTTCTAACTTTTCCTTGCAATACTATCTCCTCTCATTCTTAACAGTAGCATTTTGAAAGAAATTTCAAATTTACCCAGCATGATGATTTTGCAAGTCTGCATATGAAATTCATTTGTGCTGTGTTCTAAAATAATCTCTGAAAACACCCGCTCCCATTTATGATTCAATATGCAAGTTTCTTTCACTTACTGTGTTCTAGGACATGCTCTCAGTTAACTACTGAAAAACCTCTGCAGGATGTTTTGCTCATTAGAGAGGCATTTTGATGCTAAAGAAATATTTTTCCTTTTATTTTGAAACATCTCATTGGATAGACAGTATAGAGGTTTTCCTGAGATGTGCATTGAGGGCAGCTGCTTGGAAAATGAAGAACAGAGCCTTCAGATCTTGCAAATTAATGGAAAAGTTCAGTGAAATTTGGATTAGACTCCGATGATAAAGCAATCTGAAACAGAAACATCATTAAAAGATACTGGTAATGGAATTGTGAGTTTATTTGTCTGAAAAACAGCTTGCGAGGTAATAAGTAATGAATTATTGTTAAGAAGTACATCTGTCTCTAACGGGAAAAATGTCTTGTTGAATGCATTGTACAACTGTTCTGATGAAATTATTAAAATAAGTACCTTTGAGATAAGAGGATGTACTATAAAGACAACCAAGCGAACAGAGGGCTAGGGGGCTTTTATGCTAATTAAATGATGGACACACAGTGAAGAGACAAATTGTTAATATATGCTAAACACAGAAAATCTAGGAGACCATCTGATTCATTCTGTCAGAGAGAAAACATGTCTGTTTAATTAAGGGCTGTAATATTGCATGTATGCTTGCAGGCAGAGATAAGGTAGCTAATCTAGCTTTTCCTGAGGTGCACTCTGTCTTTTTAGTGCTTAAATTTCAACCTTAAGATTCCCTTAATGTTGCTGTTTGTATGGGATTGTTTCTCAGTTTCTGGCACGGAACCGATTCCCTGAGAGATAGATGCATCTCCAAATAATGACTGGTTGTCAGAAAGATAGCTTTTCGTACCTGGCTTTAATGCAGACCTTTATTTTACAGACAGGTTTCTCAGAGGCTCATGCTGTCTTATTTTTAATGGATAAAAAAAATAAAAAATAAAAATAGAGGTGGGTGGGAAATGCTGTCATGCAGACATTCCAGACGAGACTGGGACAACATCTCATTTGAATAACCAGCCTACGGATCTGTCAAGCTGAGCTGAGACATGCCTCAGCCACCTAGACTCCAAATGGAGCCCTCGGCTGAAGGGTGGGATGCAGGAGCATCCATAGCCTGTGCGTGCCCTGGCTGCCCTCACTGCAGTGCCTTTGCTCAGGAGAGCCCTGGCATGGGCAGAGCATGGTCTCATAGAGGAGCTTAATTGTGCCTTTGCTGTGTTCCACAGAAACATATGGCTCAAAGCCTACAGGAAAATATCAGCAATAACATAAACCTTATTTTGCATGAAGTAAAATCAACACTTGTTGTCTGAGTGCCTTGCCAGGGTTTGGAAGCCATGCGTTGTTTAATTTCACTGAGTTTGGGGTGTTTTGCCTTCCTTCCCTCCCCAATTTACCTTTGTTTTTACAGGGAAGCTGCATTTTCCAGGGTTGTGTTTGTGGACTGCAGGATATGAATTTTGTCCTTATCATTGCCCATATGAAATGTCGGGGTGATGGATATCTGCCCAATGGAAACTCAAGTGCCATAAATTCAAAGCAAAGCTGGCATGATGTATACATCCCTTACAAAGCTCTCACAATTATTTTTTTTCAGTTGAGTGGGTCTCGGTAGGACCAAACCAGCCTCCAACAAGCTTTGCAGTGCTGAACCTGTACTAGTAATGCCTGCTGTTCTGAGAGATGTAAATAGCAAAATCAGTGCAAAGAGCACAAGTAGCACCAGGATTGATTTCTTACTTCTATTTTGAAGGTCCAGGTCTTGAAAAGCACCCATGTCTTGTTGGTTCTTTTTGTGAAGTCACTTTCAGCCGGCAAGTGAACCTCCAGGTGGGTCCCATAGAAGAGCTTATGGTGCTTGCACTCAGTGATGGACAGGTCACCACTGATCCAACTCTCTTTGTGCTTGAGCTATAGATGTTTTCCCAAACAGATTAGCACTGATTAGCAATGAATTATCAAGCGTAAAATGAGTTTCTTGGCTTTTAGCCACTGGACACATATAAAGAATGGATATCTGCAGGAGGAGGAAAATGAGTGTCTACGGATGAGTAAAACGCTTGGACATATTTGTTGTTGCAGATTATTGCCAGCTCAGAATAAAAGTGGTCATTGCCAGTTAAACAAAACATTGTTTGTTAGTAAGTGCATTGTTTCGTAGAAAGAGGAGTTTTTAAATTATTTCCTTTATGCTTATCTGTAATTTTTTAATATATCCGGCAACACAGCATTTAAGCATTTCTGTAATTCAGAAGCAATCTGCTCTTTAGAAGGGGCTGCTTTCTTAAAATGCTGATGTTGATGATGCTGATGGGGTGAGGGAAATATCAAGTTCCATCTTGAATGGGCTTGCAGACACTGGGTTACGTTAAGAGAAGGTAAAAAGTTGTGTTAAGTGCTTAATACCTATTTAGAGGGCAAGTAAACAGTTGGAGTACCTTCCCTAAAGAGAAACGTTATTGGAAAGGGAGCTGCTTCAGACAGAGGTGAAGAAGAAGGAAATTGGTCCATTTGAGTATGAAGAAGAACAGAGTGGTAGGTAAAATGGTTGGTCTATTAGTCTGTGGCCTCTGCTCTGTAAATGAGGAGGGCTCTGCCTTATTTCACTGATGACAGGAGGAGGTTGTGAGGCTTCTCTCAGCCAGCAGGAGCACTCAGTCTGCTCAACACTTCTACCAGTTTGTTTTAGTTATTCTAAGCAGTCTGATGGTAGGTGCAATATCCTCACAGTTAACAGGAGTATTATCACTTTAATTATCTTTAACTACTAGGCATGCTGTGATAGTAGGCATTGAGAGATTCAAATATACAATAGATCTGGTAAAAACTGTTTGTCTTCAATGTACTGAAATGCTTGGCTTTCTGCACATACAAGCTAATGCTTCTTACTAGCACTTCATCATCTTGGCTATACAGGCAAATTAATTTGCCAACAGTCTCATGACTGACATCTGGAAAGAAATTTATGTAAAAATATAGATGATGTCCTACATTTGCTTACCAAAAGGAAACCGACATTTTTAAAAGAAAAAAAACCCCAAAAATATTTTACACTTTTTTTTTTATGAAACCAGATTAAAAATTAATAAAACACCAATTATGTTTTCTTATGCAATGAACAGAAATGTGGACATTTGTATCTTATTTCTGTATCTGTGTGTCTACAAAAAGAAGGCTTGCATGTTGATGGGACAAAGGAGGGGGGAAAGGTGAATATTTGAATATTTGATTTTTTGTTAAATAATTTTGCTTTTCCTCTTGAAAGGAGACGTTAAAGAAATCTCACTGAATAACTTGAATTTCTGTGAAATCAGAAAATTCAAAACAAAACTTCCTAATAGATTGAACTATAACCCTTTATATGATATATTCCTTTATAGCATCCAATTATTTAACAATTTCTTATTATCTTCTTTTTTTTCGTTCTGTGTTTCCTTTCCTTCCTTTATAAAACCCTGTTATCTAACACATAATTACTCATTTTTGTCTATTCTCTTTATGCATTCATTTTCCTCCTTTTCCACTTCCCAGATCTTTTTCTCTCTTGTTGGTTTTGTTTGTTTGAAGCTGCCCAGAAATGTGTGTCAGTAATATTAAGTTACATCTTTAAAACCCAGCCTCCCCTTGTCTAGTTCTTAAAAGCAATGGGATAATGAGAAAAAGATGCATGGCTTCAGCTTTTTATTTATTTCTAGGCTCACTGTGAATACTAAACCATGGGATGCACCTGGGTATTCTGACTTTACTGGAAGATTCATGGAGAGTTATTGTGCTGGTATGATGTTTCCAGACAAATACATATATATTGCAGGTGTGTAGCGCTGTTTTTACAGTGGTTTCTTGAAGGGTTATAAAGAGCATCCATGTTGTGGTGATGCACCAGCATTCAGACATCACTGAGGTATTCAGACATCAATGGCTAGCCCTTGCTTGCCTTTAAGTGAATGCATTCCAAGCAATTTGTCATCTCTCTGTTTCCAGCAATATTAAATACACAGCCTTGCACCGATCTCTTGGCGTAGAAGAATGTCTGTATGTGAAACAGTGTGTTCATTGAAGATTGGCTTTTTTTTTCTTCACCCTTCAGCCTTGTGTGGATCTTTAACGATCTGCTATATCCTGCCTCTTTCTCTAATCTTCTGAGAGAGTCAGTAGGCACAAACTGTACTGAGAAAATTATAGCATACCACACTCTGAAACTGTGAACTTGATTCCAGCCCGTCTGGTGGGACTGCTGCTGAAAGTCAGCATCTAAAGAAGCAACTCATTTGAATTCTGGGTATACATGTGAGTTAATACGAATGTGCTCAGAGACTGAAGGCTGATGTATCAAAGACACCATTCAACACCACCTCAGGAGTGTTCATAATAGTGCGACCATTTTTTCCTCTCACTTGTGTCAAATTTATCAATGTCTGATGTCATTCTTTCTCAAAGAGAGGGCCTATTAATATGTATAAAGTAAAAAAAAAACAAGTTCATCCCTATGCATTAACATTTACTCACGACAATTATGTCTGAACTTATTAAATGCATATACTCCCCCCTTTTCCTTCTATTCCATCCCCTACAGAAAGTGGCATCAGATCTATCAATTTTTATGAAGCTGTATATATGTGTGAGTGTGTGTACCTCTGTACATACATGTGTATGTGTGTGCATATACATCTCTCTATATATATACTTCAGGAGAAATGACTGAATAATTTTACCCACTTTTTGTATCTTACTGCTAGAGCATTTCCTAAGAAAATTAATGACTGCTTACCTGGAGCTAGACTAGGCTATTAGGCAGGCACATAACTGCATTGCCCCAGGAAGTATACAAGGGAGGAATTGGACCTGAGAGCAGCATAGTTTGTCTTGCCTCTACCTCCTCCTTTGTGAAACGAAGAGGTAATTTACACTTCTTCTTTTTTCATGTGCATTTTCCTGTTGCAGGTTAATTTTCCTGAGCAGTCAGCCAGCTCGTAAGAGGAGGAGCCGAATGGCTCTCAGCTCTCATCATCTCCCTCCCTCCCTGCAGACCCTCTCTCTCCGAGCCTGGACCATCCTGTCCTGCTGGTTATCCCCTGAGGATGCCCGTGTGCCAGGCTGTGCTGGAGAAGGGACAAATTGATAAATATTCACTGTACGTGGAGAAAGGCATAAGGTTAAATGCTGCGTGTCTCCTCTCATGAAATGTTTGCCTGTCTGTGCTCAAATTCTCCCTATGGGGGCCAGCTTTCAGTCCCTCACCTCTGCTGCCCTGTGCGGGGTGGGAAGAACTATGCGCCCCCTGCCCTGTGCCACTCAGCCAGCCCTCTATGGGACTGGGACATACCGATTGGTGAAAGGTGTTTGTGCTGAGCTTCATGTCTGTCAGTATTTTCCACACCAGTTGTGCCACAAGCTGGGGTTGTGTGCTGGCTTTGGTGGAAACCACCACTTGTTTTTTTGGAGTGAATGAGGCATGTAGGCAAGGAGGTCTTGTGTAGGGTGAGATTTTGCTAGAAACCTTCTCAGGAGGGAGCTGTGACTCCATTTCATATCTTTGGTTTGACACAGCCTGCAACAGCCCCTCTTCATTGGGGCTGGCCATTTTCTGAGTGGCTGGAGCAGGTGAAGTGAGAAGATGATGGTCAAAAGATAGCAGAGAGATAGAGGGGAGATTTAGATTAGATACTAGAAAGAAATTCTTTACTGTGAGGGTGGTGAGGCACTGGAACAGATTGCCTGTTGTTGTGGGAAAGGAAGTTGTGGATGCCCCATCCCTGAAAGTGTTTAAGGCCAGGCTGGATGGGACTTTGAGCAACCTGGTCTAGTGGGAGACGTCCTTGCCCAAGACTGGGGATTGGAACTCGATGATTTTTAAAGTCCCAACTCTAACCATTCTGTGATTCTATGATATCTTAATGCTACATACATCTGCTCCTCCTGCAGGTGTATTTATAAGACAATTAAATCCCCTGTATCCCCTTGCAGCTCTACACTCGGATCTGAAACTTGCAAATAAATGAATCTTTGCAAGAACTTTAGGTTCAAGGGATGCAACTGCCTTCTGCTCTGTGACAGGACAGGATGAAGGAGGAAAGACCAGAGAAGCTAAACTCCTGTTTCAAGAAATAGTTCAGTGTTATTGGCTCAGCCAGATCAAAAAAAGAGAGGCTGCTGCAGTAATCACTGTAGTACCTAGAGGCTACAGTCAGGATTGGAAGGATGTGGCTTTGATGTTTTCCTAAAATAAACACAAACATTTTTTACTCTTTTAAGCTGAGTCAACAAAAGAGCAGCTAACTGCTCTGTTAGCCAAAAGGCCCCCAAGCACTACTTTGGTCACTTTTTCTTCTGCCTTGGCTTAAATCACAGTTTAAACATTATCTTGATTTGTTCTCTTAGCGATCCGCTGGAAATTAGAGGGCAGAAGAGAGAAGGAAAAGGGGACCCAGGGCTTTAAAAAATAAGACTTTGGTATCTGTTGACTCCTGTTCAACCCTCTTCAGGTTGCACCCTCAAGACTTGCATTTACAGTTGCTCATGGGGAAACGTACAGCAGCCCTGCCTGGCAGGAGGCTGGTCAGATTGGACTGCTGTGTCCCTAGACATCACCCCATCAGCCCGAGGACAGCCACGCTTGTCTGAGTTCTTCATGTAGGTGACATCTCAGCTATCCTACCATGTCCTGTTGGCTTTCAGGGTTCAAGTGAGATGTTTCAATCCAGCAGTCAACTGTCATCCATAATAACTATATTTACCATGGTCAAAATATGATTGTTTTCTTCAAAGCAGCACTGTCTTTGTGTTTCTGTTCATGTGACTAAGAACACAATTAACTTCTACTGTGCTCCACATCTGTACAGTGGCACAGCTGCCAACACCCCTGCGAGCTGGGTGATTTATAAGCCCTGTGTGCTGCTTGCCTGGTCCATTCAGCAGGAATCTATAACCTAACCCTTTCCCTAATGACATTAAAAGGTACAATTAATCAATAGAGGGATCAGTTAATATTCTCCACACGTAAGTGCCAAACATCAGAATAATATGCTCTCCTGTGGCTGGCATCTCGTCATTTAGTGATTTAGCTAAAAAGGAAATTGGCAGGACAACCACAGCGTATACTGTGGGATTGCTCTGCAGATCTGGGGCAGTTGTTGTTATCTGCTGCAGAGAAATATTTTCTCTGCTGAAAGGCTTTTCTTTAAAATAAATAGGAAAGCTAGTAGGGAGCAAAATTTTACTTTCTGTGGTTCAGGAAACTTTTTGCCTTGTTTCAAAGACTTAAGTGACATGGGGGAATCCCCTAGCAGCCATAGGCCCTGGGAGTTAAATTTTCTCCATCTGTTCGCTATTCCTTAAGCAACATAGCACAAATACTACTACCATCTATTTCTCTAAGCAGCCTCCTGTGGAAAGAGGGAGACTTGATTAGTATGTGTGCATATGGTTGCCCGTCCACATTTGGAAAACCAGCCACTGAGAGGAATGTTGGCTTGCTATTCACTACCATCCTCAAGCTCTCTGCACTATATACAGGAAAGGGTAACATTTCCATTGCAGGAGACAACATATTTGAGAAACCGAATCAATTAATTTGCCATACAGTTCTCAAAACAATTCTCTTAATAAAAGGCTCGCCTTGGTTAAGCAAGTTTGTGACTCTTGTGTATCTGCAGACCACCTAGAAGATTATCAGCAGGTGCAGTCTTATTAGTAACACCTTCTATTTCTCAAACCATTTCCATGCTGTTCATAAAGCAGTACTATGTATCTTCATAATTCTTAATCCTGAGTTACTGTTGACTTTTCTAACTGTCTTGAATTTTTTTCCTCAGCTGTTTTTTTTTGAATGGGTAATATTTTTATTTTCCAGAAAATGCCATTATAAAGTGAGTTTCTCCGATCTTTCAGCTTTCTAGTGAGTAACTAAAACAGGCTCTTCAGTTTTTCTGTGTGTTTTCTGTATGAAGCTGCCATGAACTTAAAGCAGGTTTTCATTCCAGGCTGTTTGGTCTATGTCTAAGTGCTAATGTTTCATTTCATTTCACGAGCTACTGGGTTTTTTTCTGGAGTGGAGGCATTTCTGTTACACTGAGTTTCAACAGAGCTGGCCTTGCTTAGGCCTGAATGTGGGTCATTTGGTATCTGACCAAGACCGTTTAGTACAGTGGTGGGTTAATTTTAGGATTTGGTACTAGTTTAGAAAGTTTTGCAGGACACAGCTTCATCCTATGTTCCTTATTCACTAGACTGCTCCTTTTCATTCACCTTTGAAATGCCTATAATATGGTCCATGTGTGTAGACTATGTTTTATGGATCAAGTGAATTGGCAAATTAAGCGCCTGGCTATGGAATTCAGTTCCTTGAAGTGCAGCTCTGAGTCTTTCGTTCCAGTGCAGAAAGGGGAAATTTATAACAGACGTCAGTAGATTTGAGATATTGCAGGACAGTTACTTTTTATCAGTGGTGCCTTAATAATGAAGAGTTTCAAAAAGAGCACTGTTGCAGAACTTCACAGTCACCGTCTGGACACAGGCTGGACTAATGTTTGTTTAATGGTTTCATTGTGGGTTGGTTTTTTTTAGGGCTGTGGTTGAACAGGGAAAAACGGACTTCATGAACTTCACGAACAACAGTAAGAATTTGAGAATCTGAAGTTGTTGTGTACAAAAGCTTTAAAAGGGCTCAGTCTGTGAATGCTGAAATTATTAAACATTGTTCTTTATTCTAATTTTGATCAAGAAAGGGATTTGCAAATGGTACAAATAGATTATAAACAATTTGCATCTGTAGCTTTCTATACATCAATATAAAAAAAAAATACTTATATTTTATTCCAGAAATTTTGATTTAAAAAGTTGTATTCAAACATTGCAGTGTTCTAAACAATGAAAAATAAGCATATGTTGTCAGCTAAATCCTGTGCTAAAAAATAACTAAATGCCAGGGAGTCTAATTATACATCATTTTTGCTGATGGATTGGTGAGCAGAAATATGACTGGGGATTCTGTAGACAATTTTCTATAGGAGAATTTCTATAGGGAAAATTTCTCTGTCTCTTTTTTCCATCTATTACTTCTCTTGCTGACAATCTAGCAACCTTTGCTTGAGTGAAAAGCAACAAATGCATGATTGTCATAATTTGTAGTAAAATTGTAGTGTCTTTGATGTCTAAGAGTTGGAGAGGAGCCAGCCCATCATGCAAAACACTATCCAAATGCAGCACCTGTGTAAGTTTACCTCTAGAAGGAGCATCCTATCTTGCTCCAAGCAAGTCAAGATAAGGGCCCCGGCAACGATAAAATGGCTATGCCCTCATCAGCTAATCTCTCCTTTTCTGAGTAAAGTGAACATCGCTGTCGCCCTGAGAAGATCCACCGTGACCTGCAGGTCTGCAGAGGTGTGACCCAGGTGTCCAGTTTTACAGCACTTGAGGGTCTACGCTGGACCTCACCCAGGTCGTTGGTCTCAGTTGTAAAGGCCTTCAAGTCATGAGCAAAATATTTTCTGTCCTCATGATACTAACCAAGTGCCTGATTGCCTGGCCTCTTTCCCTCAACATTTCCAGTGAATTAGTAAAAGAAAAAGATAGCAATATAAAATTACTTGGAGAGATTGTTCTAGTAATAGCTTGTAATATATTTTAATGATTCTTTTCATTTACTGAATAACATTTCAGGTAAAATCATATTCCAGACACACACAGTTCTACTATTAATGCCATGGCTGTGTTGCAGCAGCTTCTCATAACAATATATTATTTTATGAGGGTGGCTTCATAAGAGAAGTTTCTTTTTCGTTTGCAGATTGTTAAATTATAGCAACCTCTGGATCTGATGGCTAAGAGATGGGAGCCTTTTATTTGGATACAGTTTTAGATAGCTACATTATTTATGCAAGTAAGCATTTCTGCTTATAATGTATACGGAAATAATCTGCATAATCCCCAGCTTCTTGCAGAAATCAAAACATGATTCATTTTCTTTTCACAGGTTTTGATGGTGTAAAAACATGAGAAAGTTGCTTTAGAGGACAGAGACAATCTCATCCTCTTCTCAAATGCTTCTCCTTTGCTCGGAGAGGCTGATCCGCAGGGACCGGTGCTGAAGGAAGGTGCTCAAGGCCTAGGGCCTGGGATGTTGAATACGGCACTTTATCAAAGTAGAATAGGAACACAGAAGGAAGATATTTTTATAAGTAAAAATACTTGCCTGATTCTCTTGTCAACGCTCAATGACAAGCATTTATGTATACTATTTAAAGCTGCGTTAAATGCATAAATGTGTGTAGTCTGTGACACTCAGCTCAACAGATATTAAAAGATCCCAGCCTATGGTAATCATTTAACTTGATTTTTAAGACATTTGCAACTGCTTCACATTTTCTGTGCCTTTCTAGTGTGTGAGATGAAAGCTGGATTGCGGTGATGGCTCAGGGAGCTACCCTTTCCCTTCCCTTCCTGCTATTTTTGAAAAAAGAAGGACTGGTTATTTTTATTATTATTTTATACCAATACCAAGTTGAAAACATTTGTAGTTATTAAGTGCTTAAGGAGGATCTGCTTCTTACCTCGGGGTAAGACAGTAAACTCTTCCATGTGTTGACTGCATCAGTTATCCCTAACAAGCTTTCCATGTGCCTGAGGGGTATTTAGTCAGACAGGCCCTCTCCATTCTAGAGGAATCTCCAGTGAAGGTCAGCAGACCAAGAACAACATGACGGGTGTGTATGTGTGAACGGGAGGTCAGTGACATGGTGCTGAGGAAAGAAAGTGAGGCTACACTTTTCCTTTTCAGCTCCTGCATGAGAATAATAACCCTGGTTTCAGAAGAGAAGAGCTGGGATTTCCTTGCTCTGCTGGCTGCACTTCAGGCAGCAAGTGAGAATGAGGTCCTTCCCTAAACCTGATCGGAGGTTTTCATTCTCCAGTTCTTTTAAAGTATCACCTTTGTTAATTTGTAAGGAGATGCTGGGCCAGATCATGCAGTGGGGGACAACGTGTTTGGTGATTTCACTCAAGCACTATGGTGCAGAAGGAGAGTTTGCCACCCGGCAAGGCTCTACAGACTGAGGAGCTCTCAGGGCTGCTCCTCTCTTGAGATTCATCTCCTCCTTCCTGAACCAGGCACCAAATTCAGCTGGCAAGTAAGCATGAGCAGTCCCCTTCCTAACTGCATCCAATGTGTACACTCATGAAGTGGGGGGCAGGCTGAAAAGTTGGATATATGAGCCTATTTTCATGGAGAATTGAGAATCTAACATGGGGAAAAAATGCACAAGTCATACTGAGCAAATGAGACCTGCCTCTCCCTATGGCCTCTAAGTCTTAGGAAACCTCTCCCTAACCACAAAGCCCGATATTCAAATGTCAGTCCTTCCCTTGTAACTAATTCACCTTAAAGGGGTTATATATCTGTGAATAGCATCACTGGGATCAAAGGAGTTATTTACCTGCATGCTGCATTGTGCATAGACATTTGCAGGATCAGGCCCTCTAGGCAGACAGCAGGTTTCTTTGGCCTGCACGTTGCTAAGTCACAATCTGATGTGAATTAAGGAAAGTGAAGAGAAGCATATGGTTACACTGCAAGAGGGCTGCAGGACAGTTTAAAGTGTTAAAGGTTTAAATCACCCCAAGGCTATAAAAATCAACTTTGTTTATGGAACGGTACAGAGACCTATTGTACTTAGTATCGATCAATCCATTGAACACCTGATTCAAAATGTTCAATTGAAAGCTGGGGAAAAGTGCTAAATTGAACAATCTAAGTAACCTGTGAACCTGACAGCCATAAATCAATGGCAATGTTACACATAGTTAACCCTAACCAGTTAGCAAGTTGTCCCAATTATTAGTTTGGTTACCTGGTTAGGAGTTAGTTCACCCTTTCAGAAATTGTATTAATACAGAAAACCTCTCTGTGCTGAAAATTCCTCTGTGAGCAGAGTACCAGGCTCCCCAAAGCCTTTCTCCTCTGCTTCTGTGCAAGGTAAAACTTGCTTGAATATCAATGTGGGAAAAGGCCACTGGAAATTAAGAATCAGAGTTACAAAAAGACACTCTTGCCAGCTTTAGGGGACATTATTGCTACAAAATAGGTAGGATCCCCTTTTCAAAGGTGCTGTATTCTGCAGGAGGGTTATTCACATCTGTGTGGGCTCTTCCAAACGCCGAATCTTTCGGATGCCGGTGCTGTTCCCTTACTTTTGTCCACAGTCTCTTTGCAGACTTGGAAGGACCACAGTTTGCTGGCCCATCTTGTCTCTTACATGGCCACATTTGCCTTTATTTCGTAAGAACAGTGAAAACTCAAGCTTTTCTGGAAGGCTCACAAGAACTTCTTGTTTCCTTTAAACAATTTTGCTTAGTGTTAATTGCATTACATACCTCTCCTTCTTTTCTAAATTATTGTCCTCTATTGGCTTTTATGTTATTTTATCCTTTCAACTCAGGCTGAAAGGGCTGTAATTGCCTGGGTTACACATATAACTTAATAAAAATATCAGTGGGATGTTAGCTGTCGGCTTTCTTTTTTTTTTTTTTCTTTTTTTTTTCATTTTTTTAATGTCTGTTGGAACTTCTCCAGCCTTCTCAGACGTACCAAAAGGGAAAGTTTATGGTTTTGAAATTTCTCTAGCCAGCTTTTTTGAAGCTCTTGGTTGCAAATTATGCAGGCCCATTGATTTAATGTGTTATTTAACATTCTCCTGATTTACTGCTGGAATGAAAAACATTGCATTGTCTTCTTATGACAGAACTGATTTTGTCTGATATTTCTTCAAACAGAGATCAGATTTATTCACAGAACACACAGATTTTTGCATGCATTACTGACATGGCTATACTTCTGTATAGACAACACCAAAATTCTTATTATCCTTAACTCTGATGAAAAGCTCTTGCTTCCATCCTTATAAATTTTCTGTAGTTCTTCTGTCTAATACTCATGACTTCTAATAAATGCCTTTTTTGCACAATTATTTTGATTTACATAGCTGTTTTCACTTCTATATAAGTCAACATTTAGGCTAGCCCAGCTTTCATTCTTTTTTTTAGACCTCTGGTAAAATGTTTTTAAACACTTTCCAGTTATTATCCACATTTCCTGCATAATTTCTTTCTCCCAACTGATTTAGCTTATAATTATTTTCAGCTTTGCAAAATTGGCTCTTCCAATCCATCAAGTCTACATATTACTGGTCTGGACTTAATTCTGATTATATATAACAAACAGAAGCAAATCATGATCACTTTTATCTAAGCTACTGCTGATTTCTTTAGTCTAGTTCTATGATATTTTATTTTCATCTGTAAGGCTACAATAATGCAATGCAGCATTCCAAAATTGTTGGATGCAGCACTTTTTAAGGAGTTTATCATTTATGGCATATTCCAAGGATATATTAATCTGATGGCATGAAAACTCCAGACCATGCTATTTAGATTGAAGTGCTGACATTGCATGGTTTATTTTTCTTCTTGTTTTATGGATGCTTGCTTAAGGAGATAGTTTTCCTCTTCTTTTGGTAATTAGTTGCAGAAAAACAGAAAAACAGAAAAAAACCCTACCTTTTTATGCTTCTTTTGTTACACACCAATCTATACATTAATAGTCACTTGCATCTTTGAGTTTATTTCCTAGTTTTGTCTTATTTCTTTCACTGTGTTTTGATGACATAACAGAATTTAGAAAGGACAAAACTGGTTTCCCACAGAATCCTTCCAAGGAAGAGGGATGGGTTTGAAGTAGAATACATTTAACAGCTCCACCCCAACTGACATTTTAAGAAGGGCATAGTGCCTGCCTTGGCTTTTTATACTCTCTCAATAGATTGCCAGATGGTAAAGTGCATCAGAGAGTCAGGCTTCAGCACAACATGTACCCTAGAAACCAAGAAACTGGCTCTTGTGTGGGAGATGCTGCTAATTTCAGTGGATCTAGGATCTGGCTCTGCATTGTAATTGTTAATGGGCGAAGTTAAGAATGACAACCATCTTTGTGCCCTGAGCTAGGGAAGATGATCTCATTTTGAGTATGTTCCTCTTCATGTTTGTTTCCTGCTACGGGTTTTTTAGACCACTTTGTAATTATCTCAGTTATGATTCTGTTCATCTTTGGTTTGTTGATGTTAAACACTTACAATGCACTTGTGTATTTTTTAATTTGAAACCCTATTATTTTTTTTTTTGTGCAGTTATGATTCCATCTTTCAAATTAGATCAATGTTCAACAGAATTAGTCAATTTAAGTTGTCAGACATGTATTGCATTTCTCATCACAACCTTTTTGCTTAGGACTATCACTATAATTAATAACAATAAAGTGATCCTTTTCTGTGGCTTCTAAATGCTCAAGAAAAAACGTATCTTGGAAAATAGAGATTTGTGAAATTACTTTTTTGATGATAAATGCAGATTCTCTAGTGCAGAATGTTTCATGAATACATGTCAGTCTTTGCCACATTTTATTTTTGTTGCTTTCAAAAAGCTGACTATAAACTGTTCTGATCCTTCCAAAATAACAGGTTTCTGTTTATCTGTTTGAAGCAAACTCTTCTCCTGGAAAAAAATTTTGTATTATCTCTTCTGTCAGAAGACTGAACAGTGTTTAACAATGCAAAACTTATTAACTACTGAGACGGTGATCTGACACTCACCTTCTTTCACAAACATCTAGCAATATGGGAACTGGGCAGACTGGTCATGTCTCTGGTGGTAGCAATGTTGTTGTGTCAGTAGGCATGGAGTGATGGACCAGTGATAGTTGGAGAGATTAGACAGAGAGACACTGAGCAGTGAGACAGTCACAGGTAACTTCTAGGCAATTGGGTCTGAAAAGCTTTGATGACTCTCACTGTACTCGGGGAGGGGGAGGACTTAACACACGGTGCCTTCCTGATATGAAAGAACTTAGTTTTTAAAAGCCAAGGTAATACAACTATTAAGTGCTTCACTCTGAGGAGTTGCCTTCTAGGCTTGAAGAGGTTTGTAGGAAGCCCTGGTCTGTAACTGCTTGAGCAAGGGACTGTATTTGTTCATGGCAATGTGGTGGTGTTCAAGCCATGGTTTTAGATGCAGGAGTTCCTCTGATGCAAAAAAACCCACTTTAAGTAGAAATTACAGAAATTGCCAGTGGATCATAAAAGTTCATGGTATCAGTCTTTCTGTGGGACAGCTCACTGAACACAGCCCTCTCCAGCTTTCACATTCTTGCCAGAGAGAAGAATATGTGGTTCAAATTTTAGCAAAGCAGCCAAAAAGATTTTTCTGAAGTTTATTTCCAGTTCAAAATTGCATGATACTTTTCCTGTGAATTACAATACACTTGTAAAGGTAGAAAGCCAGGTGGGTTACTGAAATGAAGCTTTGATTAAAGGTGGATCACACTGGGAATCATGACAGATATACTGGGAGGAGACCACAAACTCACTCTTCCTGCACTCATCCATCCCCCTGTAAGAGATGGGTGGTTATGCTGGTCACATACCAAGCCAACATATATTCATCCTCAGAAAATATGCTAATGCAGTGGAAGGAGAGATTAACCAGGTCTGCCTGCAATATGCTCAAACATGGTCATTGTGCTATTAGTTTGGGTCAGTGCTACTAACAGCTTAACAAAATCACCTTCCAAAGGCTAACCCCGCTGACTGCTACCTAATTATTTTCCCTTTGTAACCCATCCCGCTTCACTTGCCATTGGATTTAGAATAAGAAGCTGTAGAGAGAGCACCGTAAAATCAGAGAATAATGCAACTTGAAAAAATGACGGATATTCCATAAATAAGCATCCAAGTTGTGTAAGAGTCAGTCTTGCTATGGGAATTAATTGACAAACAAGTCAGGTCTGCGCTCCTTACTGGGGGCTGCAGTAATCTTCTTGCTTGGTCCAAAGAGCTGAACATAAATAAGATTTTCAGAAAGTGTACGGTGTGAAGGAGAATTTGGCATTTGGGAAAACAAATTTAAAGCAAGCCCAGAAGTATCACTGTGAAGTTTTCCCTTTGCAAATGCTGTCACAGTTGGCAGAAAGGAATCAAGAGACTTATTTACAATTTAAATGTGAGCTTGGTCATAGAGGACATTATTTGCAGGGAGATGTGGATCAAATATGTCCGCTGGGTTACACTGTTGAGACCACCCAGGCTCTCGCTAATGCTAGTGTTTACATAAAAAGTTAGAAACAAGCTTCTCTCCAATTAGAAAGCCAATACCTAACTAGATGCTAACTTGTTATATACCCTGTAGTCTAAATGTTAATAGCTTTGACCTCCTTCAGTTTAATCTTAATCTCCTTGACAGAGCAAGTGAACTTTGGGTTATGCTTTACCGAATTGTTCCCTTTGTTTTCTTCCCCCCGCTTATGTTTCCAACAGTGAGTATGTCACATTTTGCAGACCCAAATGAAAGCCTGTCTCCTTTTTCTATCAGTCATATCACTAAGTATATGAGCAGAAAAACCCTTGTGATTGACGCTGCTTCAACAAAAGCAGAATCAGTTTGCAGACGATAAGAGGCAAAGTCATACAAGCAATGTTTACAAAGCAGTGAAGGAGAGAAAAAAAATTAATGATAAAAGGACTAATCTTATTGTTTTACTAGATGAGAGAATGGTTCTTTGTGTTTGCTCTAGCAGAAGCCCACAGATTGTCTCCCACCTCCCTTGTACACTTTTGGCAGCAAAATAATTTCCAGATTCTGTATCAAATGCTGGCTGGGAGATAAAAAAAAAAAAAAAAAAAGGCTCTGGAATGCTTGGGAAATGCTCAAAAAGCAGGGGAGTGCCCGCCTATGATACTGTGGGCATATGGTACCTACAGCATGCTCTGTAATTGAATATTATCTCCCTTATGAAAGGGGGAGGGAGGTCTAAGAGCAAGGGAAACAAATGTCCTTAAAAGAAAAAGAAACAAAGCTATGTGAAAGCGTAATGAACTGGCTGATCTTGCACGTTTTCTGTAGTTGGGCAATTTCACTGCTATCAGGAGACTTCTTCATGATTTCTTCCCTTTTAGGGAGACCAGACCCAGGTCAGCTCTAATCAAAAGGATCCTCAGTTTTCAGCCCACACTCCTGTTGCTGGAGTCCTTGAATGGTGACATGGCCAGCACAGGGTACAGCAGTACCACTTCCATTTCCTGGTGCCAAATGCTGGAGGGGACAGATTCGCAGAGTAGAGGAGTAGTTTATGTTGGAAGGGACCTCTGGAGGTCACCTGGTCTGACCTTGCTCAACGAAAAACCAACCTCAAAGCCAAATCTAGGCTGCCCAGAGCACTCTTGATATTCATGACTGGATGGCATCAGGGTGACCCACTGGAGCTTTTTCAGGACAGCACATCTGTATAGAAGTCTATTTTAACCTTATGTGATGGCCATTATTGACTGCGCAGGTGGCAGGACAGAGAATTAAAATCCAGGACTTTCTCAACGGGCGAAGGACAGCATAACCTTGCTTTCCAGCTCCTCTACTGTTCATTAGTTTCATGGCTTAATTCCTATCTCTTGCTAGCAGGGCCAGGCAGCTTTGTCCTTTCAGCAGCTGAAGTCACACCGCTTTACCAGTGTTCACCAAAGGTTGCTGAATGAGTGTTGCCAATTTCTTTCTCTTTGAGTTGAAGCCTGCCAACTCAGCTATGTCCTTCAGCAAGCTTGAATATCTAACTGTAAAATAATCAGTTGTTGTAGTCTTTCTTGAGATGCAATATGTTGCACATAGAGGAGGTGAAGCGATGGAAGGCAAGAGTAGGCTGTTTTAATGAACCTTCCCCAAAGTCTCTACGGAGTATGCTCGGTGTGTCTATCTAATCTAACTGTCCCCATAGGCAATATGAGAAGCAGCACCAGCACTGAGGGACTAACACACACCTCGGGTTTCATTGAAACATTTAATTTCATCCCATTCTGCCCCACTAAAAAGCTATTGCTACTTTTAAAGAACATTACTTGAGTTAAAAACAGGAACTCTGCTGGGAGATAAAAACTGACTTACCAAGTGATGAAATTCAGGCAATTTTAATCTTATCCAGAACAATTGCAAACAATGGCAAATAATGTAGTGATTTTTGTAGTGAGAAAGAGCAAAAACAAGAAGGCATTCTGGCAGGTATTTCTGAACCATGTTCAAATTACTGGTGTTGAGGAAGTTACCAAACAAGTTACCAACACAGGAACTGTATCTGTATATGCTTTTAGCTACAGAAAATGTGAATATATTTTGTTTAGCCAACATTTTAAAGAGATATGTATTTGTTGCTGGTAAATGCCTGCCTATGGATACATTTAACTCCCCCACCACAGTTCAGAAGACGTATGGTGATTTGTTAATTTTGTGGTTATGAGATCAGGTGGCTGAGCTCTATCTCACATTTCTGTTGCTTCACAGTCATGAATTATTCTTGCAAACTTCCATGAATTAAGAAATAAGAACCCTGGCAAAGTAGCCTTCAATGATTTTTCCATGGAAACATCTGCATTGAAAAATAAAGCTGAGAAACATTTTGCATTGTCAGTTTCTAACAGCTACAGCGCTCCTCTGGTACATTAGTTAGAGTAATTTGGATTTTAGAACAAAAATGAGTAACTGTAACACAGGCACACACAATGAATATCAGGAAAATCAATCAAAGTGTAATAAACTTTTATTAAAAAAAGACATCGCCCTCTGGCAGTTCATAAAACAAGTCCCCAAATCTGTATAGACAGTACAAATAAACATAAAAAGATTCTTTAAGGGCATAATGAAGGGTTCTGTCAACAACAATAAGAAAACAAAGCATAGATGTATGTTTGTGAAAGAAATTGCACGTTTTCTGTTGTTCAGAAAGCCTTCGGCATTTCTTTTTGATAAAAAAAAAAGCACTACAAGATGCAAGAAATGAGTTTCCCATCTGAGCAATGTCTTTTTAGTCTCTGCTTCCCATTCTATCAAATTTAAGTTTATCATTGTTCTGAGTGGGTCTTGGTACTCTGTGAAGGTTTTGAACTTGCTACAACACAGCTGAAGTACTTTGAGCTAATCCTAAGTGTCTGGGACTTGGCCGTATACCTACATTCAGCAGAGTCCACTCTTGCCCTGTGTTCCTGGGGGCTGCTTCTGAAGGACAGAAGCCTCCCTGTTGCTTCAGTAATATCTTTCAAACTAACCCTTCTCCAAAAATTACAATTTCTAATTCTATGAAGTGTTGTCGGTATAATGTATGTTCTTAAAATAATTGTTCTTTATATTGTTTTCTTTTTGAGTTCCTTTTAAGTATAAAGTTACCAAAGCCCTACATCAGATTTAAGTCAAAATATGGTCAGCTGAAATGGGATGTTTATTTAATAATTATCCATGGAAAATGAATATGAGAACAGAGGGGTGAATTTCAGGTCACTTAATAAGAACTTGAGCCGGATATTAATTAAACACTTGGATTCTGCTCCTCACTCAGAAAAGACTATGGCTTTTGAACTAATAGGATCTAAAATGAAATCAAGTCTATCATTTTATATCCTCAGAGTTATTTATTTTAGAGCAGGTCCAAACCACAGGGGGAAAACCCTCCATTTGAGTGATACCTGAATTCTGAATTCTGAGTGATACCTATTTTCTGAAAAAATAAAGGGAAAAACAAGGCTTAGAACCCAGCACTACAAAATACTTGGTGCACCTTCCATCTGGACCACACTGAACTTGTCACTGCTGAAACAGAAGCTGGAAAAAACCTACCCAGTCATCTCCTCAATCCCTCTCACGTACATGGTATTTTCTTGTATAACTTCCTTCTCATCTACCTTCCCTCCGTCCTTTCTATTTTTCTTCCCTTCCCACTTTCCTCCTTTCCTTCTTCTCTTCCTCCTTTCCTTTCTCTTTAATACCTTAATTCCCCCCCCTTTTTTTTTTTTTTTTGTCAGGATTCAAGCAAGAGAGCAATTAAAAGACATTTCCAATGAAAAAAAGACTTTTTCTTAGAACTTGTCTCAGTTGCCTACTTAATGTTTTCTTCTCATCTGCTGCTTCTAGTAACAGCTCTCTGGGTGACTACAGGCAATTTGTTTTCATTCCCTGTGTTGAAGCCCTTGAGAATTTCCCCTTAGTAGCTACATAAGAGTTTTATTAGCCCCCAAATGTTTCCAGATTTTTGTCCACATTCTCAAATGCATGTACTTATCAGCCGCATGCGACAGTTCCCTCTTCACATCAGATACCTGAAAGGGCAAGCTTCCTACTTCAATGGTTATTGTAAAGCCATAACACCAGTACTCTGTAACTCATTGAGAAGACTCAGTTTTATTGTGTGTAACAAAGGAGTAAGAGCATTACACAACAGAAAAATTATGGTCTGCAATTTCAAATCAGCCTCTGAAAACATTAAGTGCCAAGTTACTGTTAAATATGTAAACATCAGTGTGACTGATCTCTGACAAATCTTTAAATGAAAGAGCTAAAATACATAAACACACACCTGCCTGTCTGCATGTTGGTATTCAACTCAGTTGTTAGCGACCCTGGCTTTCTTTCAATAGGAAATATTGTATTTCTTGTGAAACTTTAACTCTGGTAACTTTTGAATAGCTAATTGGGCTGTTCTCCTCCTGTTTTCATAATATCATACCCCCTGCTCCCTTTAGTGTTATTATTATAAGGTAAAAATTAGTGTTGTTATTGTTGCATGCAATGCAAAGATATAAAGAAGTTTCCTTACCTTCATGACAGAAATAAAGACTTGGAAAAAAATTAGAAATACAAGCTATCTTCTAAATCTGAGTGCTGTTTGACATTCATCAGTGGCAAGAGGCACTCAGTACATTTAAAGTCAAGGTACCTAAATATGGAATTAATAGCTCAGTATGAGGCACCTCTTTTGAACACCTGAAGGTTATAAGAAATGAGGACAGGGATACAGAATGCAAATTGTTATGTGGTTGTTCCTAGCTGCTGCTGTAATGAGCAAACTTTATTATTATGTTTGCCAGGTAACTGCAATCTTTATAGACACCAATAATGTTTCCAGGGCTTATTACCATTGTATTTATAGTATTAAGAATTGATGGAACATGAATTAAGATAAGACACTTGGAGCAGTAGATAGGATTGTATGTGGGAGACTTTGGAAACTGATGAATCAGAACTCCTACACTAGAGCTTGCAGAGATCATCAGCGGATTTGATATCCAAATTTGCCTTTGTTCCTTAGAAGGACAGTGGGAGGTCGGATCTTCATCTGTTTACTGGAAGCCACATGGGTATTCCTCAAAGCTATGCTCAGTGACAGAAGGAGTCCAAGACGACTCATGGCCAAATACTGCAGATTTCTATGCATTGCTACCTACATGAATTCTCTTGCTCTTGTCTTGGTGGCATAAGATTTTCTCACGCCTAGTCCTGGGACAGGCCCTCAGTGTCCAGCCCACGCTGCTCGGATATGGAGAAGGTGAATAGACCTTTACTTGTGAGACAGCAATGGACAGAACTTTGCAAATTGTAAGTTCCTGCTGGATTCTAAGGGGCAACTGATTTGCTTTACTCTGTTTAAATATTCTTTTGTGCTAAAATGGGCTTTGGTGTCAGCAGTGCAAGTTCATTCAGAAGGAGCGTTTACCTTATCAGTACTGAGTTTTGACACTCTCATTATGCTGTTCGGATACTGCAGATTCAGCAATGTGCTTCACAAAGCAGAATAAGCACCGTCAAAGGATTGTATCGAGAAGAGCTGAAGGGAGAGATACCAAACACAGACAGCAATGCTGGTGACATACTATTCTTTCTTTGTGGCTGAGGATAGTTGGATAGGTTACTTAAGCTTCAGAAATGTCTGGGAAAACCAGCTACTAATTTTGCACTGTGACACCTTGACAGCAACAAATTCTTGCTGCTTATTACCAATTGATTTTCAGTCCACTGTCTCAGGGGTGACTTCAGACAGCAGTGGAGCCAGGTGCTGATAACTGCACATGGGAACCAGGGAAAAGAGGTTTAAAACTCTCTTGGGATGTGCCGCATTGTGTGAAAAGGTGAGCAAAACACACACCATCTTTGAGGTGAGGAGATAAACATGGCACTGAGCTGCTACTGTGAGTCTCTGTGTGCAAAAAGTATATTAAAACCCTGTCAAGCAAGGGACCTGGTCTGTGTAAAGATGCTTTGTTTTCTTTCCTTGCCTGGAATGTCTGTATCCCTAGTACCTACATGAGACACTTTGATCCATGTGACAATGTCTGAGGTCTTCAACGAGGATGTGAGAAAATCACAGAAGACATCCAAGATTTTCGTGTTAGTTTCTATTAACCCTTTTTATAGTTGTAATTTTATTAAGTAGCAAATCTATGATTGTACAGGAACTAGCACATAAAATATTTAATTGTTCTCAATAATTTCTATTTTGCCTCAAGCCAACTCTTTGAAAAGTGTGTAAAACCTTGGGGGGATAAATGGTCAACTATTTCCTAAATTATAGCATTATTTCCTTGGAAATTAGGTTATAGTTCACTAGAAGGTCCTGTAAAATGAGTTCAATAAGCAAACGATCTAGTTTAGAAATGGTTTCAAAAGATAGCACAAACCAATCAATTTAATTATAACTTTAAAAGGTTAGACCCTCATAGTATAAGGAACTGATTAGAACTCACTGAAGTCAATGCAAAAACATACTTGCACATTTGTGGACTTTGGGGCACACTCCCCAAAAGGGAATGGTTTGAAATGTCACTGAAAATGCATTAGACTTTCATGTAGTATGAAAGTGTTTAGAAAACTGTTGATCTAGACCACACTTGTTTATATTAGAAATGTTAAATATGCAAAGAAGTGTGTGTACATGTTTATGTAATTGTGTTCTCGTCCCTTGTGGTGCCTTTTTAAATTTTTTTAGATTAGAAGTTGTGACCTACAGAAGAGAAGAACTTGGGGGGCTGCTGCATTCCCTTTTTTATACACACAATGGATTGTATGAGGTGTAAGTGGAGCTTTGATACTGTTCCTCACATGCATGTGTCCACAGCTTCATTTGCTAGAGCAGGAGGAGACAAAAAAAGGATACCAGGAACATGTTGTGCATAGCAGAGAGAAACCTGGAGGCACATCTGCCTTCCATAACAGTGAGTTTCTCTCCTGCTTGCTTGTGGCAAAGCCATTACTGAGCTCTAAAACAGCCGAAGCCATCAGGTTCTCAAAGCCAAAGGCTGAATCAAAAGAAATATCAAAATCCCTTCAGACAATGCTTCAGCGTGGATATCAGATGGTCAGTCTAAAATCCTTTGAAGAGCCCTCCCACATTCCAGGGTAGTGATACAGCCTAATAACAGTGCTGGAGATGAAAGGTTTGGGAGGTTTGATCCGGCAGCTGGAAAACAAGCTGTACTGTGTGAAGCTTACAGAGTTCAATCTCTTCAGTTTACCCCAGAGAAGACTGAGAGGTGGCTTGATCATTGTGCCTAGGTACTTACACATGGAAAAGAGATCCAATAGCAAGGCCCTTCCGAGCTTGTTGACAAAGACCCAACAAGATCTGTGGCAAAAATTTAGACAAGTTCAGCCTTGAAATAAGTCATAGCTTTCTAGCAGAGAGGACAATTTAACTAAGTAACAGTGCCCTAAAAGGGTTTGAGGCTGGGACAAGAAGGGATTATTCAACATGGATTTAGATATTTGAAAGAAAATGCAAAATCTGTCTAGGATATATGATTTAATCCACTTTCTGAGATAAATTCTGTGTCCAGAAGCTCCAGGGGATCAGGTGGAATGGTTGTGGTGGTCCTTTCTGACGTTACTGTTTGTAAATGTATGAATCCCTTATTAATGTCATCCTTTCATGGACCAGGGAAAGGATAATAAGTTGTGCACAGCCCTTAGAGTCCTCGTAACACCTGGAAATCTATGTTAAGACAACCAATGCAACCAAATCTTATCAAGACTTCAGGGCATCAGTGAAGAGAAAAGATTTCCACTATGCACTGGGCAGATGTATTCTCAGGGCTCATGTCTTGATTTCCCTTTATTTCTCTTTCACTCATTCAGAAACATCAGAGGTGGCTGCAGCTGGAGACAAGGCAACAGATGGGTAGACTGCAGATGCTGGATTCTATTTTCCACTTATTTACTTAACAGGTCTCCAGATTTGTATTTGCTAAGTTAAATCATCAAGCACATCAGTTTATATTGCTTTTATTTCTGGAGTTAGGCTGAAATAATTTGCATATTTCTTTTAACTTGTTTCCTGTCCAAAAGTGCTTGGTTATTTTGATTATTGGAAACTTTTTTTTCCTTCTCAAACTAAAAGGCTGGACTTAGTTAATTAATGAGCCCTTCCACTCTATGTAGAGAAAACCAATGAAAGTCCATATACCTATAAGAGTAGATAGCTGAAGTGGAGAAGATGGGAAGGTGATGCCAACACTGCAATGTTGGGTTTTTTTTCTAATAAAAAAAAGGCAATATAAAAAAAAGAGCAAATCCAGCCCCTAGTTTCCCATTTCCAAACCAAAACCCACCCTCTGACATCAAAATTACATTGCTCTTTGAGAAATAATTTTCAGAATTGCAAATCAAATCTTAATTTTACTGTGTTGCAGTTTCGTTCTGGAAGAGCCAACTGTGGTGTCTGTAGGTGTGCTTGCTTTGGGAAGTGCCACTCTATCTGTACAGTGACAGACCAGGGCTGCAGTTTGTTTAGTTGAAAGGAGTCAAGAGACCCCAAAGGGAATCATGCTTTGAAGCAAATCAAAGCAAATAAGCAAAGTGACACACAGTTGAAATCTCTGAAACAAAATTCACAAATTAAGCAAATGGAAGACTTCAGCACTGTCCCATGCAATGACCAAATCCAAAATGCATACAAGTGGAAATCTGGGGTCAGTGGTTGCCCGAAAAGAAATAAATTATATCCAAATAATAAGTAATTTCTATTCCTAGAATTCAACATTCCATTAATGCTTTAATAAGCAGCGAGCTCTGGCGTGGTATGAGCTGCTACTCAAAAGCCCTATTCCTGCATTAAGGTTTCAGGATGTCCCAGATTCCCATCACAATTTCCTTTCCCATCAAGGGGAATGCACACCAGTCTGTGAGGAAAAAGGCCACCCATTTTTTTCATTTGACCAACTTTTATCTACCTTGCCTCTTAAGTATCCAAAGTCATGCACTCAGGTAAGGTTGCTAACCTCGTCTCCTCTTTCTGAAAGACGCTTTAAGATAAGACTCAGTTCTGTCATCATGCTTCTCTGGGAAATCAAACATTAATGATGTTAGGCAGCAATAGTTAATGGTGTCTTATTTGTTATGTATGAAGACTGTTTTTTAAGAGAAATCATAACCATTAAGTGCACACATTTTATGTGATTTCATTGAGTTTTGGACAGCAAAGTCTTTTAGGCTCCTTGAGGAAATTCAGCCCATAATAATAAATAATAAGCAAAAATATTGCTGGAAGAGGAAACTTAATAGCCTATTTCTCAAAGACCCAGAATTTATTACTGGAATGTAGGTGCAGATTGTCACATATACCAGATTAATGCTTCACTTCAATTCTTTTCCTAATCACTGCAGACTAAGAATTAAGTGGCAAAATTGGAAAAAAATATGCCACACATTTGGAGTGCTGCAGCGGATGTGCCCGTGTGTGTACATTGCAGGAAGCCATGTGCATTTTCCCAGCCAGTATCTAAAAGAATGGTCTGGTCTGCTTGCGTATTGTTTTTTGAAAATTAAAGTTCTTTAAAAAGTTTTAAGGTCAAAATAAAGGGAAAGGAGGACTTGGGATTTCTGTGTTCCTGGAATCCTTGGAGGATTAGGGAGTTCCATTTCTGCCAGTTCACAAAGACTGAAGCCCCCTATCATGGGCACAAGATGGGCTATGGACTCCTAAACAGGCCAACTGAGGAAGACTAGCTGACAACTCCCCTAAGAAGCATTCTTAAATCCTTCTTAGTCAACTTTGATGGCATTTGATGAAAAAATGAATCACAGAATAACGCTATGGGCTTGAAAGGGACCTCTGGAGATTATCTAGTCCAACCCCCCTGCCAAAGCAGGTCCACCTAGAGCAGGTTACACAGGAACATGTCCAGATGGGTTTTAAATGTCTCCAGAGATGATACACTCTTCTCAAAAGATAATTGTCAGAGTATATTTAGTATTATAAAAGCAGAAATTAAAATCGAGTTGTTCAAGAAAATCTTCTGGGTCATTCTCTGATAGCTGTGCAAGTTCCACAAAAGAGAAGGAGATTATCTAGTCCAACCCCCCTGCCAAAGCAGGTCCACCTAGAGCAGGTTACACAGGAACATGTCCAGATGGGTTTTAAATGTCTCCAGAGATGATACACTCTTCTCAAAAGATAATTGTCAGAGTATATTTAGTATTATAAAAGCAGAAATTAAAATCGAGTTGTTCAAGAAAATCTTCTGGGTCATTCTCTGATAGCTGTGCAAGTTCCACAAAAGAGAAGGCAGCCTGTGATGAAATAACTTGAAAAGAAAGAAAAGAGAACACCTGTGGGTGTTTGCATCTCCTTGCCTCTCAGAGGGCTATACTGTCTTTCATATGAAATGGCTAGGTTGGGATAACCTTGTGTTTCAGTGTAGGGTGGGAGAGGAAGGGTCAGAGTTAATTTGATATAGGCACAAAAGGCTTGGCAACTGTATTCTATTACAGAATAATTTTGTAAAAAGCCAGCATCTCATGCAACTATCAGGAGGCTCAGTGCTGCTCACAAACATGTGAATAGAATTAAGGAAAAAGTTGAGTGGTAAAATGGGAGTTGCTAATTCCCACTCCCAAGGCACTTAGATTAAATAAATGATAATATAACTTTCTTATTTTATTCAAACATTCACTTAAGTTTTCAAAGATATGTTGAAAATGCCAGAATGAATCAGTTATTTGGCCTCAAGAGCTCTAATAGTGTTTAAACTGCAGAGTTTTGAACTTAAGTTCAAAAAATTGTGGACTTTTTTCAGTGTCATTGTTCCATCTCCCAAAGGGAAATTCTCTCATGAGGAAAAACAAGCCAGAAGGAATAGGTTAAAAGCGTTAGACTGTTAGACCTGGTTCTCATGGCAATTACATTTTTTGTATACATCTATGACAAACGTGGATAACCCATATAAACATAGTCATTACTTAACGGTCTAATTCTTCTGTAACATTATATTGAATTATCTTTCCCCACTGAGAAGAAGAATGGCAACTTGTTGCCATCTGACTGGATCTACATAAAAAAATATACATCAAAATGCTTTTTATCATTGTATTGGCAACTGTGTTCACACATTGCCACACTGATTCATTAGAGTTAGCGTTGACCACACAGCACAGAGCAGAGATACTGGCAGAGATACCTGTGGGACTTAGGTTGTCCTGCTTTTTGCTTTCTGACCACTCTTAGCTTCAGTGACCCCTGCAGCATGCATCGTCATCCACCACACCATGAAGAGATACCCAAAGGCAGGGATCAGCAATCCCTTGCTGAGGGACCAACAGGTTGATAAAAGCAGATGTCAAAAGGCACTCAGCAAGACTGGGAACTGAGAGTCGCTTCATCTTGAGAGAGTTGTCTGCAAATATTGTCTGGCTCTTGGCTCTCACTGTGTTCTGCACTCAGACAGACACAGGAATCTCTTTCTTGCCTACTGTTTCTATTCCAGTTCTACCAGGGACTATTCAGTAGTTGCCAGATCAAGAGGTGGGAGCTGTAATGGCAGGAGTGTGCCATCACATGGGAGCTCTCCACTAATCCTTTGCGCCTCCAGCAAACATCTTGACCTGCCTCACATACACCGTGAGAGCACATGTTTGTGTCAGGGTCCATACTCTACATTGCTGTTTACTCTCTCTTTGCAACCAAAGAATAGCCATATAGTTTCTTGCTGCTGCTGCTGCCACCTGTGTCCTTGGCAGGCAAGCAGTTTGGGATCCTATTGTAAACCTGGAAAGTGTCCTACACTCTGATTTTCCTGTCTCCAAACAGCAATTTTGGACAAGGCAGATCAGCGCTCTATGGGGAATTGTTTTCAGCTTGGAAATATGAAGCGTTCAGCTAAAACTGACAGCGTCTGCTGGGTTTTGTGAAACAGCATGGCCAGCAACAAAGCAAGGGTGTGCCACCACAAGTGTGACTTCAGCATATTGAACAGGCTGCTGTTCCGGGTATGATGGTGGAACGTTTCCCTGCCTGTTGCATTTGGGAACAGTGGTGCAGCTAATGATTGCTACTGCTGCATGCTAACGTTAAGAGTGCTGGGGATCTTTTAATAGATATGCCAAAGACAGGATGTCTTTGTGCCTGGATTTTTATGTCGTGGGGGAAGCTGAAGTGTGAGCTGATAATTTCTTTCAGGGTAATTGGCCAGAGGAAAAAATTCCAGAGGGAAATGGGAAACACACAAACTGATGTATCTGCACCCAAAGCCATCAAGTTCCTGACCGATGCCCTTTAATGATTGTCATACTTAACTCCTTATCTGGAGGGAGGAAGTGGTAAAATATCTGTTGCACCATCTTTTCGTCAGGTTTAACAATGTGCATATAGTAGGCTGATTTTATAAAAATTAGGATCACTTATTTTTTCTAGATGCAATTAATTTCACTAAAGTAACATAGAAAGTATTTTATATTGATATTGAATCCAAATGCCACTAAATTCAGGAAAATTTGCTTCATTTTCAGCGGCATTTGCTTTGAAGCTGTAAAGAGACCAAAAGGTGAGCATATATTTTAGTCTAATTTACATCTTATCACCTTATTATGCTTTGTTTTATTCCTGAGGGTGCAATTATGTATAAAGACCCTAACTTTTACCTCTTATAAAGCAGTTTTGGAACCCAGAATTCTAATGTCTCAAATTATGTATGTCGTGTTAAATGTCAGAACTTGATTATAGTATAACCCTTGCAAACTGGTACAAATGGGATGGTTGTGTCTAGTGTCTGGATTATTTATGCTATAATAATGCAAAAGAGAAGAAAAATCACAGAATTTGAAAAGACAAGTTTGGAACAGCATCACAAACCATATAATGTATAACATGCACTCAAAGTCTGTTCCCAGTATCCAGCTTGAAATCGGAAGTTTTCTACATTTTTCAGCTGCTGGAATTTGTGTAACTAATGAGAAAGTACCTTTTCCTATCAGTGTTGTTCAGTTTACTACATTTGTTATGTATCAGAGACTTAAAGACCATCAAATAGAGGAAACACTGTGCAAAGTGCTATATTTGAATATAGATAAAATCTCTGCTCTGAAAGAACTTTTGTTCAGTGAAGAAAACTGACACGTATAAGAGCAGGGAAGAAAGATTCACAGCAATGTGCACATATGTGTGTTTATCCTTTTCATCCTCTTTCTATACATACACATAAGGGTTAATATTTTGTAAGTCTTCATTTCTCGTACATATTAGTCAAAAGATCCTTCAACATACCTGTTATTTCTCCAAAGAATTAGATACTTAATGGTTTTATGCAGGGATCTTGATGTGTGTTTTATAGGATTTGAGGTAGTAAGAAGACTTCCATTTATTGTTGGCATGTTATTTCATTTTGGCATTTGAGCATAAGCTTTGTGGTTTAATTCAGTAAAGCCCTTTGAAACCTATTCTCAGATACACTGTACTCTTGTTTAGTCCTAAAACTTCAGTAGCCTCAACTGTTGCAATATTGTATCATCAGCATCAGCATTTTTACCAAAAAATGAGTCAAAGCAGTAACGGAGATAACGCCACATTCTGACAATAAATGCAGATGATGATGAAGATACTAAATTAAGCAGCCATTGCTAGACTCAGAGGAGTCTAGGGCTGTGGTTCACAGTATTGGTCTCAGCAGGTGACACCGGCTGGCAGACAGTTCTTCCTATGGAGTTCTGATTTACCAGATGTACAGACTAAAGCTTCGTGTTCTCATAGCTCATGTGTAATGTCATCAGCCAGGCACTACAAAGCCACTCCAATCTGGCAAGTGGAGACAAATTCTAATTTAGGCATGGGTTTGAGTTATTTCTGGGGAAACCCCACTTTTGAGCCCTTGTATATAGAGGGGCAGAAAATGTTGTCAGGCTTCTTTTCTCTCTGTTTTGCTCTGCAGCTCAACCTTGATTTGAAGAGTCTTATGTTCAATGGTCACTTACTCCCTAATACCTTGGGAACAGGCAGAATGTTGTAAGTGAAATTGAATGGAATAAAGCACCGAAGGGGAAAGGCTGTCAGGAGCAATTGCTTAAAACTAGAAGGATAGACTACTTAAAATAAGATCTTGAAGCAAGAACATAAGGTAGTTATTTAATTTTTTGGCTTACTGTATCAAACTTGTCATTACCCTTTTAGGAAAAGTCTAAGAAAATTGTTGAGTACATGAAGGTAGCAAAAGTAATTTTATTTGATAGAAGAGGTTGGCATTGGTAAACAGATACATTCATTCAATGCATCATTAGCCCTAGAAAGGAAAGATTGGATTTTAGCCAAAAATAGAAGAAAATTCTGCTAGGAAAGGGAACTGATCACAGCCAGATGAATTAGACCTATTGTCTAAAAAATGGGAATATGTCAATTATGATAAATTCTCATTTAAGATATTGGTGAGCCTGCTAGAAGTCATTTGCATGTGTGGCAACCCAAATGTAATCACACTAGCCAATACAAGTACCGAACGAGATCCCTGTGCCACAAGTCACAGCTCACGCAGGTGCTGAGATACTCTCTGCCGTGAGATGCCTCCAACAGAAATGGAAAAGAGTGAGGAAGGAAGTAAAGCCAGTGGCACGCATGGATTTTAGGGGGAGATCTTACAGATTCTCCCACAGGGGGGGCTGTTTTCCAGGATATGGCATGAATATCAGGTCTGCTGGGTATGGATAGAGACTTAAAACAGGCAGAAATTGCACTCTACCGCAAAGTTTGGATGAAAAAACAGGGGCCCTGGGTAACGTGTCTGCCTGCCTTTCAGACACTACGCAATAATGGTGCAAAACTTAAGGAAGGGAAGTGGGGAATGCAATAGGAAGAGAAATGGAGACAATTCCTGAGAAGTTATGTGCTAGCATACAGCCAGCTGCTTGAGACAGTAACAAATTCAACCTAATTTTCAAAAGAAGCAACGAAAGAGAGGATCAGCTTTTGATAGAGCACAGCAGGAAAAGTGTATAAGTCATCTGCAATCGATAATTTTGCCATAAGGCTAAGCTACTTCCGTGATAAAGAGCAGGCTTTGATGTCAAAAGGAGCAGGTGCCAGTGGGAGGTCAAAGTTTGAAATGAGATTACTCACAAGGATCAGAAAGATAATCAAATCTGCCCACTTCTATGGCAGTGACATATCAGTACAAAGGACTCAAGTTCTAAATAGCCACAGTTAGGAATGAAAAAGGATAACTGCAAAATCCTGATGAGAGGACAAAAGGGAAGAATGGTTTCTGAGGGCAGCTCATTTCCGACTGACTTGAAAGGACCAAGCTCACTGGCCTGTTAAATGGCTTTTGCTGTTCAGTTGAGAGGGAACTGGAAGCAAGGACACTCAGGCCCAGATACACAAAGAAGCATGGGCCTTGCAGGGTTAGTAAGCCTTGCAATTTCAGGAGCAGAGTACACGGACCCAAGTAAACACCCATGGCCCTGTGCAATGGATGGAGAAAGTGGGACTCAGTGACTGGGAGAAAGGCAAAGAACTGAGTCTTAAACTTTTGTCATAAAATTACCCACAGCCCAGAATCAGGTGCCTGTGGGAAACTGGGATTTGCAAATAGAAGCATCCTTCTGGTCCGTGTGGGTGGTTCGCTACCTCCTTTTCCTCCTTAGACACCCAGGTAGGGGAAGAGCTGTGTAATATCTACACAACACTCCATGGTTACAGCACCTGCCTAGCAAGCTTGACATCTGAGTTCAAGGGTTTTGGTGTTTAAAACTGTGTATCCTGCACTCTTGAAGAGTGTCCTAGCTTCCAGAGCAGAGGCCAGGCTGGTGTAGGGGGTATTTTCCACTGGAGTCCGAATTACTAATAATGAAATTAGTGTAGGGTTACTGGAGACAAAAAAGGATGTAAAGGATTAAATACTCTGAATGAGCCAAGCAACTTCACTGGAAAGCATGGCTATTTCACTACCCTGAAATGCTTTATGGATCTTGATCTTATGGATATTTGGATATCTGACCTCAGAGGTACAGCTAAGTTATACAGACAGCTTAGTACAGTGTTAAATTCAGCATAGTTTCAAAATCATTCCCAGTTCAAATCCTCTGGCAGTGGTGACCAAAGTAGCTCAAGGGTTTGCAGACAGGGTGTGGAGGACTCACAGCCTCCAAAGGAGGTGAAGAGTGGTTGCAGAATGGGCCACAGCACCAGAACATGCGAACACTGAGATGTCTAAGTGGGCCAATATCCTTTCCTCCCTTTTATGGCATCCTAGAGGCAACACAAAATGGTCTGGATGAGTCTGGCTGAGCAAGGAAAGTAACCTGGTCAGCATACTCAGATGATATCAGCAAGTCAAAGTTCAGAGTAAGAACATCACTATCATCTTTGTCAGCTCAGAGCAGCCTGTTTGTAACTCGACAGCTGCCATGGAGCCTGAGAACATCAATAAAAGCCGCATTTCCTCCACCTTTATGTGTCTTTTTTCCCTTTTGTAACCATGTCTGCCTGTTTTGTCAAAGGCAGGGAAAGAAACTATCATTCACAGCTCATACCTGAACAACAGAACTAACTCTTTCATCCTGACGAAGAAAGATTACTTGACAGAATCAGAGAGTGTATCCAAAATCCTGTCTCTGAAAGAAGGACTTTGATACAGTTTGATTATTCTTTTTCCTTCGTGCAGAAACTCTATTTCAGTTTCAGAAGACTCTTTATTTTGTTTTGATTCTTTTCCTTTTGTGTATCTTAGTCAATAAAACTCCAGACTGGCACTGATTTCTCACTTTGCTTGCCATGGCAACTGAGTAGTCCTTATTCTTCAGACCCTGAGCCTTGTTTTGCTGTTGAATGTTGTTCAGCAGTGTAAACACCTCTGACGACCTGGGCTTGATTATTCTATCAAAATTAATACAACATTAACAATTATAACAATTATGAAAAATTGTATGTAACAACTAGTCAATGACATTAATACAACTCCAGGTTGTAGATTTGCTGTTTCAGCACAGTTGACCCCGAATGAACTTTTTTTAGTATATATATGTATACACACACACATATCCGTCTGTCTGTCTATGTGTCTGTCTATCTACCTTTATCATCTTTATCTTTATACTTGTGTATCAGAAATAAGACTAATCAAATATTGGCTTGAATTTTAAAAATGCAGTTGATTCCATTGTTTGCTTTGAATGTCAGTTTTGCATCCTGAAATTTTCTTGTAAATTATATATGTTGCAATAGTTGATTCCATTGTTTGCTTTGAATGTCAGTTTTGCATCCTGAAATTTTCTTGTAAATTATATATGTTGCAATATACATTTGCAACATGCTTCTAAAGGGTGTATGTAGCTCTTGTACTGATCCCCATCTTCTGAGGGAGTTTAGACCAGCCAGCCAGGTTAGCTGTTGTGGTTTAATAACCTCAGCTGGCAACTAGAACCGTGCAGCCTCTTGCTCCCCCTCCTCTTTTTTCTCCCTCCCAGAAGGGTGGGGAGAAGAGTTAAAAAAAGGAGGGGAAAGAGAGATAAAAACCCTCAGGGGCTGAGATACTTTTTTTAATAGAAACAATAACAGAAAAGGAAAAAAGCCAATAATAATAACAATAACAATAATGACTTGGTCACTCTCACCACCTGGTGAATTGGCACCATCCAGAGCAGTGATCACAGATTGCCATTCCCCCTCCCCCAGCTGAACATGATGTCACAGAATGATGGAATTGTCAGAGTTAGAAGGGATCATCTAGTCCAACTCCCCTGCTAGAGCAGGGCTGCCCAGAGCAATTCAGGTCTGCATCCAGATGGGTCTTGGAAGTCTCCAGAGAAGGGGACTCCACACCCTCCCTGGGCAGCCTCTTCCAGGGCTCTGGCACCCTCACCAGAAAGAAGTTTTTCCTCATCTTTGAATGGAACTTCCTGTGTTCCTACTTGTGCCAGTTGCTCCTCCTTCTGTCATGTGAACCACTGAGTCTGTTTCCATCATCCTTCAACCCACCCTTTAGACACCTGTAAGCATTAAGAAGTATGGATATTTTATTGGCTAGAACTGGAAGCTGAAAAAAGTCCTTGAATAGTGTAAACGTCACTTAGCAACAAATAAAACCAATAAGTATTATTGACCACTAGTAAGAAAATGAATTCTTTCTCAGCTGAAACACTAGTGACAGCTGTTCCCACCTAGGATACCAGCAAATGAGTTATAAACTCAGCGGCTACAGCCATGCCATTTTCTGTCCTACCACTAAGTGTGTTTGTGGAGCTTTGTAGGCAGCAAGTCAAGGTTGTGTACTCCTGTACAACTCCGTTATAGACTGCCCTATTCTCCTCATGTCTTCTGAAGAAACACCTTTGTTCTGCTGCCTTTGAAGATCTATGTTCTCAGGCAGTGCACACTTTGTTCTCTAAAACCTTATCCAATTTATATGAAAACTACTTCCAGTAAATGATCTCATAGTACAATACTGTCCCAGTTTCAGAAGTCCTTCCCTAACCTTTCTCAATGCCTTCAGTAAACGTCTTCAGTGTTAGTATGTTCCTCATTGGTAGTTTGTGCTACCTTGATGCTTTGTACTTGGCACTCATGCAGATATCTATTTAAAAGTTCATTTTTAGCACAGGGATTTAGCCATCTGATTCCTATTAACAGTAATGGGAACTGCATGGCTAAGTCAATTACCACGTACTGTGCTGAACATTTACCACTTAGTACCTTCCCTTTGTTATCGCTTTAAGATGTTTTCTAGCCTTTCTGAAATTAGTGTACTGGTCTGGGTATTAGAGCTGTACATGGGTCACTAAAAATCCTGCTTATATTGATGGGTACTTCTTATTGTGGCCACTGACAAAAATGAAATACCTCTCCTCGTGCTGCATGGCTTCAGCAAGAGACCAGGAGCCTGTCGCTTTCATGCTGCTTCAGATTCACCTACAAAGAAACAGAAGAGCAGTGTGAGTTGGACTGAGGGTACCACATAGGACTCTCACATGAGGACTCTCACTGAGTGCACCGTGGCACCTCTCAAATTCAAGAGCACATGAAATACCTGAGTGAGAATACAGATGAGCCTGAGCTCAACTCCAGTGTAGATGATACAAACATTTCCCTTCTGTCTGCTGCAGTTTCTGGCACTGACAAGTGCAAGTAAAGGTGGGACAGGAAATAGGTGGCAAAAGCTGCAGACTTTTGGAAAGATCAATACTGTGGCAGTAGTGAAGCTTGTGTGTGGTCTTGACACATGCATTTTTGCTTGGGGAGATAGTACTTTTTGCCAAAAGTGTTTTGTCTTCATCTTTGGCTCCCAAAGAGACTTTGTCCTCTGCGTTTAGATAAGGGCCTACTTAGTATGACCTACATTTTCATTTTGCCACTTTAAAGAAAGAACAGAATTTCTCTCAGAATGGTTAAAGAAGACAAAGAAGAATGAGAAAATCTCTGTTTTTTTCTAATTTCAAGAATGAGAGATTTTTCTACTTTTCTTTGCAAACTATTTTTAACAAAGTTTAAAATAGGCAAAAAAAAAAAAGTTAAGATGTTTATCAGCTTTATCAGAAATTATTTTATTTCAATAGCTCTGGTACAAAGCTTCCCAGATATGTGGGCAAAAAATGAAGGTAAGATAACCTAATTGAAATAAAAGGCTGTGAGCAGGCTACCAGGTGGGTGAAGAGAGAAGGGGTTAAAACTCCTTCTGCTTCACTCTAGCAGCTGATACCTTCCTCAGCAGAAAGAGCAGCAATGAGAGAAGGGGGCTGTTTAGATAAAATGTAAGTATGATCTTTCTGGATGGTACACTGTTCAAGCAGCTTGCGTTTGGATTTTATAAGCAAAGTGGGTGGTCTCTTACCCCTGCTTCTCTTACATATTCAGTCGCCTATGCCGAAATGTGGATTGTCAGAAGCAGTTCAGCCCCAGGAAGAATATCTAGCAGCACAATTATTCACCTTCTCCCGATACATTTGTCTCCCATTTGCTTATCTATCCAGCAGGAAATGTAGAAATATCATAAAACAACTGGTGTCTTGTTGAGCTTAATACTCTATATTTAGCTTCAAGCATCTAGTAGCTTTGCAACCTCTCTGGTTTGACTGAACTTCAGACCTCACTAAACAAGATGCAGACATAAAAGGTTGTAAAGGGCCTAATAATAATTGCATTTAAGATAATTTTAGTCATCACTACTGATAATTTCACATAGGAGAACTTTCTCATTCAGGAGAAAATGGCTCAAGGACCTCCCATAAGCATAATTTTTACTTCTTAGCAAATCCTGGTGGAGGTCTTAGGAGATGCGTTGAGTTTTTGAATGGATGAGCTGAGAAACTGTATCATGCTCCTGTGAAACAATCCTGACAAAGTTTTGGTAAGACTAATACAAAATTCATTCTGTCATGAGTTAAAGAATGGTAAACCATATGGAAAAAAAGGAATTCTTTCAACAATAGAGGACTTGAATGCTGTCCGATAGTTTGGTAGATGCTGCATTAAGGTAGGGTGCAATCCCTCATGAACCCGGCTCATACAAGTGGGCATAAGCCACAATTCCTGGAAGGGAATGCATCCTAAGGAGAGTATGATTTCATGGTTTTGATACAAAATGGAAGCTTGTAAATTATAGTGAAACAATATTCATTTAAATTTCCTAACAGAAAAAGAATCTGTGAAAAAATAATTTTTTCCAGGAAAAAAGGTAGGTTCTATGGAAGATGAACTTTTCTACTAGTCATCTGAAATTAAAATTTGTAATGAACTATAACTCTAAGTGTTCATAGTCATGCATTTTAAAACAGAGTGTAGGTCAGCATTCTGGAATAAGAGACTACGTCTAGGAGTGCAGCGACACTGGAAAGGGTCTGGAGGCCATGAATTCGTAGCTTTGCTCTCAGTGTGATGGGCTAACATAAGTCTTGGCTGTACAAAGACAGAGATATTAGTTAAGAATAGTAGGCACTTATATCTTTTGTATTCTACTAATGAGACCAGAATTGAAAAAACCCAAACTACTAACATTTCTGATGCTGCAGTTAAAAAAGCATTCTGAAAAAGTAAGAAGTGTTTCAAAACAGTTAAAGAAAGATTTTGGATTTGGAAAACATATTTCATATGGAGAAGCTTAAGAAGATTCATCTACTTATTTTCTTGAGGAGAAGACTAAGGAATGGTTTGATCATGGTCTGTGAGTACCTACCCGAGGAACAGATTTCTCATAGCCAGTTCTTTAATATAGCAGTTAAAAACATAAGGAAATTCAACAGTTGGGAGCTGAGGCAAGACAAATTTAGATTTAAAACACAGAACTCATTTTTATCACTGAAGGTAAACATCGGTATAATCTACCTAGGAATGTGGTTGATGCTCCACCACGTGGACCCTTTGTTTTAGGATTGAATATCCCTCTGAAACACTGACATAGTTCAAACAGGAATTACTGAGAGGTTTCTGTTCTGCTGAAAGTAAAGCAAAATAATAATTTGATGGTAGCTTTCCAAGATCAAATTTATGAGTTTTACCAAAAATGTAATGATACAAATGGAATATTAACCATTCCTAATGTCTACCTGAGACTACAAAATATGTGAAATTCAGATCTGAAATGCAAACAGCATATTTTTAAAGAAGCGATGATTCATTTGTTCATAGCTGTGAAAATGTTTGTCCCTTCACTCCCTATCAAAACAAGAAAAAAGTGGGAAGAATGTTTACATCATAAGTCTTTAACATCTGGCTCAAGCAGTGGGTCATTAAAACCCATGTAAGCACAGATTTGGGAACTCAGTTATATGTGCCAACCCTATGCAAGTGGTGATAAAAATCCTTGTACCACAGCAGATTGCTAGGCACTTATCTTTCAGTATGGCTTCTACAGGAAACTCCTTCTGAAATCCTAATTCTAATACTTCAATCTCAGTAGCATTTTTCGCAGGCACCTGGCCTCATGGTGGTAACATATTTCCTACTGCAACCCTGTATCTTTGACAGCCAGGCCAGATGCTTAGTTACGCTGGAACCATTATGAGGATGAAGAACTCTTTGACAGAAGTGTGTTCCGCTGCTTGACGTTGCCTAAAGGATCAATGACAAAAAGCTTTACCTGTTCAATCATCACACCCAACCTATGCCTAATGACTGGCCCCTGGCTTTTTCTGGACTAATGCAGGGTAGTTGTGAACTACAAACCAGTGAACAACCTTTATTTTTCTTTGGCAGATTTTAGATGCCCCGGTGGGTTTTCTCTTCTTAGGAGAATCCATATATATACATTTTAAAGAACCTTGGGATGCCTGGTAGCTTTGAAATGAAACCAAACAAACACACAAATCTCTCTGTGAAAGATGTGGCTTTTTTGAGGGGCAAGAAAACAACACAATATCTTGATATTGTTAGTGATCATAGAAGAGAAGTGACGAGTCAAAGTGTGTAAGTCAGTTGTGAATGTTAACCAGACTTTACGCATCATTGGTCTATTTTTTGGAAAATCGCTTTCTCTTCTTATTCATGTTGCCATTGTTTCCTACAATTAATAATGAGACTCCCTCTCATAAGAAATAATGGTATCACTCGACATTTTGCTTAATCAGTGCTGTGCTCGTTTGGCTTACCTGACCTTGGCAAAAGGTGGGGAAAAAAGGAAGTTACTCCTGAAGGCAGGATTATGCAGGTTGGCAACATTGGGGTGAGTAAAGTAAAGGAAGAAAAAGGCAGTGAAGAATTACTGGTAGAGAAAGGTGATAGAAAGGTAAAGTCAATTTGTAATTTGTATTTTATGGATGAAATTAAAAGAAAATATTGCAGAAGCGGAAAGGGTGTTTAGTGTGAACTAAGCCTGTGTTTGGGTGATAGCTGAGAGATAAATATAATGTGGAACTTGGCACGGATACACAGACGCCTGAGCAGCTTCTGGAATCACTTCCCTTTCAGTATTCATCACTTATATCACAATGGAGCTGTTTGAGAGGCATAAATAAATGTGACTCATAAATTTAACTGTGTTAGGCTAACAAGTTGCACTAAACTAAATCAAATAAGAAAAGCTGTTAAACACAGAGTGCTGTAGTATTACAGAAGAAATGAAATACAGCTCATGTCCCCAGTTGAAGGAACACTCATGGCTTATCTTTGCAGGTTATTTGCGAACAGGTTGGCACACGTGGCCCGTGAGAGCTTAGAGGAGGCAACTGTTGAACAGGTATAAATCACTGCAAAGCCGAGTAGCGTAGCTTTATCTCTGAAGTGAACAACCAAGTCTCATTTCTATTATATCTTCCCTTGTCTCCCTTCTCACTGTATCTCTGGTTTATCTTCTTTATTTTGTGAAGGAGGGAGGGCCCAAAGCATTGACCAGGGTTGTGGGAAAGTTCAGCCGCAAGCTCGGAATGTGTCCAGCTCTACTGACTTGAGCACATTGTTTCATTTCTCTTTGCCTCTATTCTCATGCAGCCCCTGTCTTTATATCTTTTCTCCTTACAAGTCATTGGATGAAATGTGCCAACAGCAGCTGGAGTGGGGACCAAAACTTAGGAATAACTGTGATTGCTAAATAAGGTGATTTATGCGAGCATGGTCCAGTGACAAGAAGGGGTTATGACCTCTGGTGGTGCTCCTTCTCATATGTTACAACAAAGCTTCTGAAGCGGGTTGTGAACTGCTTTAAATCACAGAGTTGATCACTGAAAGAAGATGGAATTCACAACTCAGTATGATGGTCATCCACATGTGGTGGTCTTCACAGAAACTCAAACTCAGCCATTGCTTGACCAGGACTAACGGCTGATGGAGGAGACAGAGACCCAGAGAAAGAGACTGCCTTCCCAAAGTGTGGACTGGTCCTGTCTCTTTCTTGCCTGAAACTTCGTAATTAAAGGCCTTACTCAATTAATTGATCCGACTTTTCTGTTATTTTATTTTTGCCTATTTATTTTTTTGTTTGCCTATTATTATCTTATCTTCTAATGCTGTTTCCACTTGGAACTCTTTCTAACAACAGTATTTTCATAATGTGTAAACTGATGTAGCCAGGTGCATATCTCAGGACCATCTGCACTATGTCTACTCTAAATTACCTGCAATATTTCTGTCAAAAAGCCCTGGACAGTCAGAAGATGGAGAGTAGTAACATCACTAGTCATCTTCCAACCATCTTCTCTTAGTAATTTGTAATGATAAGGGATTGAAAATGAAATTAAAATTCTTTTGTAATTTCATTATCCTAGAAGTGATTTTATAGCCCGCTGAGAGTTAAACATTGAAGTACAGCACAGTGTACAAAATAATTCCTGTTTTAATACATTTTTATGGCCCTCAGAGGAGCAGAAGCACAGCTCAGCTCAGCATTAGCCTGTGTATTACTCAGCTTTCCAGGTCTTTAATTCAAAATGAAAATTAAACAATATTCTTTTTACCAGAGTAGTTCATCCAGAACTAGCTACGAAAATAATTTTTCATTTTGAAGGGCTCTTACTCAAACCCTTTCAAGGTGGTTTTTTTAATTGTTTAATCCCAAAATTGAAAACCCAGAATCCTCTGTAATAAAAAATGTGGAGCCCCTGTGCACTAATTGCATTGCTGCCCATTACAGCTGCTATGCACTAGTTAAAAAGCTATGACACTGTGCATAACAGCATAACGCCTGAAATAAAATTCACATGGTATCCAACTCTGATGAATTTTTCAAGAGGTTCTGCTAGGCTTTCAGGTATCTGTGTAAATAAAATATTAGTGTTTTAGGATTATTTTGATAATTCTGCATCAAATCCTAATGAATAGTAGAAACTGCATGTTTGGTTAACCAAGTTTCTGATCTCTGCAACAGATGTAAGATCAAACAGTAGTGGACTTGATGCTGAGATCGATGCAGATGGCAAGAAACCAGTTAGAAATGGACAGTTTAGCCGGCACATGAGAAGCAGAGAGATGCCTGACTTCCTTCATAGGATTTTCTCCTAGGATCTGGCATGAATTCAGCACAGAAATAAAATGGATTCCCTCCACAGATAATCCCCGAGCTTGCCTACAACTTTCTCCTCAGCACCTCACCTCCCACGTCCCTCTAGCCCCTTGCCAATGGCACAGAAGAGCTTCCCATGCATGTGATGGCTTTGCCTCTGATGTCTCCAGCATCAGGAACGCTCCAGACCCCTCTGGGACACTGTGCTGGCACCTCTGCCCTTGCCTCGCAGCCTGTGGAAGCAAGAAGAGCAAGGGTTAAGAACCAGCTTTGCATATGATGCACTATGGCAGAGGCACTTAAGAAATAGTCACCAACTGATGATGCTCTGCCTTCTTGGCTTGAGGTAACCATGGAGAGAGCCATAACTAATGTCCCGTCTCCTTAGTATATGCTGAATACAGCAGAAAATTTGTCTTGTTTGCTGCACGCTAATTCCCTTTTCCTTCTGTGATTTTTCCCTCTGTTTTTCTTTTTGTTTGCTTGCTTGTTTTGGATATTCATTTTAATTCATTTAAAATGAATGAAGCTACCGGTCCTTTGAAACAAATGAAGATATCCCATGATCCATAATCTTTCTGTGCATTCTCTGCTGAATCCAGCATTTTTAGTGTCAGTGCCAGCAGCAGTATCTGCTGCCTTTGATGTCTTTGAAGTCTCCACAGCTCAGGCTGAAGGCATTCAAAAGGGAGAAAGTAGCAGGTCGGGGGAGGTAAGGGGGAGAGGAAGGATTTTTTTTCTTTACCTACAGCCACTCTTTACGCTGTGAACAGTAGAATTAGAACACTTAAAAAAATAAAGCAACCCATTGATTTTCCCTTCAAAAGAAGTTTCAGCCTAAGCCAAGGTTATTTAAAAAGCCTTCTTAGGCAATAGACAAAGTGTGACCTGATGAGGTTGGAACCACAAGTGCCCATTTTAGGGGGTAAAAAAGAAAGGGAATGGATTTTCTAAAGATCATCTTATTTTCAGTGTCTTAAAATATCCTGGATAGGAATCACAGTGACTATGTATTCGAGGGGAAAACCATGAGAAGAAATGCGCCATTAAAACATAGTAATTTGCACATCATTGTACTGCAAATTTGTTTTGCTCTTCAGTTCCTCAAAACAGGGAGGGGTGTTCTTGGCTCAAAAGGCCCTGGCTGGACAAGGGGGTTATTGAACAGCCCCATAGGGAAAATGGACTTTGTTCAGAACTACACTTGAGCTGGGAGTTTTGATAGAGCAGGCTTGTGGAGAGCAACAATGGGTGGGAGCTACTGGCTGTTCAGCTAATGCCACATGGTGCAACCAAAGGGTAGAATTGTAGAATCATAGAATCATAGAATAGTTAGAGTTGGAAGGGACCTTAAAGATCATCAAGTTCCAACCCCCTTGCCATGGGCAGGGACACCTCCCACCAGACCAGGTTGCTCAAAGCCCCATCCAACCTGGCCATGGTGCAAGGGGCAGGCACAGGCAGACTGATATCTCTGGCCATGTCAGCTCCAAAATCAGTGGCAGGGCACATGTGACATGGATCTTCAGCTAATAAGCCCAGCAGAGAGGGTTATCTTCCAAGATGTGACACTGTTAATGTGGTCACACTGCTTCTAGATCCTTGATACGTACTGAAGGACACGTGCATGATGTACCAAGTTCCTAAACAGTTCTCAGTCTGTCAGTGCAAAAGACTTGACAGTTGCTAAAAAAAATATTTGGGGCAATATTCTTGAAATAAATTCTGAGAGACTTGAGACCTACTGCTTTATTCAAAAATACTAGCTCGACAGCTTGAGTTAGAGGAAAACTAGAAAGATTTTGAATATTGGCACTGTCTCATTCAGTGCTGAAAAACTGATATTTTGTAAGAGTGAACTGAAAAGTCAAAAGGGAGAAATATCAGATTGGGTATGTCAAAATGTTTCATTTATCATCAAAGTTCAACATCTTTAGTGTGATTTTTCTCATTTGGAAACATATTTGTCTGTTAATTTAGTTATCTCCTAAAAGACATATTAACAAAAAAAAAAAAAAGAGAGACCTTCATAATTTTGAAAAAGTCAAAAGAAAATTTAGTGAAATTTTCAAACCTGTTAAAAATGGTAATGAGAAAGGGCCATTTCTGGGGAATGATGTGAGGAAAGGCTGGGGTTGGCTTTACTGATGCTTTCTAAGAATTTCCTTGTTGTTGGAAAAATTGCAATGTGTTTTAGGCAGAGTAAAGTTGAAAGCAGGCTGCCTGCTAGAATGGAGACTTGAAACAGTCAGGACCATGACTCAAGATTAGAGTATGGCCTGTGTTACTTATGACCATAAGTAATCGTATTCAACAGGTAAAAGACACCATGATCCAAAGAAATCAGCCGTTAGATACATCCTCTGGCAGAAAGAGACTTTGGTTTTTTTAAGGACAAAAGTAAGAACACAATAACTATCTTTGTTATCAACAATGATGACAAAAGCAACCCAGAAACCTTGGCTGACAGGTATATGGGATGTTACTCAAATACACTCAACCATATTTCTTTTCACTGTTAGTGAGTTATAACAGGAGGTAAAGAAACCTTTATACACATTATCTCTGGGGCAATGTTATATTAATAATAAAGGACCAAAGCATGACAAAACCCCATTTCTCTCTACCATGTGTTACGGTGTGTGATAATATGTGCGGTGTCACTGGATGTATGTTACTCTTTTGGATGAAAATATAGCAATGAATAATAAAAATTATGCTGGGTCTGTGCAATGCAACTGCTTTTCAGCAAGATTAAGAATGGTGAACTTCATGCTTATGAAATAGAGTAACTCAGTTTTTAAAGCTGGAAATATAATGAAGTATAGGAAACGTTCCCCAGTTAGGAAACCACACCTTTCTCTGTATTACCAAAGATTAATCCTCCTTTGTATATTTGCTAGTGCTTTTCTTCTATGATGGCTGAACGTTAGAAGTAATGGGCCTTTTATCACTTTTACAGTTGAATACGCCTTTTACTGTCACCCCATTTGGAAGCCTGCTGTGTACATTTATTTTCTTTATTTTACCCAATCCGTCCCATCTTTATTCCATTAAATAACTGAGTCATTTGTTTCACCACTTAAGGTTTTCACTCTTGCCTATGTGCTTTATGTGTGCTGTCATTACCCTTTCGTTTTTATCACAGCTTTTATTAACTCAACTCTTCTGTCATCTTATTCGCTTTCCAAGTATGCCTCTCTCTTTTGTGGTAACGGTGGTGATGGTGCTACAGATTGAACCATTTCTGAGCCATGGTTAGAGAACAGAGTAGGGCCTCACAGACTCCTGAGTGAATTTTGTCCTTTCCAGTTTTCTGCAGGGGCACACTCACCTTCCAATTTTAGTAATTTCTACATTTGAAATTTGTTTTCATCTACCTGACTTTGAACAAAACTAGTCTACAGGCTGTGAGCAACCTGCTTAATCTGTGCTTAACTTGTTATCCACTACCTACAGGATGTATTCTACTTTGCAAATGGTTGATTAAAATTTACACATGTTGTGGGAGGGGGCACCAGAAATGTATATTTTCAGTAGTGTTATATAATCACAAGTAAATAGAGGACATAGGCGTTCTTTGAACAGTTTTGTTAAAAAATCTTGCCTGCTCATGTAACAGAAAACAATGTTTCAGGTACTGTTTGTGTACGATACAATATTTCCATTAGCATCTCAACAATATGACATTTTTCTTTGTTTTCTTGCAGGGCTGTTTTTTAAACTAATGACTCATCCATTATACTCTTAAACAAAAACTAGCCTTTTGGCCAAATGAAACATGTGCAGCCTTTGTTCAGCCTGTCAGTTGCAAGAGGAATTAGTGTCATGCGAAAAAATAATAATTACTTTCTTTCCTGCTCACATGATACTAAAAGGAATATAATTTGGCAGGCCTGTTGGGCAAACTGAATTTTTCTTGTTCCTAAAATGTTTTATGTTTTAAATTCTGCGTACTGCTATGGTATGAAGAAGGAGCTGAGGTTTTTTGACATCCACAACATTTATATTTGTTGTGCCATTTAACATACCTTGTGAGCCTTATGAAATGAAGGATTTTTCAGACATAGGCCTTGATTTGAAGGCCTGCTCGTCAAGGACTTTTTCAGTTTTGCAGTGATGACCTCTTAATACTGGGTCTGTGTCTCCTTAGTGTGCAAATTTAGCCTAGCAGATGGTATAAGTACAATCATGCCAGAGACACAGTATGTGCATCTGTTTTGATTATTGGGATCCTCATGACTGTTCAGGACTTACACAAGCAATGGGGGTTTTCAGATCTTCAACACCTAAGATGACCAGAATGAAACTATCTATCTTCAAACAACTTTTAAAATTAAAATGAACAAACAATCATTTGTTATCATATAACAAATGGTGGCTCCAGTGGTGCTCCAAGTGGAAGCGAGATTTTTTTTAGAATAAAACCCCTGTTCCCAGGCTGTGCTCTGAAGGAGTCAACTATTGATGTCATTCTAACTTATGAAATCCACCAACATTTTCAATCTGAGTTTTGATCTAATTGTTGTAAAAATGTCCTATACACTAAAAGCTACTGATGACCTTCAAAAGTAGCTAACAAAGGCTTGTTCTCTGCTTTAGCAGATTCAGTATTTCAACTACTTTTCAAAAAGGTACATTGGATTCTTCATTTGATTGTGGTTGATGAAGCGACTCTGAGGGATAGCTCTACTCTCATTTGTCCATTTGTTAATACAATATTTTTCTTCAATAGCTAGACAATTTTTTAAAACCCCCAACCCCTATACATTTTCAGATTCCCTAGGGGTTTCTCTTGCAATTTATGACCTTTTGTCCTCTTACATTTTAGTTGTGAATGATTTTTCTCTTGTACCTGTTTTTATTGTACTGTAAGAATTGATTGTGATTATCTTAAAACTATTCCAGTTCTTGCCAACTGTTCGGGAAATGGCTCTTCTAAAACTTTAGCATTAAGTTGAAAGATTTCCTATTTATTCAATTTTATAAGCTTTTTCCTCCTATACACATTGCTGATGATACAATTGCTTCTGTGATCCACATTTGGAAAGCTAAGAGTCTTCTTTGTTCTCTTTCTCTCTCTGGAGCTCCATATTAAATGTCACCAAGTTGTAGTTCATCCTTGTAGAAATATCCTTGAGTGTAGATAACACTGGACTAAATTCTTCCAAACTGAATTAAGAGAAGTTATATTAGGGATTAATTTGGTCCACGGCATGCAGCCCAAGTTGGTTTTGGGAATTTTTGTCCTACAGATTTTTTAACCAGTATGGCTGTTGACTATTACTTCTCTTTTGGATTTGCAGAGAAAGGGAGATATGGTTGGCAGAAGATTTTGCCTTGTTTATACTTCTCTAGAATACTCTCCCTTCTTCTCGGTGTAGTTCAACGTGGTGGGATGGGGAACAGTATAACAAAATGTATCACCTTTTTTGTGTAATGGCTTTAATCTAATGGAGCTCCATGATAAAGATTAAAAATAAGAAGGAAAGTAAGGACAGAAATACAGCAGACAAGAAAATATGTTTTAAATCAGAAATAGACGGAGAGTCGTCATTCACTAAAGGATCGATTTCAAAGTTGTACAGTAAAGAAGTTAGGGGGCATCATGCTCATGAATTCATGATGGATGATGAACAGCATGGTCTCTACAGACTGGTGCTGTGAAATCTGAGGCTTGGCACAGCCACAGAGGAAGCGGGAGGGCTGGAGGCATGTGTAGGAGCAAGTCTGGAGGAGCACTAGATTGATTAGAGTTGTCAGAGTTCCCATCACAGTCCTTTCTTTAACACATGCTGAGCCTGATGCAGGTTGACTGATATGTGCACCCCTCCTTTCCTCGTCTTATCAGACCTGGAGTTAATGCTGGGCAGAAGGGTAGCTGGCACAGCGAATGTGTAGGCTTACTGTACACAAAATCATCCCACCGCTTACCAATTTTCAGCTATCAGCAGGACAAGCTTGCTTTTGATGTGAGAAATTCCAGCTGCATTTTGAGAGATGATGTGGCTTTTCAGAAGAGGGGAGCCAAGGATTCTCACGGTAGGCTGACTAGAAATGAAAATGCCTGCCTCCCATCTGGTGTCCCCTGTCACAGACTCACTCTGCTGCTTGGAGAGAGACCACAGCTCTCCACAGTGTGAAGAAGGCCAGCAGAGGAGTCACCAGTGATTTCATCTGAGGGAAGCCTTGCATTCTCCAGTCTGGAAGATACTTGGTCAGATGCTCCCATCAGACATTCCTCTTCTCCAGGCAGTACCAAGGCACATGTTCCTTCAGCTAGATGTTTATGGAGAGAATTTCAGTAGACCCAGGGTCCAAGGTGCCATTTGGGGAAAGAAAATACCAAGAAAAAGGGATGAGATTCAGGAGGGAAATAAAATCTGTCTAGTTGGTGTCGAGTTAAAAATGAAGGAGGGAATACCATGGTCCTGTCAGTCAATGGCAGGTGCTGACTGGGAACAGGGGCCTACTGAGGAAAGGAGTAAATACTGTAATTAAAACTTGAAAAACAATAAATACTTTAGACCACTTTAGACAGAATTTGAAGGAGTGGGGTTTTTTTGGGGGGTTTTTTTTTTGTTTGTTTTTTTTGTTTTTTTTTCTGGTGCAATCAGCAAATCTCCATCTTCCTTCCAGCCAGGCACATCCCAGCTCTGTAGTTCTAGAAACATTTTTTTCACTGTTGTTATTTACACGGGAAATAAAAAAGGAAATACTTTGATTGATCTGCAGTCAGATGTCCCCTTTCCACAGTTCAGCATAGAGATGGTGATGAATGTAGCTCTGATGCTGAAGGCAGATAAGATAGGTTATCAAAAGGGGAGTGCCAAAGTGACAAAAGGGTAACTCCTCCCTCTTTCTTTGTAGGATGTTCCCCAGCAGTGACTAAAGCTTGAATCTGATATAAATCAGACTGTGTTCAATCAAAGAGCTTAAATGACTATACAGATTTTGAGTGTTTTCTGCACTAAGCCCAAGTATGTGTTTATGTTTTAATTTTCTTGTGTGTTAAAAATTCTAATATCTATAGTCTCCCAAGCTTTATTGTACCATTAGGTAATCATATGGGAACTTTTCTTGTTACTATTATGATTGTGGTTATTGCTATTATTATTGCTTTGTGCCTATTTATTGTGTCTCAGGAGTTCAGGCACAGATGCTGTCAACTGATGGATTTCCCTGGTTACACAAGATGGGTCTGGCTTATTGTTTTCAAGCCTGGTGCTCTCTGTGCTGAAAAGTTATCGGAAGAGGTGAAATGTGACTTTGAGACAGAGCAAGAGCCGGACTTCCTGGACTCAGAGTTTGCTGTGCTTATGCAATTGGGAATTCCTGAAGAAGGAAAATGCCTGCTGTTAATGGGTTTTATTGAGTTAAGGTTGCTTGGTTTTCTATTCCCTCTTTGTGGGTAAACAAAACAAATCCAGGTGCATGGCTGATCTGTGCTACTGATTTTTCATCCAAATGGAAACAAATCTGGAAACCACAACCCTGACCACCTCCACCAAGTGAACCATGTGAACTGATATGGCAATAGTGTTTTAATTCTAAAACCTGAATATACCCCTTGGCGCTGAATATCCTGTGTGCTGAGAAGTGACAGCAACTGGGCCGAGCAAAACACCTGGCCTCCTAGTCCGCATCTCTCCGGACACAGCCTGGCATCCACAAACATCTCAAGCATCATTATGTTCCAGTTTCAGCAGGCTACCTCCAGCTTTGAGTTCAGTGTTTAACTGAAATCAAATCAACCTTCTGCAAAACCTCCTTGAAAGGTTAGATCTGTGTTAAGCAGAGCCAGGGCTTCCCAGCCTGTCACAGAAGTGATCGTTGCTGAGGCATGAGCTGGTTTGAAAACCTTCCACCCCTTTCTCGGCCCAGCAGCAAAGGACATTTAGGCTGGATTGTTGTCATCCCATCCCTTTCCCCACTCTTGTAGCAACAGCAAACTGAGAACTTTTCCATTTCAGACTACCATTTGTTTCTGAAAGAGACAAATGTTATTTAAGATTCCATCTCACCCATGGTGGGAAACTAATAGATCTGCTTAATTATGGGAAAACTATATGTATGGGTATTAAGGGAAAAACCCAGCAAAAATGTTTTTTGAATGTTGTTGCTAATGACATCTAATGATAGCAAACAGAGTGTGCTGCTCAAAGGATTTCAGCAAGATAAATATTTTAAAATTCTACTGAAAGAAACACCGAAATAAGTTACAGTGCCACTTAGCAAGATACCCTTGAGTAAAGTAATAGGCACAAGGGAGTATTACTTCAGAAAGTGGGCCCAATTACACATATTGCATATATATTTCCTTCTGAACACACTTCCTTCCTTTCTTCTCAGTCAAAATTACCAACTGGTTTCACTGGGGGTTACGGCTAAGCAGGAATAAACTTTATGCTACAATCATTGTCAGCTTTCTGTGATATATAAAAAAGACATGTAAGGTTAAAAAAGATGTTGCTATGTCCTATTGCTCAAAACACTTGAGTGGGCAGAATTAAATTTAGTGATGAAGATACCTTTAATATCTATTAAATCCTTCAGACAGTGTAACGTGACTGGCAGCCTCATAGTCCCAAGAGACCCCTGGAGCCAAACGTTTAACAAGGCTTCTAGAGAGATATTTCCAGGCAATGGTTAATGCTCACAAAAAAAAAAAAAAAAATAAAAAGAGGGAATATCAAACCACATATTTCAGCTGAGCTGCTTCAAAGCTTCACAGTGGTGCAAATAAAATCCAAATATTGTTGCTAAAGGAAAGCAGACTAGACCTTGTTGGAGTAACTCTTTTCCCACCGTTGGATGCAAAGGAAGAGAAGAGCAGCCTTGTTAGCCTGGAGAACAGGACACTAGATCCTAGCTTTCTGCCTTTCAGAAAGCAGCAGCAGACTGAGTTTTCCACAGCAGTTTCCCAAAAACAATGCTCAAAGGGCAGGGAAGCCTGCTGCTGCTGCTGACAACCCGTAGCCCTTCCCTTCCTGAAGCTCTGGTATGATCAAAATAGGCAGTGGAATCATTTTGCTGTCACTTGCAAACTGTGGTTCTAGGCAAGAGTCCTGGATGCAAAGGTGGGAGACACAAGACTGCAGTGCTCCCCGTGTGAGGGTAGCGCTGGTACCAACGCAGGGATGAAGCTCTGATTACTCCTGGGCAGGTGGGCCCTGGGTTATGAGCAGGATACAGTTCATGGGTTGCAAGTAGGTTCTGTGTGCGTGTCCAAGAGTGATGCTGTTACCACCAGGGCCCCAGGAAAAAAAAGTAAACTTTCTCTTTATTTGTTTTTTCTTCAAATGGCTGTGTAGTTTGGCTACAGAGAGAGGCACAATGGGGAAGCAGAGCCATTTGTATCAAATAGCTCTTGTTTCATTTTAGAGAAACACTTACCTGAAATCAGTCATTGCTGTCCCTCTCTGGTGGCAGATTTCTATTTTGCTTGTAGCGAAGACCCATAATTCACTTAGTTAAGTGTTTGTGTATTCTGTATTACTTTCATGATACACAACATGAATAAACCTCTGGCACTTGCATTTTTTTAGCATAACTTTTATTTATGTGTATATAGAATTTTAATAGTGTAAGGGTTATCAGGGCTAGTGTTATGCTTGATGAAAACTCCAGCAGAACTTCGATTCCTGTTTATATTCCCAAGAAGTGCTCCTTCTTTGCCTTATTAGTATCCAATCTCATACTTCAAGTCAGATTTTAAAGCTAGAGAAGACCTCAAAACCTGCAGTATGTGAAAGATTAATGTAATGAAAAAATCTTCTAAATGAATAGGAAACAAAAGAGATTACTCTCATACAGCAAGTAACAATATAGTCTGAACAAAACATCACTGAAGGTATGGGAAAGATCCTCAGTTACCTTGACAGACTTTGAATAGGATCATGTTTTATTTTGAAAACTCTGAAGTGATTATTTCCTTTGTGTGATTTCTACTTCCTTTCTCATTATTGTGTTCTCTATCCATTAGGGATTAAAGCTTTTATGGATAAATTCTTGAATACTCACTCCATTCTTAAAACATCAGTGACATTTGAAAGTACAGTTTATATTAAAAAAAAATCCTGGATAAATATGTTTTAAAAACTTTTTCTTGCATTGCAATCTTCCTCAGAGAAGACCAGTTTTTTGGGTTGGCAGTAATAGCCTTTACCCAGTTGAGTTGCCATAGTGTCTCATGGGAATTTAAGTTACAGGTATATCAGACGCTGGCTTTTTGTATAAGCTGAGACCTGCTTAGACCAGTCAGTGTGTCCTAGTACGTCCTCGGAGTCTGAATAAGCTTTCACTCTTGATTTTATCTCAGGATGACAAAATAAAATGACTGAGATTTTCCATGGCATATGAACCCCATTTTTTGTTGGATGAGTCCTTGAATAGATTTGGTATGGAATCGGAAACACTTTGGGCTGTGATTCCTGATCCTGCAAAGCATTCAAATCATAGTATTCTTTCAAAATAGAAGACAAAAGAAACACCACCTCCCCTGTAAGATAAGGAATTTCTTGGTGTTTCTCAAGTAAGTGGAAACTAAGAGTAATCAATCTTTTGTAGGAATGGGTAAAAAGCAATAAAAAAAAGTCACACAAAACCCTCATATGAAATAATCAGATCAGTAAAGTATGCAAAGTAAAATGGATATTAAAAATACAAAAATACACAAGAGCAATCCTAGAAACAAGTATAGTATACTTCTGGGCACTTTATAAAAATGTACACTCTCTGTCCATGATAGAGTTAATGTTTTGTATATGTTATATACAATAGTTCTACAAATGTAAGTCCATTTACCTAACTGCCGAGAGTCAAGGCAAAACAAAAGAAAAAAATCCACTTTTGTGTGCTTCATTTTGTCACCTTACATATCCTGAAATCCATTTTTATATATATTTAGGTAGCCTGTTTGTGATTTCAGAATTGCAGATACAGTAAAGTGAAAATCCACCTTAATTTCCTATTCACAGCCTTGGAACGCCAACCAGGTAGGCTTACTTACATTTTTATTTATCCCTACACAGAAACAATTCTTTCATCAGTTTTCTAACCTCAGAGCACGAGCTTTCCATTTTATGAATGCTATCAAGCCAATCTCTTCTATCATCTTATACCCTTTAATATATTGTTACTGTATTTTGTATCTCTCATAGCTTATAAGAGTATTTTGTGACCACAAGTCGTAAGCTTTTTCTCTCTGTGTTTTCTTCCTGAAAGAAAAGGCATATGGCTAATAGTGGCTTGCAATATATCCTTCCAATTCACTACAGAGATTTGCTGTGCCTTCCCTTTTTTCTTGTCCGGTCATGCCTACATTGAAAGAAAAAGAAGACTAGCGCTCCCCAACAGCTAATCTATATATGAAATATATTTAATTCAAATCCTTTATGCAAGTGAGAAAGACAGACCTTTAGTCTTAAAGACTGAAACGTTTGGGATTCCTATCTGCTCTATTCAGCATTGCTACCAGCTCAGTCTTTTGGTCTCTCCTTTATTCTGCAGGGCTGAAAGCAAGCAGGGTTCAGGTCTCATCTTGGCTTTCTATAATAATGATGGCAACACCAACAAATAATACAAAAGATCAGTGTTATTCAACATCCCAGGAATAATTTTCCCTGGCTACTGAAAGTAGCTGAACCTTTTAGCCAGTGTACAGAAGCTAGTCTTCATGTCTTGCTCAGGACGCTGAACATTAGACTTTTCTGTTAAAACTCAAATGGGAGACAGGAAACAAATAACTAAATAAAAAGGTGTACTACCTGAAATATCAGCATAGCTGCTGTTCTTATAATGATTTTACAAATACTCTAATAATACAGAATGAAAGAGTGAAGCCAAGGTAGAAATTGTCTGAAGTGTCCAATGACACACAAACAAGAGCAGTGCGAAATTGCTCATGCTGATTAGTGGCAAGAAACAGGAATTCCTGGGGTTTGATTTATGACATTGCTAAGCAAGTAAACATCTAAATTAGGTCAAAGGAATTGGGCATCATAACTGCTATTTCTCTTCACAGAATGGAGAATATCTAAGTGAACAGCTCATCTGTGGTATACTAAATTTACACACATATCTCACGTAACATAGCAAATCAGGAGGGGCGCACAGGGCAACATGTTCTGTGTCACATCGTGCCACGCCTTGAATGACATTTAATGATTTATTGTCACTGGTATAGGATGAAAAAAACCTGAGTAGCTGAACAACAAAACAACTCCTTTGAAGGTAAATAAGTGAAAGGAAATGTCCAAGGTTTGCTTGGCATTTAATTGCAAAACTAGCAATTTTCATTTCACTTTCAGTGAAGATAAATTTTGAAATAATGAAACATCTTCAAAAACAGAAATGTTGCATTTTTACTGTCTCTATGGATAATAGTTCTGTACTAACAGGGTTGATAATATCATCACAGTATAAGGACCTCCATTCAACAAAGTCCTTCTGTATGGAGTTATTCCAAGTAAAGACTTACATTTCACATGATTTTTTCTTTGGTCCATGGCCTAGGATAATTATATTTTTTGAGTAGTACACCTTATGCACAAATATTGATACAAAATGTAAAACTCAAGTGATCTAGAAGTATTTAGCCATATTTAAGATATCAGCTGCAATATAGCCAAAGTGAGTTAGGGCAATAGAAAAATACATGCTTAAGCTGCAAAACAAATACACAAGGAAAACAAAAAGACATTATCAGTATCACTATATACATGAATGTATTTAAAGAAGATATTTTGCCACCTGAATAAAGGCAACTAGTTTGAAAAAAAAAGGTTTTGGAAACCTGTTTCTGGTGACTATATTAGAGATATGTTAGAAGAACTTCAGAGTGAAGAGTAATCTTATACTGTCTCATCCTCCCTCTAAAGTTTCCGAACTGATTTTATGTACAATATGATGGAGAAGTGAAGAAACTTGACTTTGAAAGTTGCTTATTTTCTGCTTAAGAAAAGAGATGGCATGTGCATAAATATCTCCCTCTCTTTGTGTTGTGCACTTTTTCTCTCAACAGCAGTAGAATTTCCACTTCTGGGCTTGATGGCCCTTAATCAGTTTTCATCAGGTGCCAGCTTCATGTTCTCCAGTTGTATGAAAGTGTCTGGCATAAATGCTTGTTGCTTCCATAGTCATATTCTTTTAAAAAAGTGCCTGTCACAAGAGAACTTCAGGCGTCAGAACTGCTTTTTTTCCCTTCTTCTTTGCTGCTATTCTGTACCACTGCAGTGATGTCTCATTATACGTGTACGAGAAAGGCTATTATCCTTCACACGTTTAGCTGCTGATCTAAATGAAAGTACATTATCTAAATAGTTGAATCAAGAAGCATACAACTAAAGTTCATTTCAGTCTGATCTGTATTTCTTGGTGCTTTAGCAGGTTAACAGCTTCCTGTGAAATTACTTTATTCAGGGGTTTTCACCATAATTTGGTTATAATGTGGTCTAGACCAAATGGTAATAAGAACTTGCAGAAAACCTGCAGTTCATTTTCATTTTGTGTCTCAGGAGGAAAACTAGTCTTTTCTAAATAATTCAGAAATTACTTTCCGAAACAATATACACATTATCAAGGATGGGTCTAATAGGGAATTTATCTAACAGCACAGAGTGAGTATTTCAAATACTTATAATAGCACATGAACATTGTGATACTGAATATCTTCCTATTAATATTAAACGGTCAGCTAGTTAAGTCCCTACATATTTACGGCAGTAATACTGGAAATAACATACAAATTAAGTTCTTTTTTGAGTGCTCTGCATTTACTTCATGCTCTCAAAGGATCTCAGTGGCACTGTTACAGTGTTCTGTCTATGCCAGCATATGTTATTATCATTGTGGAAGTTTATACTGGAGATCATTTTCTCATTAATCTAGGCTTCTGGAAAGCTTCAGAACAGGAAGAGCATGTCATGGTAGAAATCAAACAAATATATCATCTAAACCCAACAAAAGTGGAATTCAAGTATGCGTGCTGTATTTCCATCCTACACGCTGACTGCTGGTTGTGATACTAACATTTGTACGTGATGCAGGATGAAAACATTTAACAGACTTTTGAAGGAAATTAATCATATTTTACACAACTTTGAGGTTAAAAAGTTCATATAAATAATTTAACCTGTAACTGCTTCAACATTGCAAGTAGATTTAAAACGAGAATGTCTGTAGCAATGCTTTTGGATGTATAAAAAGTACATCCTCCTTGTCACTATAAAGATTCAGGAAATTTATCCAAATCTGATATATCTTAGAAAATAGGCCAGATGTTTTACCTCTTCAGAAATAAATAAAGGGGCTTATTCTTCTGTTGTTCCAGTCTGGTTATTCACTTTATTTCCAGTCGTCCTACCTGTTTAACTCCATGGTATACGAAGCAAAGATGGATTATTTTTAATAATCTTCTCAAAAAGCAGACGCCTCCTACTTCAACATGGCAAAGAAAAGGTTTTGAACACAGATCCCTACCCTCACACTGAAGGAAGGCCTGAGCCACTAGGCCACAGAGAAATGTGAAGAGCAAGAGGGAAGAGAGATAAGCATATGAGCAACTCAACCAGCAAATCTGAAGTGGCCAGAACTTCTAGTAGAGTTATATTTCATGGGTTCCTGGGTGGTTACAAGATCTGTTGGGTGCATGTTGTAGTATGGATGTGATGGCCCCAGGGAAGACCAAGTCTCCTTCCTTAGCAGTTCCACCTGGGTGAAAGTTAAAACCAGAAACACTGGTTTTAACTTTGAGGTGAATGCTCACCATCCTGGCAGGGACCTAACTGGTGGGGCTCTCCAGCATAGCTCAGGCATTAGTTCAGGTCTGGGAAGCAGTGGGGCCGTGCTATCTCAGTGTGCCACCCTGGGGAGAGCATGTCTGCCTTTGCTGCTTCCACTTTTGGAACAGGCCTCATTGCTGTGAGCTTGAGAATCTCTGCACCACAGATGTTTGCATGCCCTGAAAATCAAATCCAGCCTATTATACTGCATACATCAACTCTTGACACACAGTTGCTGCCCTTATTGCCATCCTAGTCAAAACTATAAAAAATTGAAATTTACTTGCTTATTTCATATCTTCAGTCTTCCTACTTGCCCGACTTGCTGGTCTCCTCTTTGACCTGTACCATAACTCTCATGTCTGTGCTGCAGAACTGCATTCAGTATTTTGAACTTTTTCTCCACTTGGGTTACCTGCCTTTCACTTTTCGGCACCTTGCTGTGCGAGCGAAAAATTTTAAGTCATAAACTTTAGTCTTCTGCTTTTCCAACTATTGTTTTCAATCTTATAGCCTGAAAGTGTTTACTCATCTGGTGCAGCAGAAGTTCTTTCCTGTCTTGTTTCTTTTTTTCGGTCTCCCTACCTCTCTGTCCAGACTTGTCTCCTTCTCACTGTTCCTTTTCCTCCCACTTTCATCTGTCTTCTTTTCACTGGTCTGTTCCTAATTTTGTTTTATTTTCTACAGATCTTCAGTTTAAAAAACTCACATCTGACTTATTCCCCTCGAAATGTATTCAAAGAAATATCTTCATTCTTCATATTTCTTCAAGACCCCTACAAGTGGGTTTTGTTTCTGAGGTTTTGAATAGATATTTCACTTCCATGACAGATATTTCAGGGTTCATATCACTGCATCAGAAATATAGCCAGTCCAGACTCATAAATCAGTATTACTAAGGTGTATCTGAAGAACTGAAACACTTTTATTGCAAACATCAGTGATAATATGGGCCTTAGAATTGCCCTGGAATATGGATGAGTACAAACCATTTAGGAACAAATATTCTGGCTGATAACTGACAGCCAGCCAAAAGCAGAGCCTGATAAAGATAAATAACCTGTACTCAGGGAAATTTTTTGCATCATTAAACATGGTGAGCATATTAGCTAGCAGGGGGTGGAGCTGAGTCCCTAAAGAGATAAATCTAAATTATATGCGCTGCAGTGATCATAACAGTAATGCACCATCTTGGCTAACTAGCTGACATCAACGGGGAAGGGAATTTCAGATTTAAATGAAGCAAACTAAAGAGCGTTCCAGTACGCATACAGATTAATTGGAGCACATTCGTGAACTTTTTAGCCTTTTTCTGTGGTCTGTTTTCATTGGTGCCAAAGCACAAGGAGTTTAGACTTTCCTTGTCAGTCTGCATCATTTTTTATTTTTACTTTCTTATGTGGTTTGATTAATTACTCCTTTATTTGCCTTCCATTAATCACCTTATACCACAGTTGTATCAACTCTTGCCAAAAGCTTATAGATGGATAGTAGAAGTTTAGTGGCATTTTTCCGTAAACAGGAAAGTACACTTAATATTTCAGAAAGGGAGAACTCTGAAGTCAAAGCAAAGAAAACATTTAGTTACCAGACACATCTGAACAATCTAATTAAGCTCTGCTAGGAGAACATAAATTGGATGAAATTTTTTCCTTAAAATAAAGTATATTTTTAAAAGCATATCAAGTATATTTTCTTAGGATGAGGAATGTCTTAGTAAAAGATAATTGCCTGCTTTTAAATATTTGTCCTTTTTGCTTTCTGAGAAAAGTTTAGGTTCAAACTGCTAGACGGTGTGTGGAGTAAATTGAAGAATATTACTTGGCTGGAGCTGATGTGGTGTAACTTGCAGTTCTTTATTATTAATTGAGTCTGTTTTTTTCCAGTTGATGTAAATAAGGAAATAAACTGGATGTAATGATCATGTTTTTCAGTCAAAATCAAATATAAATTATAATGAATATTTGGTTCTTTGGTATGTCATTGTCCTGCTGTTAAGTATATCCGTTCAAGAGGTTCATAGACAAACGACCTGTTTTCCTTCTTGTTTATCAGGGTTGCATTTGCAAATATCTAAGCTTATTTGATAATGTGGCCTGCAAGAAGCATCAGAGTACATAAATGTGACCTGCAAAGGGCAGTGCTTTTGCTCCATCCCTTGTCTGGTCTCTGCTCTGTGGCTGTGACTGCAGTTAAACAACTCCCACACACGCTCCTGGGCATCAGACCCGTGGTACCCAACCATCCATCAGGTGGCCGGGGCTGCTTCTCCCCATGGGGCAATGACGATGAAAAGCAGGAATTGCTTGCTTTGATGGTAGCAAGGAATTTTTCAGCTGGCTCCCTGTAAGGCTTGTGTTCCAGCTGGGAGGGCTGTGTCTAACTGCAGTCACTCTGTGGCCTGGATACGTGGTTTAAATGGGCTGCTGCAGAACAAAGAGCTTCAAAAGCTTTACCAGTGGCCAAAAGGGGCTTGTCCCTTAGAGGAGCAAATAAAAAATGACAACCAGTGTTTTTCAATGCTGTTGCACCCTGAGGAGATACAACTTCTCAGAGTGGTTGTTGCATTGCACTTCACGGTGTTTAGTGAAATAAGAGCTATACCAAGAGATGATCGAGTGCACTTGCTAGATAAGTCCCCATAAGTTAACAAACAGAAAAATTACAATTTAACTGGGTGCTGAAACTGTTTAGCTGACTGCCAGCACTAGGTGCTCAACAAAGTGGGTGGAGGGCAGGAATTCTTTTGACTGCATGAGAAACTCCCGATTCAAGTCCTGATACTGCAGAGCGCCTCAGTGTGTACCTGAGCCCTCCTGGTTCCTCTTAAAACTGAACTTACATCTCTTGTAATCCTGGGGCTATACCGAAAAGGTAGGCAGCAGAAGCTTTCTGAGGAGCTTACCATAGCATTTGTATGCAGTGGAGTAGCAAAGAAATGATAAAGAATAACTCCTACCTATTTTATTCAGCTGTAAATAAAATGTAAGCTTAGGGACGTGGTACTGCTCCAGGTCTTCCTGTCATTGCCACTGGGAATGACACCGAGCCTCTGGGTGCAAAAATGTGGTTTTCGTGGAGCAGCTGCAAAACAGGGATTTCATGTCCAATTTTTCTATCAGGGAGCAATTTGACTGGGTTCAGTAAAGCAACTTGTTCTGATACTGAATGGCAAAGCCCCAAGTGAAAGACCTTGTTTAGGCAGTCTTGATAGAAAATTTAAAATCAACTCAGCAAAAATGGTGCTTTCATAGAGTTCTCAGTTCTGTCACAATCTGGCTGAAAATTTATGACCACTTCTTGGTCATACTTACTCGGATATGAATGATCCAGTCTCCTCTCTAAAAATAGTGACTATTGCCACTGCTCTTGAGAAAGTTCTGGATTTAGAACAAGAAATGTTTGCCAAGCTCTCTAATCACTGCTTTGCTGTGAGCAGGTATTAATCTGCTTTAAAAGCTGCCACTTTTTCACTTGATATTTTTGTCTCCAAAAGGGGTGCTGCAATCGGACTTCTTTAAGGCTTGTGAGTTGTAAAAATGTTCTCCCACACTGGTGTACCCCGTTATCCTTTGCTCTCAGAGGAACTGATTCAGTGAAGTGCATCAGCTGCAGTGTAACTAGTTTAAATGTTTGAATAGGCCTTTGAATTCTGTTCCTCTACTTATGTTTAAAGCTACAGACTCGCTTATACAGTATATTAAGTTGAAGACTTGTTGTCTTCCTCCTACCTTCATTTGCTCTTTTTGGTCTTTATCTTGGCTCCTTTTCTGTGGTTTCTTTTTTGTTTTATTGTTGTCCTGTTCTTGTTTTGCTCATGCTTTCTGCTCCGACTTGTCGCTTCTTTTCCTCATTTCTTCTCTTTTATTTTAATTTCATTTAGATATTCCTAATGGAGTAAAATAACTAAGTAAAACAGAATAGTAAAGTAAAATCAACTTTGAATTTGAAGGCTGAGCAATTTCTCTCGGGTCCTGATTGAATATTAAGTTTCATGAGACTCAGAAAGTTTTTCATTGTACAAAGGAAATCACAATCCCTTGAAGTGAATAGAAATTTTACTCCTGACTTCAGTGGGCTTCTGTGTAAGGAGTACTGTGATATTCTCTCTCAGTTTTGTGAAGAGTCCAGCAGTTTTAACAATGCAATTTAACTGCCTAGGAAAAAAACAAACCAAACCAATCAAACAAGCAAACAAATAAAATGGCCAGTGCAAAATATTGTATTCCTTGTATTTTTACCCACATAATTTTGCAATAGCCATGATCATGTAAGATCTAGGGAGGAAAGATTACTCCTGCCATCCATTTACCGAAGGCAAAAAATGCTTTGATATGCTTCTCTCAAGCTGTGAGTTATAAAGCTTTGTGAAAATAGAGTAGAAAAAACCCCAGCACCCTTGTGATAAAATTCTGAGTAAGCAGTTCCATGCAGACTGTCATTTTCTTCCCTAATTGCAAATGCCTTCTAACACCTTTCCATCACTTTATTCAGCATTTTTAATAACCAACAGTAAATGTGAGTAAATCACATTGACCCTTGAGGTCCATATATAGATCAAAATAAACACACTGAGATTAAACACGTTGTTGCTTTTACTGCAATGATATGCAAACAATTATATACCAGGTCAGTCTAGGGCACCATTGATATTGCTTGCCAACCAATCTATTTGTGAAACCTCTGACCCCCTTTAATGTGCTTCTTCAAAGAGAGAGACCTAAGAGACTCTTAGGCATGACTGATGGAAAACTGGCATTATTTTTTTTAACCAGTAAAAGATTTTGAATATTTTTTATGATTTATTTCTAACTTAAGAAAGGTAAACTGACGTCAATTTAAAATCTGCTCGGTGATGATTTTCCGAGCTATTTAAAAACACAGAGATTTGGATTCAGAGGAAATAGTAAAATAACATACTACATTACATACTGTAATAAACATTCATAACTTCTATCCACTTTTCCATTGGCCACAGAAGAATACACCTGGCTGTTCTTCCAGGATGCGCTTTAGGATATTGTCTCCCTTGAAACTATTGTCACTTCATCTAAAAAATGTTCAGGCATGAGATAAAGTTTCGGGTTTTTTAAAAGACATCAACATGTGGTGATTTGCTTATATTACTCTCATTATTATAACAGTTAGAATCTTCCATTTGAATCATCAATACATGATTCAGAGAGGGGAAAACAACTTTAGAGCTGAATACAAAACAGACAGCATAAATCATGACAAAACATTAATCTACCAGGGTTTAAAGCCAATTATATTTTTTAATGCACTCCATCCTCAGTAGATCATCAAGAGAAGTACACACAATACTGGATTAAAGAAATGCACTCATTAGGATTCAAAAAATGAATTTAAATCTTTTAATGTCAAGTATTTCCACTAATTTCTAAATTTAATTAGTGAGCAGCAGGCTCAGTATCAACACATTTTTGAATATGATTGCATTCTCAAAAAATGATAAAAACTAAGGGCAGCTCAGGTGCACATATTGTTCAACTTATTGGAAAAGGTATAAAGCACAAAGGTGTATGTATATCTCATTTGATTCTTCTGAAATTATCATAAACCCTTACCTTTTCTTTGTACACAACCATTTTCAGTTCTACCTCTTGACTTGAAAACTAAACCAGAAACATAAGCAAAACCATGGTTGCATTTGTCTGTTCTCCTCTAATAGCTCATTATATAATTGACAGAGATTTCACAACATCGTGAGCAAGATATTTTTTCAGAGACAAGCATGCATTGTCCTGTCGGGTGGTGGGGTTTTTTGATACACATTTTCCCTTAGAAGTCAATTCATCATCACAGGTCATGATGTAATCATGGCAGGCGGGTGCTGATCCCTTTTAAATGTTGGAAATAAGAGCCAAACCTCTGAGTAGTTGACAGAAGCAGGCTGGAGTGTGTGAGGTGATAAGGGGGGAGCAAAAAGTGCTTGCAGTCAAGAAAGGAAAGACATGATCCAGCATTGCCAGCCACAGATTAGTAACTGGCAGCTACTAGTAAATGCAGCAGACTCTGAAGGCTTCACAGAAGCTTGATGACACAAGATAAAAGAGATTGCATTTGTTCTGGCTAGGAGATGAGTTCATTTGTCCAAGTAGCTCTTTGTAGCCTGTCTGAATGGTACTAGTACCCTAGTTTTGCATATATTAAACTGGAATGGCTGTTTTTCATTAAGGTGCTGCTCTCCTCTAGGCATTCAAAACATTGATAGCTGTACAGACTAAGAAAATAAGAAAGGCAGTAGGTTGCCCTGAAGGAATTTTGGCCATGGAGCTCATGGCAGCTCCTTATTTACTGGTTTGTGGTTGGTGCCAGTGTCAGCTGGAGCTGTTCATCCGGCATGACATCTGCTGGGGCCAGCCCGAGGAACTCAAAGAGTTTTTAGGCACATGTTTGCAAGCAGGCATTGATGTGGGTGTTTGTGTATGTGTCTGTGCATGTGTTCATGTGCATTTAACCCTGCAGTTTGCTCCAGGTACATTAGAGTGCACCTATGGTAAGACAGCACTGTGACTGCCCTGCGAAGGGTGGAAATCAGCAGCTGTAGGATGGACTCTCTAGGTTCTCTTCAGAAAACACAAAACTCTGCCGAGACAGAAGATGTCGTATGATGGTTGATTTAGGTTCATTATTTTCTATTTGTTGCTCTAGAGGTGGAAAACTGATGGTGAGATTTTTCTGCAGCAGAGGCAGGTTTCGTCTCACTTCACTGACCTCAGAAGCTCAGCATCTAGTCAAAATTTATTTCACCAAGTCTGCTTGGTAGCCCGGGTTGAGGAGAGTCAACCACAGAAAGCAGTTTATCCCATTTGTTTTAAACTCTACTCTGGCGTGAGATAAATCATCTTGCCCACTCCCTCTTTGCATGAGTTACAGAGGCAGTGAAAAAGACTACCTTAAAACACTATCTGGATTTCATATGGCCAAAAGTATGTGAGATGAAGCCTACTCTAAGGACTAAGTGGATTATTACACCTTTCCTTGGTATTAGCAGATTTGTTTCTCTGAAGTCAATACTACTTGTAGCAGCCAGCATTTTCATTGCCTTTTTCACACATCTGCCATATGGGTCACGGACGCATTTCCCAGATCTATTTCATAGTTCATACCACAAATATTGCTCACAACTCTAAGATTCTGCCTACATGTCAGATGAAATTGGGGTGAAGAGGCAATTAGGGCCATGAGATCTGAGTTCAGAATTTTATGCCATAGTGAGCTCAACTGTGGATTCAATTGTGGAAAACAGGCTAAGTGTTTTGAGTGGTATTATTACCTAATTACACTTACCTAATTATATTTTAATTAGGATGAGTAGCCAAGGGTTCAGTATTCCCAATAAGAAAAGGCTTCTGTCTGAAGGAGCTGACAGCTCTTTGGAAGGTATGGCACAAGAAAATTGTCAATTGCAGTCTCCTTTGTTTTTTATAGCTCTCTCCTGTCATTTTGTATATAAATAGACTAAAGAACTACTCAATTTTAAGTGTACTGTAAATTCTATAAGTATGGATTGCATTTTTACTTCATTCCATTTTACACAAAATGATTTTGCTGTAGGAGTGTGTTCATAGACTGACATTTAACAGAATTTTCACACTGATTAGCACAAAAATGAAACATGGACTGCACTACCTCTGCATATATTCCAGAGAAGATTGTAGCAAAGTCTATGACTTTGACCTATTCAATGTTTTCAATTTGGTGCGTTAGCCATTTCCAATCTCCTCCATTTCTAAATTTGCTAGTTTGTGAGGAGGATGTAAAATAGTCAGTCCATCAATACATGTAATAATGAGAAGGTCAAAAATGCTGATGTTAGTGAACAGGCAAACAGCCTTGTTTGAAACCTGGTCACCTCCAAGTGTGCTTGTACTCTGAAAAGTGCCAGGGTAAAATACTTATTGTTTTTCTATTTCTTTCTAATTGGATTTATTCAGTTTATTTTGTTAAGAAGTTGTCTTTTTTTTTTTTCCTACTTGCAGTATTGATGTTTTTCATGTTAGAGTGTTATTTTAAATACTAACATTATTAAGAATAAAAATTCTGCATTCAGAAGTTATGACTATCTACTGCAACTGAGACCAGTAACCTTTTTTATGGTATTTGGATGTTTCCCTAGTCAAGACTTAATATATACTTATGCAATGATTTTCCTGGGACTGCTTACATGTTTATGATATAATATGTATATGTACTGCATATTTCAGAATCCTCCCTCAGTTAACAATTATTTTAATCATATGTAAGTCAGGATGAACTTATTTCTAACTTTGTATATATATCCCAGATTGCATAGTTTCATGGGAATAAAATATAATAAATCATATTCTTCAGATAAGCAGATACGACAACTGAAAAGACACAAAGTTTACACATCTGTTGGATAAAGCACTTCCATGTTTATACAATAACTTTCCAAAGAGGAAATGTGCTTTAATCATTCATGTTTTTTATTTCTCTGCCTGATGTTCTCAGAAGCAAGTTCTTCTGGGCATCACATTAAAGCATTCAGAGATCCTAGTCAGTGATGCTGCAGCATCATTCCCAGTCGTACTTTGCCTTCTTTTGCTCAGATAGTGAACAAATCAAACTGTGATGTCTAAATTCTCACGAGAAAGAGTGTAGCAGGAGCCATATGTGATTCCAATAAGAGACCAAATGGAAGCTACAAATATAAACATAATCTGGTTACCGTTCTACAAATGTGCCTTTGCAGGCTTTCCTGGGTACTCTGTTTTGGGTTGTTCTGTCACCATGTGGATATACTTAATCCAGGATACTGCTATTAAAATGAAAAAAAAGAAAAAAAAAAGTTACGTGGGTTTCTATTAAAGAGGTGTTGGTAAAACATAATGACAGAACATAGTACAAAGTGTGATTCGGTCAATTATATTGAATTGGTTGCATAAATCTAAATGCTAAAAGCTTCAGAAAGAATTAAAAAATTTCCATTCGTTACAGAGGGACAGAAAGACTAAACGCATTGTTCTCCAGAAAACTGTGTTGAAGGATCTTTAACATACTTAATATCAGGGGATTACGATGATAAAAGCCCTCTGCACATTTATTCACGCTAGTTTGTTACATCTTGTTCAGCTGCTCTCTTACTGTTATGTGTTAAACATAACATATATTTTCAAAGGAACTGTGCCAGAACATGTTTGTGATGATGTAAAGGCCATAACCTTTTCAGTACCTCTTCATAGGACGTTTGCCTTTAATTATTTCCATCTTCAATTTCTGAAACTTCAGGTTTCAGTTTTAAGAGGAGTGATTTCAGTAAATGCATTCTCATATCATCCCCTGTATCTTTGTCCTATCATGGTAACTGATGGTGGCATTTTAACAGAATTTTGCCACCTCTGTTTTTGACAATCTTCCTTTACAGCAGAACGTCAATTTATTACACAGGACAAGGAAGTTTAAGGTGAAAATAGGAACGATAAGGTAGACACTTTAATAGTGACTATGACTCATTTATATTTCAAAGGATCTCATGCAAAAATTTGTATATCAGATAAACACAATATTTTCTGATATAATTGCTTGGTCTTCATACCCTTTTAATTCTAGTTGTGCAATTTTTTCGGGGTCTGTTTTGACAGCTAGTGCTTATGCATCTTTATAGTTGCTCTTCAAGGATTAGGTTTTTCACTTTGTTTGGCACATGTATTCACTTCTGTGATTCTGTTAAAATGCATATAGGAAGCCTTCTTGCTGTACATACAGATTTTTCTTCTTCAGACTTCAAGGCTGCCTTGACTAGTTGCCTCATTTCCTAAAAATCCTCCAAGCCAAATATTACTGACACTTTCATATTACTCGACACTTCTCCTCTCCCAGATGTCTTGGATTCAATTATATCACAAGAGCTTTAATTTTTTTGGCTGAACTGTTGTTCCTTCCAGATAGAAATCAAACCAGATGTGCTACTTAGAGCGCAGCCCCAAATTATAGCAGTTCTCGATTCTGCTAAAAACTAGATTAAGGCAAAAGCTGAGCGCAGGACTTTGGGGTCTTGGTTAGACGCAGTGCCCTTCGCACACCAGCCTCTGGCTTTGGTCAGGAAGCAGGAGCTGTATAAGGGGTCACTGCTTTAACAGGGGCAGGAAAGAAGTCAAGAACTGCTCTGCTCATTGATCAACCCTTTAGTTAATTTAAAAAAAAAAAAAAAAGATTAAAAATTAAGTATGATTAAGTCTGCCTTCTTACTTATTTAAAACAGTTTTCTCCCCCATCTCACAAAGAATAGCGACAGAGGAGAAAGAAAACTCATTCATAGAGTTTTCTATAAGCATCTCTCAGCTATTACTAGCTGTTAACCCTTGATGTCAAAATGCTAGTCTAGTGCTGCAGGTCCAGTGGTTTGGGTCATGAATTGTGAGAGGGAGTTGTATAAAATGTTCTGAATATGTTACATATTTTGATATGGCATTACATTACTCCAGACCTTGGTTTTTTTATGTTTTCCATGGACTAAATGCTGGCTAATTACCAGCCAGGCCTTGTGCCCACAAAAATAAGCTGGCTGTAAATTTGAAAAACTGCTTTAAAGAATAAGTATAAAAATTCTAGTCCTCTGCCTGTTGACCGTATTCCTGATGCTTTTTCTGAATTCCCTCTCTCTCTCTAGCCTGTGGTCCTTGAGGAAAATTTTATGGAGTCTGTTGCAAAAAAAATTACTTCTAAATCTCCACAGAGAGAGAGGATTTGTTATATCAGAGTGTGGAAAAGAAGAACAGGTGGCAGGGAAACTAGAGAGTATTGGAAATCACAGGATTCATCACAATCTGTGATACTTCTAGAAAACAAACCATGGATCTTTTCTATTATGGGCTGCAGTGCTCTGAGATTTAACCTGTCAATTAACAATGACATAATAAAAATGAGGAGGGAAGTGTTTACAAGTGTACCAAGTTTGGCTTGCAGCTTATTTGAAAACCTTGGGAGTAGTAGGAGAAAGGTGACCTATGTATGATTCTTATTTTAAGCAACCAGCGATCTGGCAGGCAAGCTCAAATTAAGCCATCAGACAGTCTTTCTAGTTTGCACATGAACTGATGACCTCAGGTTCATTGAATTAAAAGGAGTGCAATGTTCACCTGCTGTTTCCACACAGGAGGCAAACTCAGTGGCTTTCTTCACTTTTGCATTTGGATCAGTAATTTTTACTATGGCAGAGTGGATTTTAGACAACGATGATCAAATTACAAATAACAGCACAGTTGCTAACACCTAAGGGCTTACCAGGGTGTACTCTTGATTGCTTGCACATTTATGAGAGTTTCCTGGGCTCAGGAACTAATAATGGTGCTTTAACACTTTTTGAAGCAACATTGGCTCAGCACAGTTTGCTTTTTTTGCTGCTTCCATGTCCAAGGTACGCATTCCCACCTGTAACACTCTCCTTAACAAGACTGGGCATTTTAGGATACTCACTTGTCACCATGTCACAACTACTTGAAACAACATTGTAGAGAGGTTGCTGCTGGTTTCTTCTCACATGTAATTTGCAATAGAAGGAGAGGGAATGGCTTCACGCTGCAACAGGGTAGGTTTAGGCTGAACTTTAAGAAAGAATTTTTCCCAGAAAGAGTGGTCAGACACTGGAATAGGCCCAGGGAGGTGGTTGAGTCACCATTCCTGAATGTGTTTCAGAGTCATTTAGATGTGGTGTTGGGGGATATGGTGTAGGGGAGGACTTTGTAGAGTAGGGCTGATGGTTGGACTCGATGATCCCAAGGGTCTTTTCCAATCTGAATGATTCTATGTGCCAAACTGGTACTCAAAAGAGGCATTCAGACAGTTTTCCAGAGAAGGAAGTGAAAAGGAATCAGTCTCCTGGCAGACATTTTGTGTTAACAATTGAATTTTCACCCCAATATTTGCCAATATTTGCTTGAACCACTGAAGGAGTTAAAAAAGATCAAGTTTGTACAGAACCATGACAACAAGTGTGAAACAGTGGGCCATGAAAACAGACATAACTTCTCTAGCACATCAAGGTACATGGTTACCTAGAGCATCTCAGTGTCTTAGGAGTACCTTCAGTACCCTGAGACGAGTCTGGCAGAAAGGTGTTTCAAAGTCCTCCAATGTTTTCTTTTCCTTGCAGGACTAATCCTAAGAGAGTGGTTCGATTAAATGGATTTTGTTCTGATTCATGCCCTTGACTACTGTAGGCCACACAGGGAAAACTGAGAACTAGTACGACCCTCTGAAACATGAGCTCACTTGGGTCTTCTGCCTGGGTTTGTGCTGCTCCTTGCAGCAAGGTTGTCTTCTTTCCAATTATCTACTCTGGGGCATTTCCAACAGAGATGTTAACAGTCACATTAAGCCATGGAGTAATACTGTTATATTTGGTACTGGGAAATCATGAAGAGAGAACTGGAGTAATTTCCATCTGTGACCTAAGATAAGATTTACATGTGTGCAATTTGAACAAAGAGCAGTCTACAAAGAACCCAATGGGAAAATGTGTTATGGAGGCAATAGGTTTGCAAAAGGTTCATCTAGGATTTTAAGAAATGATTGGCTGACTGAGACCTCTGCTATCTTAGAAACTCTTAAGAAGCGGGAGCTGTGTAATTCAATTTTTAGATGGATAATTTTTAAGATAGCAAGAGAAAAGAACTAAAGTAAATGAGAATTTGAAAATATAATGGAAAAGAAGGAAATGCAAGACTAACAAAAGCTTTATGAAATATACGAATGGATGGAGAATGTGAAAAGACTGAGATATTGTCTGTTAAATGTCTTTGTGTAGAAAGAAGAGTTTTATAAGGAAAAAATATGTTTGAAATCTTCATTTTAACTTCAGATGATATTCACAAACAGTACATTTCATATCCTCTAAGGTCATGTAAATTAGATACACCAGAATTGTTTGCAGTTTAGCACCTTGTTGAAGATGAGTCGGAAGACTTTTGCATTACTTACTATCCAAATGGAAAATAGAACTCAAACCTGAGCTTTCTGATGACAAACTTTTTCTTACGAGCCCACAAATAAAGAACTGGTCTTTAATAAATAATGAATATCTTGATTAAATAATGAATATCTTTATTAAATAATGAATATTACAAACAAAGACAGAGATGTGACAATGTACTAATGGCATGACTGCTTTTAAAGCAACAAGAATTTTTAATGAGAAACTTGTCTTTGTCTGGATTCTGCCAAATGAGGTATATGTTCTTTGTCTAGTGCAGTACTATAAGACTGAGTTATCAAAGGAGATAGGTAAATTTGATGTAAGTATAAATTTTACCTGTGCAACTGTTGTACTGTTAAGTTCTTGTAAAGACATAAGACACAAGGAACTTGTGAAATGTATAGCTTTCCCCAGAAATGTCAACACAGTGGGAGTTTTTATTGTTGATTTTTTAGGGTGCAGACATCCAAAGAGACTTTTGATCTACTTCAGAAATACATGTATAAACCTCTGGTAAAAGCCAACACATAAGACTGCATCAGTAAAAGATACTTCATCAGATATTGCTGCAAAAGTAATTTAAGCAGCACAACTCTCTTTCTTAATGTAAAACTATATGTTGGTTTTGTTTTTTTTTTTGTTACAGCAGACATGTCTTTGTTATAAGGGTCCAAGAATTATAAAGTTAGAAGAGTTAAATACATAAAAATCAGGAGAATTAATCACAGTAATAGAAAAGAGGCAGAATTACTTTTCAGTACAAGAATAATGTATTGCTCTCATGACAGTATATGCTTTCATTATGATTTTGATTATCATAGGACTGATTTCAGTCACTACTGACAGTAGCTCCAAATGCTTGCAATTCATGCTGAAATAAATAGTGCATTCGTCCTCTCTGAACTGAACCTAACCCAAAGTCAACACAGTTATGCTTCTGTATTTACAGAGCTGAGGGTCAGTTGATATTTCCATTATACCCTTTATTTTTAAAGGTATTAACTAGGATTTCGATATTTGCTGTGTTTATTTTAGGGTTTCTATACTTAAAATATTAACTGTATGAAAACCACATGTGTATGCAAAATAAAATATGCATGCCAAAAAAAAATATCATGATCCAACTTTACAATATATGGTTTTTCAGTGCTTGGAAGATAAAAAAAAAATTACAAACCTGCCATGAGGAATAGCCCAAAATAGACTTGGTCCAAAGATAACAGTCTGTTGTCCCAGAGCTGATTCCTGGGAACTAGGTTATTTTGACAGAACTTAAGGAAAGTAATAGTTTTGGGGGGTTTAATAGTAAAATATGCATATCTGTTCTTGTATGCATGCCCCCACACACATACACAAACTCAGATACGCAGGCAATATCAGCCTGAGTTACAAGTATGCCAAAACCAGAGCATGAAAAGCACAGCACTGAAAGCACTGGAGTTATCTAAGTAATAATCTCCACTCTTTCCCCACATACCAGCTCACTTCTTAACTCATGCCCAGGCGTATCAGCACAAAGACAGATATTGCAGTCGAAGCTGGTGCATAACTAGCACACCAAATATTATAAGGCAATATCTTATTGCTAGGATTTGAAGTATAGTGCACTGGATGTCATTTGAATGTAAGAATTGCCTTGCCACTCTTGCTGCAGAGCCAATACAGAATTGCTGAATATCAGGAGTGCCTGAAGAGACTTAAACAAATCAAAATTCTCCTGGTCCATCCTGGTAAAGGATGTCTAAATTAGTACTGGATACACTTCTATACCATGACCATCAACTAGGACCAATCTTTTCTAAGGTAATAATATAACCTTTATTTACACTTCAGTTAATCCAACTGATATGGTTAGAGAGAATATTTCCATACCATTTAGAAGACAGATGCTGTGTACAATCAGGCTGAGTTGTACAAAGGTTACCTATGAAAGAATATTTACAAAGGAGGTGTTCACATTTTTATATCAAAGCTCCGGTCTTCTGGATCCCATTCCAGGATAAGTTTTTTCAAATAATTTGAGGAAGAGGGCAATGTGCTTTTCATTGGATAATCTGACCTTTAACATTTATTTAAATTTTCCATGGTATTTTTTTCCTGAACACCCCACTCCCCTACTTAAATTTGTTGACATTAATGAAATTTACTCATATTATTAAAGTAGGACTTGCCACACCTTCTTCTTTTGCAAATAGTGTATTGCTTCAGCAACAGTCAGCAATGCTGTCTTCAACAGTACTGTTTAAAAGGAATGATGCTTGTTAGGGAACTTTAAACACAGAGAAGCTAATTCCTAGCTGTCTGGTTAAAGTTTCAGCTTGACAGAAACTGTGACAGATTCCGTTCCCCCTTTCCTTGGTCCTACCCTGAATTAGAACCCAGAGACAAAAACTGTGTGGAAGAAGGGGACAAGCAAACCAACTGCTGATGGAGCAGGTGAATATGGGTTCAGAAAGCTGGGCTTGGAGTGCTTTGTAGGGCTGTGTATAGTTCCCAGAATTCCCAGAAAGGCTTGGAGCTGTGAGCTGCCTAGTATACCCTTCTTTGTTGACCCTTGCTATGCCCTGTCACTGAGATTTTACTGCTTGCTGAAAGGAGCAAAAGTCCAATGTGGTGGGAACTTTGCCTGGCATGGGAATCAGGGAGGTCCTGCCCCTGCTTGTTGCCATGGAGCTATGGAGGTTGAGAGGCAAGACCCAGGAGCAGCACCAATGGGGCTCATTGCTCGCTTGACTTCAGAGGAGAGGTGACAACCCTTGCTGGCTGAAGCGCTGCACCAGAGAACTTGGAGAAGCAAGCACATTGGAGGGTGGAGGCCTGTCTGGCGAATGAGAGTTGATTGAGTCCCCAGCCCAAGGGGACAGACAGTAAATCTTGGCATTTACTGCAGCGGTGTGAATTTCCCCTTGACAGCACTGGGCTGGAGACCTGTGACGATGATTAAGAGTACCTACTGAATCACTGTCATTTTGATTGTCATGCTGTTGGTGGTTGCATATGCAGCGATACACCACGGGTTATTTTTAAGTCTAAATCCTGAATTATTATCTTGGTCAGAACAACATGAATATTTTCTAATCCCTTAATTTGGTGCCAGAAGGAACCTGGGGTTTGTGTTGCCCCCTGTGGCTTTTCTTTTCTCTATGTTACATGAAGGAAATGAAGCAAAACCAATTCCAGTGAAGCTCCGAGATTTTGAATGAAAAGTACTGGAGGTCCAGTGAGCTAAATAGGAATGTATCAGCTGAAAGAAAACAACCCATAAAATAAAAGAATAATGTTTAGAAGAGTAGAGACAGGAAATTACTTGTGAGAAATGTGTAACACTGAGTGATTTCTTTTTTAAATGTATGACGCCAATTTAGTGTTTAAAGCTGCTCAATGGATGGAATACAAACTTCTTGTGAAATATATTAGGTGTTTAGAGTCACTTAGTGGTTAGTAAAAAACCCTCCTAATGAAACAATGAATTAATTGCTTAGGGCCACTCAAAGCAAACACACATAAAATATTTAGATGTCTGGAGATGTTCAGCGGCTTGATAACCAACTTTTAATAAAGTCTATTCAGTGTTTAGAGTTGATCAGCAGCTAGGAAAACAGCCCGTGCTCAGCAGTAGAAATGTATGGCTAATAAAATACAGAGCTGCTCAGTGGCTGCAGCAAGGTTTTTAAAGCTACACTAAAATTAGGGAGACTAAATTAAGCCGTAACAGTAGAGGCACTGGTAGTTCCATAGGATTAATGGCTGGCTGGGATGAGTTGATGGCCTGTGGTTACATTTCAGGTCATTAACCCCAGCTGGCCATTAGTCCCCAGGAGATGCCCAGCACCAAGGTCATTATTACTATTGTATGCAGTTAAAAAAAAAAAGAACCCCCCCAAAAAAAAGCAGCCAAACAACCCAACAATCCCTCAGCAGCCTTATATGCATTATGGTGAATGGATGTATGTAGTGTCTATATATATATTTTAAGGCAAGACATCCATATTCATATTAACATAGATTTTCTCTAGAACAACTGCAATGGCTTGAGTCAGTAGATTATTATAGTCAGTAAGCTTATTGGGAAATCTACTTCCATTTCCACTCAGTACATTAACCAAAATCAAAGTTTTGGTGCCCTGTGCCTCCTAGCTGATGCTGTCTGCCATCCTTAAGGGCAAGAAGGAGAACCTCAGTTGGGATACTGAGCCTCAACCTGGCCTCAACCAGGTTAAATGGAAGCTGCATTTGAGAACATTCCCAATGTCCTGTGCCCTTCACATACTGACCTACTTTCCCTTTCTCTTTTTGTGAATAGCAGAGTGGCAGCATTACATACCGTAACACTTTCCATTTTTATAGAGACAGGTACCCAGAAGGATACTAAAGTACTTCTCAGAGACTCTACAAAGATTGCCGGGCTTGCTGCTGAAATGCTGCTTCCCTTGGGATGATGGCAACCCTTTTTGGGACAGCAATGTTGCACAGTAGTGTTTTAATTGGAGGAACAAAAGATAAAATTTAATTGAAACAGGGGAAATTCAGGCAGGTAGCACATAATTACCTGCTGGATTTGGCCAGGATTAACTTCCCCAAGTCATTCTAGAACTCATTCTGTCCAGCCATGAACATATCTACCCTGTCACGGGTTCAGCATTTGCCTCATTTTCTCAGTTTAATCATTTAGGCCATATTAGGTAGCTGCCAGGCTATACATTCCAGGACTAAAAACCATCCTTGCAGTCTGCTTCTGATATATAGAGAAGAATTTTTCATTTCAGGACTGGTATATAGCTTTGTAAATCACCAGGACACACCATGATTATTTACATGCTATGAATTATGTTCTGGATTATACTCTGGAAGGTTTTATCCTTTCTATTAAGTTAGGTACCTAAAGTAGAAATGATAGGAGTACTTCCATGAATAGCTTGCAACAACAGTAAGGAAAGATAGAAAGGGAAAAAGCAGATATTCCTTTCACAGGAGGAGGAAATCTGTTGTGGATTGTGTTTGTTGTGATTGGAAGCATCTGTTCTGGGTTTCCCAAGATGGCCTACAGTTTGAGGAACAGGAGGGCTTCTTCCAGCTCTCACAATTAGTGGTCCCACCTTAGGCTCAGCTTTGCTGCACAGCGCTGGGCATCTGCAGATACGTTCCATCCAAGGCACTACTCTCTTAAATATTTATTGCTTTTTAGGGTAGATGGGCAGCATAAGCTGTGAATAGCTTTGTTGATCATGTAGCTGCGGGCCAAACTACTCTCACAACTAACACATGCTTTGTTAAAACAGAGTTCCTGGTAGTTGAAGAAATGTTTAGACAAATTGCTTGGTTTTAGACAAACCTTAGTCTTGAGGCCTTGCAAACTCAGTGAAAAACCTTGGCAAAGGCAATTTCAGCATGACATTACTGGCCTACAGGGCTACCACCACAGAAGGATTCACCTCCTACAGACAGGAAGCCCCATTTCCTTCTCTGCTTCTATCCCTATCTCACCTTCTGGCTCGATCTCTGCTGGCTTGTGGAAGATGAGAGTGAAAGCAAGGTGAATTCATCTTTCCCTCCCTTTTTCAACTACAGAAAACTATGTATAAATAGTGCCTTTTGCCACAACCTTTCCAAACCCTTGAGTTGTTAACCTTCTGTATCTTGCAGCTGCAAAGCTGAATAATTTTGTCCTAAATTGCACACAAGATTGCAATGACACAAAACATTAACGTTAACTGCTGATGAACCTATTTCATTACTTTTAATAACATTATATCTGTGTTTGTCTGCTCAATGCACTGATAACTTAGTGAAGGAGAATTAATTTCACATATTATCCACATAAGCAATAATGAGGGAAATCAGTTTCCTCTAGAGTTGCAGAGAGAAGTTTAATTAAATTTGGGTATGGGCCAATTGATTTCAGGTTGGTCACTTGCTTTCTGGCTGACAGTGGGACCTTAGGTCTCAAAGACAGGTACAAAATCATGTAAACCCATGAGTGAAAATTCACGTGGCTGAAGCAAGTCTTCAAGACTTTGGAATAGGGATGAAAAAACAATATTTTGAAATTAACTGCAAGGAAGACATTTTTGAAAGGTTGTTTTTGTTAATCTTACACTCTGGAAGCATAATAGCTGAATAGGTATGAACACATATGTTCCTAGCAAGCTATGGCATATTGGCACTTGTAATATTGCTCATAAACCTATGTCAGGGGGGTGCTTCTCATGGAACAAAATCCATCTGAACATCCAATAATTTAAATACAAGTGTTGCTAGTATCTTAATGAATCAGCCTGTATAACTGTCTTCTTTAATAAATAAATATATTACTTTAAAATGACTTGTGAATCGGTGTGTTCTGAAAAATCAGATGAAGTGGCTAAACTATTAATAAAATATTGAATTGACAGGAAGGTGTGACTGGAGGAAAAAAAAGAAGTTTGTGATATTTCCACTTTAAAATACACGCAAATCAAACTTCAGGTGATAACAGTACTACTGATCTGTAATAAAATAAATTCCTGAAGGACCCAGGACTCATCTCAAAATTTCCCAATATTACTGGCTCTACCAAATTAGAGGAGATTTGGACAAAGGTCTTGGCGGTGCTTCTATGGAAAGAAACAGGAAAGGCACACAGCGCTACACTTGCAGCTGCGTGATGAAGCTGTGGGCTCGATCCTGCTCCAACCTAAAAGAACGAGGGCTTACGTCAGACCTGCAGCTGACTTCAGTAGGTGCAGGATCAAGCTGCAAATCATCCGTGTGACCTTCACTTTATCATGAGTCACATCCCAGTCCAAGGTAAACCAGAATCCGCCTGAGAGTATTTTTGTTCCTCTAAGACAAAGGACAACTTGCAGTCTAAATGCTGAATATTGCCAAGGGGCTGCTCTAGGAGCCTGACAAAGGCAGGAGCAGAGGAGTGAACTTGTGGAAGAATGAGCAGATTTGTTAAAGCTGTACTAAGCTGTTACTGTTTATTAAATTCAATTTGTCAAAGGTGTAGTATAAATTGCTCTATCAGTTGCTTGTAAATGGCATCATTTTGTAAGGGAAAGGGTAAAGAAAGGGTAAAGCAATGTATTCAACTTCCAATAAGCATCTAAAATATGTCATCCCAGTGAGCTGGGACTGACACATTCACCAATACAGAAATGTAAGTGCTGTGCCTTCCGTGACCTTCCTCCTCTTCTTCCCCCTCCCCACAGTTCTGGGGCCAATATGAAGACTGGCCAGACATGTCTATGAATCCTTGGCAACACATATTGGCAAGAAAGAGCTGAAATTGCTATACCAAGTCATCATATCAAACTACCGGGAGTAACACTGTCAATAGTAAATTGCTATGTGGCAAGACAGCAGGTAGCAGAGGAAGCTCCTAGCAGGGAGAGACAGATCAGAGATACAGTAGCTTACACCCCACCAGAGGGGATTATGAACGAAGCCCCAAAGGAACATGAACAATTTGATAAAATTAGGACAGAGATTTTAGTAGCACGGAAAGAGGCTTTTTCAGTGAAATCCTCCCCTCGAATGCTAAGCACGTCAGGTGAGAGTCTATGTTGTGCCTTTAGGAGATGCAGCACAGACCTCAAAGCCAAGAGTCAAGAGGGAGAATAATGACTTTACATTACCCCTGTATCCTCATAATTCTGGGCTGCTCCTGCAGAGCTGGCCTGAATTTCTGCAGCTATGTGCTGCGGCCATACACCCAGCACATCCATCCTACTCCAGTCTGGCTCTGTCCCTTCCTTGCCCCAGACTGAGCAAGAGCGTCGATGACAGGTTATACAAATGTGTTATCTACAAGCAAATGCATCTTGACACGGATATATAGTGTGAAAAATCTTTATCTAAATGTTTAGAACTGAGCAAAGCAATAAACACATGAAAAGTCTAAAAACAAAGATTCACAAAGCCTTAATGATATTTTAGAGTTTGTTTTGTGCTATTTTGTTGTTGTTTTGCTTCTATTTACAAGAACGGGTTCTGAAGTCCTAATTCAACAATTCCTATAAGCAAAAACACCCCCAAAATTTTCAAAGTATTGAGGTGTTTGGCATGCCCATTCAATTGACAAGTTATCCCCATGTTAATCATGATTTATACCAAAACTCCAAATATCTGAATTTTATTTCAGGAAGTCTTCAAACCTTTATTGTGTTTTGTCTTGTGATTGTCTCAGATAAATGTAATGTTCTTATCTTTGTAAATTGGTAAGTGAGTGATACCTTTCTGTGTGTAAGATTTTTATTTTTTTTTTAAATAAAAAAAAATAAAATTAAGAAAAGAGTTTTCTGCTCGGCAATCTTATTCAAAAATTAACATTTCAAGTGTAGCCATCATCTTTCATGTTTTCCAAGTGGCTCGACTCCCATCCCTGTAACATTTTTTTCTGATTAGCCTGCTGTCCTGTTTAATCAATAAAGCTACAAAGCCAGCTATCTCTCACTCTATGGTTATCTTTCATTGTACAGTACATAATGCCGCTAGTCCTGCTGATAACAAAGAGCGCGCAGAGGGAATGTGGCACTGCATGTTTGTTATCTTCCACTCAACTAAACATACCTCTCTTTCTCTCTTGGCTCCTATCAACGCAAAAATGCTGAAAACAAGTTACTCTTAGTGTTAACACTGCACATGCCACGTAGCTGGGACCGAGGTTGGTTTTCGCCTGTCTTAAGGCTGCAGTTTGCCGGCACTACAAAAGTTGGCCAGTTTGATGCATCGCCTTGTCAGCCTTTAAGAAGGCAGTGCAAAGAGGTGCCATCAGCCCCCAGCCTTACAGGGCGGGCGAGAGTACTCTGGATACACCGAGAAGTGCAAGGCAGGGAGATTGACCCCAAAGCTGTTCGTGGTTGACCTCAGAGCCGCAAAAAACCCCAGAAAGTAATCCAGTACTATTCTTTTTCATTTCCTACAAAACATGAAAGCTGATAAGCTTTGGTCTCTCTCACGGCAATAAGAAAACAGTTAAATTGAACCTTCACTTCAGTTAGAGAACAATCTAGCAGTTTCCCTTCTTGCAGGTCTGCCACTCACAAAGGGCCTTGCTCTTTTATGTCTTCTCTGAAATGAAACACCCTGATAGATGTGGTCACTCTGGTCTTAAGAATTTGAACCAAGATATATTTTGCTGGTGCCTTCAACATATATGGGAGAATCTGATGTTCCGCTGTTAAGGAGAATGACGACCATGCATTCAGACAAAATATGAGAGAGATTTGCAATTTTTCACTTTTCTTTCAACAGTTAAATTCTGGTTGATCCTTAAAAAGAGCTTAAATGATAATTTTCCACAATATTTCCTGTGTGCTTTACTTCAAAAGAAAAGACTAGAATGGCCCATAAAAAAAGCAGAAAGTGAAAGTTCCTTAAAAAGAAAACAAATAAATAGTTTCCTTTTTCCTGAGGACATAGGTGGATCAGTTTATGCATCTGCAGTATATCTACGTGGCAAAATACCTGTTCACTAAGAATGGTTTGAAAAAAACCCACCCTGTGCATGTCTATATCTGTGTAACATATTAATTTTTAGAAGTACACACAGAAGATCATATTACACGTTTTGCAACATGACTTTCATCAGAAATATGAAAACTTCACAAATACATAAGAAACACAGCAATATAACTTTACTTCAATATTGTATTTGATGACACTCAAATAATCTCCAAAGCACTGTTATGCTTGTGTTGGAATCACTTCAAATTTGTAATTTCTAACACAGTTATGAACTTTTAGACAAGAGATGACCCTACAGTTGTAGTTTATGTCTTGCTCTATAGCCTGAACTTTGATAATGTATCTTAGCCGTGGAATTCAAAGCTTTGCATAGTATTTATGATGTGTTCATAACCATATTACTTCTAGCTCTAGGCAAACACTACATATCTCCATTCAGATTTTTAAATAAACTTACTTCAAGTGTGTTGATATAATGTTTGAGTTTGCTTCCTGCAAATATTCACCAAATGATCAGGACTAGTGCAAAAAACTTGAGATAAGCAAATGTACTGTCTAATAACCAAATATCTTTTTGAAGCTGGAGTTGGATTTGGTATCGGATTCTACATTTTGGAGTTCCTTTATGTACTCTGCTGATTAGCTAAGAAAAAATGAATCATACAATCCCAAAACAACATAATACTACTTGATACACTTAACCAACACAAATATCTGAACACTCAGAGTGAACTGAGCATTCGGTGAGGTAAAATATTTCTCGGGAACAGTTTTTTCATATGATTACTCTTGCTAAAACTGTCCATTGGATAGTTTTAATTTGATTTTTAATTATTTTAACATTAATTAATTTTCATTGTAATTTAAACCCTCCTCTAAAGAACTAGATAATTTAACTCTCTCTCAAAAAAAAAGCTGTATTACAGGCAACTCAAGTGTCAGTGACTTATAATTGAAATTTCCCCAATTGGAAAACTCTTGTATAATTGCTTGTAACAGAGCCAAAATTAAGTTGTTAAGTTCAAAATTTTCGGTACCGGATGTCTGTATTTGGGTGATATGAAGATGTGTGTCCGTCTGTCTATGTGAATAAGTAAGCAAATACGTGTACATTTGTATATGATCATGAAATTAAAGATTTGTTATCAAATTAATTTAATAAGGTATGCAAACTCTGTTAAACTGGAATTTTACTAAAAGATATAAGAATAAAAACAGTTGGCAGTGCGTTTGTCAAAGTCCCTTTGGGTAGTATGCCCTTAGATAGACAGTGCAAAGTCTGAATGGTTTCATTAATACTTGTCCCATTCATCTCTTTTTCAATCACATACATAAAAAAAATATTTTTATAAAAAGAGACTAAAAAAANNAAAAAAAAAAAAAGTAAAGTAAAAACAGTGGGTATGTATATATATTTTGGAGACTGATTCTTAGCTGATGGAAATACTTGCAGTTGTCTGATCTCTAAATGAAAGCAAGGTATTTAAGCCAAGTGGCATAAGTCTAGACTTGGGTATGGTATGTATTAGTTGCGGTGAATCCCAGAGTTTATTACATAGATCATCCCAAATGAGTACCAATAAAACCTTTATATCACATATGCAGTTAGGCTATGTTACAAATTTAACATAAAAAGTATTTCAGAAATGGTTCGGGGGTTTTATGATTTTTTTAATTGATACTGTCATTATACTTCCTTCTATATTAAAGCCAAATTAACTTGCTGTTATGAGACAACTGCATAGGCCTCAGCATGATTACTGATACAGTTCTGAACCTCTAAATGATCTTAAGCAACTTGCCTATAAATCACTCTACTCTTGAGGTCTAGTATATGCCAGCATATCCAATATAGAAGCATTTGCTGGGCTTGAAAGGAAAGAGCTGCTTACCAGCTCTTTTCCTTTCAAATTAGAAAATGCTTCTAGTTTCTGCTTACCAGCTCTTTTTCCCCTGAAAGAAACATGTCTGCATTCTTTAGAACAAGGAGAACCTCAAACATCTCCTTGCTTCAGAACTGAGTATTGCCCATCTTCTTCCTTAGTACAATGGACTTTGGAGAAGAATTTGTACGCTTCATGGTGAACAAGAAAGTATTTAGTTTAGTTTTGGTTTGTTGGGTTTTTGTGTTTGTTTTTTTTTTTTTGTTAGTTTTGGTTTGTTGATTTTTTTGGGTTTTGGTGGGGTTTTTTTTGTTTGTTTGTTTTAGTTTTCTTTTGTGGTAGAATGTTAAGAAATAGCAGATGCTTGAATGCTGCTCAGAGGTTAAGAATGCTAGAATGAATCTTGACAGAGATAGATTAGTAGGCAGTACCCAGGTGAGGCAGTCAAAGGTGCATGATAAATGTAATTTATCACATGGATCTGCAATTTACCACATCAATATCAACTCCACCTTTGTGTGGATTTCTCTTCTAATGTGATAAACCCATCCCCTGTATTTTCACAACAAATGTGACCAGTTAATACTAGGTCTCAAGACCAAGTAATAGTATTTTCCCCTTAATTAGTAACCAGGAGGAAACAATGCAAATTTAAGGAGCCTTAAATTAGGGAGAGATGAATTTCAGTGTAGGAAAGACTTGATCCGGAGTCTTTGCTTTCCATGTAAGTGATCTAAACATTAAGAGTGGACCGATAAATGGACTTATAATATACTGTGGTGTGTAGCACTGCAATATGAGTAAGTTATGAGGTTACTTTAGGGAATGAATCCAGATAATGCTAATAAAACTTGGGCACGTGTACATTTGCGTGTGTGTGTGTGCACACACATTGAAGTCAGGGCAGGCTTTCTGCTGTATCCTTTGGTGAAAACCTAGGGTGCCAGAATGCACGTGCTGCCTCTGTGGTTGACCTGGTAGACTTTAGGCGCCTAAAAACTGCCAAACTCTCCATAATGCTTTTGGGGAACTTAGTACCAGTCTTGGCATCACCACCTCAAGCTCATTTTAAAAACCAAAATATGTTGAAAGAAATATAGTAAAAATATATGTTCTTAGCTAAGATAATATATGTATAAAAACACCACTGTTGTCTGGGTGTTAGATGTTAGATGGACGAAGGTACTTTGCTGCAGTCTGGAGTTAAATACCTAAAGGTAGCCAATATTAACTATTCGTTTACAATCTCAGCAGTTCCTGAGAGCCATGGTATGTCATCGCATACGGAGCTCAACTGGTACGTGGGCTAGTTGAGTCTTGCTGAAAATGCCTCACTCAGAATCACAAAATCACAGAATGGTTTGGGTTGGAAGGGACCTTCAAAGTTCATCTAGTCCAACATGGTGTCATGTCCTTCCCCCCCTCCCCAGTTTGCCCAATACACTACCTAAAAAACAGCCTACCTGCTGTTCTGGGAACCTGGTACTAGAAAAATTAGGCACTGCAAATCTGTGCTGAACTGTCTGAATAGTCCTGAAAAGAAATGAGGGAGAAAGATTCATAGTGGGGAGTGAATGGAGGGTAGATGGACCTCAATTGTCCCACTCCTTGGGTCATGCCTGAATCAGTAGGTCCAAAGCATATCTCTGGCATCCACACCTCCAAATCACCCCTGCTTTCTATGATATGGTAGTAAAATGGTGGTGGTAGCTTAGATGTTTTCAAGTTTCCTCTCTTGTCTGAGGATATATCGAAGAGTCAAGTCTTCTACATCTGAAAGTGATGCCATGGAAGAACACGAAGATGAAACCAAAGAAAATGCAAGGAGACAAGAGACTCTTACAAAAAGAAATGGAGGAAAAAGTAAAGGTTATGATGACAAAGCATAAATGGGGAGAAGAGTGCCCAGGCAGGGAATTATATAAATAAAAAAAAAAAGAAACAAAACGAAACAGAGCAAAAAGGCACATTAGAATAATAATACCAACATAGTTTGGCTTTGGGGTTAACATTTGTAAAATTCACTCTTTGGGGAAAATGTGTTTTCAAAGGTAATAGATAATTATTTCACAACCTCGAGAACTATTTATATTTTACCTACTGGCAATAAATACCTGTGGCTCATGACAATACAGCTAGTACTTTTGTTTATATTTATATGCAAATGGTGTTATTTACAATAGTACTTAACACTAATATTGCCATCTCAGTTCAAGCTTATTGTCTAATTTTCCTCCAGCTCCACTTTTTACATTAAAAGTATGTTAATACACTTTACCCTGAACTGTGGCATATTAATAATATGTCATGCTCCCACAGTAATACCTATCTGTGGATTTCAAAAGACCTTGCAAACTGTGAAGCAGATGCATTTCTCAATCTCTTATAAATCATAAGCCACGGAATAAAAAAAAAAATGCCTTTCAGGGATTTGCCTGTATCAAGAAACAAATTAGTAAAAGAATAAGATAGGCTTGTACTCAGAGTTATCTCTTCTGGGCTGCTGTTGGTATTGTTCCATGCAAATCTTGTGGTGGAAATATTTCCTTTGTTGAAGCCGTGCTTGCAGAATGGAAGAAACAAGCCAAACACTTAAGGCCTGCCTCAATCACACTTTTCCCCGCATGCTTTTGCTATTTCAGAACTAGGCAGAGGAACAAAAGGATAGGAAATGAATGGAAAAGACCCACATAGGGAGGACTGACTTTACCTATGAATGGTCAGCAGTCATGAACAGACTTTAGCCTGCATAGACCACCACTGCTACCAAAGTATATCCTTGAAATCATGAAATAACTAGTGCCAGAGGTGGTAGCAAACTGGATTTCAATGGACATTGAAGTGCTTTATAGAAAGCTGAATACTTGAAAAGAGGGAAATTCTTTTCCAAAATATCCTTTTGCCTGGTACCTGGGTCAGTGCAGTGGGAATGTTATACATAAATTCAAATCTCCTCAGTCTGAGAACAGACAAAGAACTGAAATCTTCCATCTCTCCTCAAGGGCATCCTGCAGGGCTTTTGGGTGAAAAGAAATGACCATCTCCAACTGAGATTTGTATGAAAGGTTTTGTTTGGTGACCATTTCTGAGAGAGGCCCATGGGGTACAGGCCCAAGAAAAGAGGCACAGCTGCTTTCTGACAGAAGCATTTCCAGTATTTTTAGAAATGGCTCTTGCCTGCAGACACTGCCATCTGAGAAACATGTTTGGAACCGTGGCTGGGGCAGAGGTTCAGCCCAAATGAGCATTTTCCTATTTCCTATTTCCTAAGCTAAGGTTTCCTGAGGTGCTGCAAGACCACCTCCCAGCTTGCTGTTTATAAGAGCTCTCACAGGAGGATGTCTTTATTCTGCATTTTATAAGGACTTAGTCATAGGTCCCCAGACAACCACCAGTATCAAAACCAGGCACACTTGGCAACACACAACACACAAAAACCAGAACTACTCCAGGGACCTGAAGTACATTAAGGTAAAAAATTAAGTCAGTAATAGATTTTAGGTATATCCAGGCTCAGGTGGCAGCTGAGTGAGGGTTTTAGGGATGACAGTTTGGAGCGTAGAGGCCTAAATTCCTTCTTTGTCCTGTAAATCTGACTCCCGACTGGCTGTCTCCCCTGCCCTCAATTATATAGAATTGCCCAGCCTCACGGCTGAGGATTCTGATGGCAAAGTACCGATGGCTGTTGGAATGCACCGATTCTTCTGTGCATCTAGCTCTAGATGACTAACTTAAGCAGTAATTTTTGACAATTTTGGCTCAAGATCTGAAGGATGCACTGGCCTTTTGTGACACACAGGTTCTTTAAGTCTGAATTCCCAGAGTATTACCATCAAAGCTTCATTTTATATTATTTCTCCTTGCTGTTTAACCACTTATCCTGGGCCACTCAATGTTTAATTTTATTGGTGATGAGGACTGATGAGGAAGGTGAAGATGAAGAGGTGGATTTTCTTTAGGCCAGCCAGAAAGACATTTACCTGTTAACACATTTAATTTTTAAGCTTACAATTAAAAAGATTTGAAAGAGCATTCTACTTGAAGGGCCGTAGGATCAGATTTTGAGAGACTTTTATATGTTTTCAATATATGTATGTGAATCTATACAACTGGGCTTGTGTACTCCTTACTTTGACATGTTATTGCTTTCCTGGTATTTTTCATTAAGCTCGATGTCAAAAAGCTCCTGTGTTGCAGGTTACTGGAGGCCAGGAGAGTAACCAAGGCAAGCATCTCGATGTGCTTGCCCTCACCTTACACTTTTTATGAAGCACTTAGGGAATTGGGTACTCCTGGAGACAGAATGCTAAATTAGCCTGACTTTGTCTCTGACCAGGTACAGCTGTTCTCACGTCCCTTAAAAATGCTGACGTTTAGGATTTGAAAGTCATTTTTATAAGGCAGTATTACACCATTTCCTTGTGTAAAACGTTAGATCAATATTAAAGTCATTCCTCGCATGATGTAATGGAAACGTCTATTATGTTGCAGAATGTTACATGGGAAAGCCTCCAGCATGTGGTACTGGCAAATCAGGAGAAACTACTTATATTTTCACATGGCCAGTTCATCACCCTCTAGAAGATCAGTGTCTCAGGAATTCGTTGTCAGATAATTTGGCTTGGGATGCGAGAAAATCAGAAGCAGGGTCAGTGTGAGGAGAAAGAGGAAAGCAGGCTTAGGGGACTGGAGGCAGGGAGCCTGGGTGAGAGCAGTCCTCTTCCCCTTCCCACGTGCTGCTGACTTGTTTTTTATCTACATGAAGACCACTGACTATTATATAAAAATATAGCAAACCCTAACATTTTAAGATTCTCACTGATTCATAAAGCAAGAATGTAAAAAGCTTTGGAAGGTTTGTTGGGTTTTTTTTGGGTAAGGGACGGTGGCCTTAAAAGTCTGAAGTACCCACTGACAACATTTGGTCAACTGTGTCTTTATGAGATAGTTCTGCTTCTTTCAACACGGAGTGCCCTATATTAAGAGAATGTATATTTTAGGAACTGATGGAAATACGTATTTTTGACTTCACCTATTCAAACAAAATTTCTGTACGTAATGCACCACGAAAAAGGTCACCTAATTATAGCAGGTTTTCATTAACTCACCTGATTCCTGCCTGTACATGCACAAGCCATTCATCAGGTGGTGTAGCCTATTAATATACCTCAGCTTTAACATCTGTATGCACAGGTTCAGTAATAATGTTCTGCATCTACCTTTATATTTATTGCAAGTGGATTTTATTAGAAGATTCAAACCTAACACACAGAATAAAGCCACCCACAGACTGTTCCTCAGGTCTTCCAGACATTTATGCAGGTGTTGAACTTTATATATTTGAAATAGCTGCTGACTTTTTTTCCACCTATTCTTTTAATGAGAAAGGGCATTAAAAAATAAATAAAATGAGTACAGAAAATCTGCAGTGTTTTCAAAACCTAAATAAACACAATACCTGAAAAAAAATATTATATTTACTTTTATCCTTTTTTTTCCTGCTTTCTTCTCAATTCTCTATTCCAGATTGGGCCACAGCTGTAGTTGAGTCCATTCATTGACAAGGGGTTTTAGGGAAGAGATACTGAAATCCCATGGTGGGACAAAGGCAGCCTTTAACCTGGGGTAATCAACCCGGGGTGCAATTTCAGGGTGAGAAGGAACATCAGGCTCTGCACCAGTGGCTGTTGATGTCTGTACAGGAACAGCACTGCTCTATCAGAATCTCCAGTCCCATCCCCAAGGTGGGACAATCTGCTTAGAGTAACTGTGACAACGGAGTGAAAGATTTTGTGAGGCATCACTGATTTCCATGATGTTCTCAGGCAGCTTGCACGATATGATTTTCCTAGACAAATAAGAAATCTGAGTAAGATCCATATACTCATGTAACACCCATTTCAAAAGCCTTAGGAGTATATGAGCGCTGAGAAGATCTGACTGTGCAGGCTTTTAGGGACTAAAAATGCTGGTGGGCACCGTCACTAATCAAGGATACAGCTGAACTTGGGACCAAGAATGATAGTGGCCTTACAAGACTCCTAGTTGATCCCTGAGGGATGCATTCCTGCTGAGGTCATGGAGACACGTTTTATCAGGTGCTAAAGCTCACTGTGCAGTGGTTGAGGGCACATTTGACTAGAGAAGGCAAACCCTCCAAAACAAGCAGGGCACACACAGCACTGTGGCCTCCTCTGCCCTCCCTAGATTTTGCAAAGCTCAAAAATAAAGCTTTTCTGTAACTACATTGAAGTAACCAGACTTAAGCTCCAAGTCATCTTTGCTCTATTTGTCAGAACTGGAAGGTTCTGGTTTCTGGGACTGGAAAACTGTTTGGAGGGATGGATAAACACACATTCCCTGTGCTAATGCCTCTGCTTCATGGCCATGAACACTTTCACCTTCCCTGACCACAAGCACACTTTGCTCCCATGAAACAAGCTTATTTTCTCCCTTCAGGTTAGAGAAATCCTCTCTCACTGCCTTTTTCAAAATCTGTGAGCTATCCCAGAAGGAGAGGTTGATTTGCCAAGTCCTAGGCAAGCTATGCCTAAGAAGACCTACTAGCTCCCTGGACAAAGCTTTCCTTTGATGGACACGGTGCTGCCTTAGTGCTGGTTGCTTTCTCTCCCCGCAAAATTAATCTTCCTATCCCACTTCGCCCTGCAGAGAGTCAACTTATGCTGGAAATGTTATTTTCCCATTGCTTACAATGGACCCTGGCCATGCTCCTCTTTGGCAGGAGCTAACTGTGATGGGCCATGATAGCAGAGTGGAGGGTTTTTTTTAAGTTTTAAAAAAAAAAAAAAAAAAAAGGTTTTAAAGGCCTCAAAAATCCTAAGACTGGCAGCCCAAAATTTTTTATTTAAGCATGGAGGAGATGAAAAAATAGGCTACCTAAGGCAGCAGCAAGGATATTTCACAAAAGCAAGTAGCTCCCAATTATTTAGCAAAACCAGGCACGGCATGCAACCAGTCAAAGCAGTAGCAAACACAGTAGTATGAACATAAGAGAATGCCACTAACAAGATAACATGGAAAACACAACTCAAATATTCTTGCAAAGACAAGATGAGAAGGTCTTGAACCTCTTGGAGTGCTTCTGTGAGACTCTGTTACCAGCAAGTAGTGTCACATGCAGTGTCGTTGCTGGTGGTTCATCCATCCCTGTGTGCCAGCAGTAGGGGTGACTGATCCTGTGTCCCTCTTCTCTTACAGAGTAAGAGCATCTCTCCGATGCTGAGTCCACGCAGCCAAAAAGGTGCTTGTGCCCAAGCCTGCAACCAGCAGCTACAGCTCAACCTTGTGTCCAGTCCCAAACACCTCCCAGAGCTGCCTGCCTTTTCAGATCCCTTCTGCTGGATTTGTACGTAAACCTCGATTCAGCTGGAGGCTGAAGACATTTATGCCTGGCTGCAAGAGAGTCAGGATGGGGCCCAAATGCACTTGCAGAGATAAGCACTGCAGCCAGTGCAGGGAGACAGCAAAGATGCCATTGACAGTCTCGGCTGGTCTGCTAAACATCTGCAACATCAGACGCGTCCTTTAATTTTGGCAGGATGTGGATATGAAGCCAGCTTTATTTTCATTTTCCTGAATAACTGACATTTGTAAAATGGAGTCTAACTTATCAGTCTATGGGAAAGAGATTTGCAATATTCAGATCTGGATTTCTTATCCCTGTTTGCTGTTAGCTGGAAATACACAAAACATATGATGACACTCCTTGCACTGATGACATTTGTTTGCAGAGACACAATGGGAGTTAAAGATTATCCATATTTGTTTCATGGCAAAAAGACTTGCTTTGGGGCCTGCAGGACATTCTTCAGGTGTTAGGTATGCCTGAAAGCTTGGCTCTTTTTTTTATTTCAGTCTAATAAAGGATGTTAGATCTCCTCAAATCTTTGACTCTCTTCTATCATAATTACAAAAAAAAAATTACTTTCTACAGAGCCGAAAATGAAGGACTTTAAAATGCCTTAAAAAAGTAAAGTGAATTCAGGAAGGGCTATTTTTAACAAGTTAGACATAGATTTTTTTCCACTGGAGATAATTAATCTGTAACTTTTCCCACAAAATACATGTCCAGAATTAACCCCCCTCGCACCAAAAATAGGAAGCTTGTAACAGATGGAAAAAGTCACAAAACTAAATGATTGCTACTTCACATTAAATGTCTTTTTCATAAAACAGCAAGCTGCATATCTACTTCATGGCAGTCGTTACTACATCAAAGTGCTCAAAGCAGAATATATTGAAAAAAAAAAGAAATATACTTTTCCTCCTTATGAAAAGAAAGTTGTCAAAAGGAGAAAAAAAAAAAAGAATCTCCCGTGAAGACAGATCCTGATGAGATGTATGATCTTTTTTGTTCTGGAGAGGGGAGGGGGAGAAAGAGAATAGAAGAGAGGAAACAGAAAAAGCAGCCCCAGGATAACAAGCTTTGTGTGAAGCAGAAAATCATACCCTTTGAGGGTCATTTTCTTTGAGTTGCTGCCTCAGGGAGATAGGAGGCAGAGATTAAACATTGGAGGGAAGGTCCACATTTGCTTGCAAGGCATCACTCTGCCCTGAAATGCTCTGGAAGCAGAGAGTCATCTTCGTCTTCCTGGGGGTGTGCACATCCCAGCAAACAGTCTGCATCAAATTGCACCCTTTTCCTTCAACCCAAAGGCCGCGGGATTGCAGGGGAGGGATGCGACAAAAAAACCCCTCGTACCCGGCGGGATGCAGGCAAAGCAAGAGTCGCTGGGCTGTGTGACCCTGCCTGCCCATGAGGAATAAACACAGCATCTCAAAAGGGATCTCTGCTTCCAGCTGTCCTTTCCCCGGGGGTGTGTGTGTGAGAGCTCCCTGCCGTGGGTGGGAGCCCGGCCTGTCGTCCCCAACCTCTCCCCGGCGCCGGGAGCGGCTTTCCCGAGGGAAGAGGAGCCTTTTCCCGCTAGATGGAGCCTGAGCCCCGCCGTCCCGCTCCGCGCTCCATCCTCCGCCTCTGCCGGAGAGGGGCTTCCCTCTGTGCCTGCCCCTAATGGCTTGAAGAAGCCACAACGATTGATTGTCGTTTAGGCAATTATTCTCCCACCCGATGACCCCTCCCCACCCGGGAAGGGCAATCGGGAAAACCAAGGAAACACGAGGGCTGAAATATAAACAGATTTAACAGAATACTGCGAAATAACGCATGTTAATTATACTAACGAACCGGTATTGATCCCGACACCAATATAAAATATACAAGGATTGCTGAAGCTGTGCGCTCCCAGCAGGGGACAGCAAATGTGGGACGCTGGGAGCGCTATGGCTTCAGGAGGAAGGGAAGGGCTCAGGGGTCCAGCACTGGGTCAAGAAGTTCTCGGGATTGCAGCCATCATTCCTCAGCGAACCTTCTAATTTCTGTTAAACCTGTTGGCCAGTTTGGGTCAAGTGCACGGGTCTTGCTCCTCCTTGTCCCTGCACCTGGTGAGCTCAAAAACACTGAGACCTTGAAACCTGCACACAATAGCTGGCTATAAAGTAAATATTTCCACAAATTCAGACACTAGAGTCTTCTAAAAATGCAGCTTCCCCAAGTATTAGAGGAGACCTTACTGAAAAGTAAAATTACTGAAAGATAAATTGATCCCTTGTCGCTCAAACCAGGACACAGCCCCAGCAGAAAGCAGCTAGACAGACATCTGAAGGCATCTGAAGTATGTGGTGTAGGAAGGTCATGAGGTGTTTATTTTGATTTTCATTTATTTTAAAATGATCCCGGTTTATTTTGGATTAAGCTAGACAATGAGACCACCACATCCACCAGTATGCTCCCTAATGTAGCCGATACCAGTATATTGTTTCTTAAATCAGATTGTGCTTAAATTACTGCTAGATCATATATAAGTATATATAAGTTGAATGCATTAGTTGGGCATGAGGGACACTTTCAAAGTGTATGTACAGGAACTGAAGAAAAATGTTGCAAATCCTCCCTGGGGTTAAACTGCCTCTATGTTGTAGAAGTGGAACTGTATATCCTTGATGTGGGATTGGGGGGGTGGGAGGTGGGGGAAAGAAAAATGTAGAGGGAAGGCAACTGCATGGGCCTGCAAATGTAGGTTTAAATAATGAGGCTGCAGCTCATACCAAAGTTGATAGGTCAGACCAAGCCCTTTGGCTGACTCTGAATGGATTAGCTGGCAGTTGCTGGAAACCCTGCCCAGCAGTTTCATTTCCATGGCCTTTCTGGAAGAGACACTTTCTTTGCTTAGCACAAGAGTTCTTCTCCCCAGTGTGTTCTGAGTCAGGAGTAGCAGGACCGGCTGGACAATGATGATTGTGTAGCATACTAGTCTTTTAGGTTTCAACCTTTTCTTCTTCATAGGGTCAAAGATAAACCTCTTAGATGCTTTGAAAAAGCCTGACCCCTGTCTCTGGAAATAACTGAAGTGTCCAGCCCGGATCAAAGAAACCTTTCCTTCAAAAACATTGTCAAAACTGAGATTTTTTTAAAAGCTTTTGGCTCTGATGAAAGCCAAATGATGAAATCGGTGTGTATTTGATGGGAAGTGTTCCAGCCAGCTCTAATAAGGAGGACTACTCAGTATTTTAATGACAATCTTCAATAACAAAACTCTATTTTGGCTCCTTTATGTTCCTACCACTGTACTACCTGGCCAATCTCCCAGTCTTTAATGTATTTTTTCCTCACAGTATACCTGGAAAATGCTATTGTCCTGATTGTATAGATGCGAAATGGAAGCACAGGAAGGTGAGGCAACTTACTGAAGATCGTGCAGTCAAGTTTGCAATGGAGGAAAGTAAAATCATTCCCCTTGTCCAAAATCATAAGCGAGTTGGGGTACCTACTGCTATTTTTCTCTTATATGACCCTGATCTGTTCTGTCCAAAACCTGAGAGTATGCATAGCTCGACAGATCATTTGTCTCATACACAAGAAATGTCAGAGAGAGACCATTTGTAGGTGAGCTGTATGGGATGCTACGTTGGTTGTTGGGCTGCCCAAAAAATAGTTTAAATTTATTTACAGAAAACAGTTAGAAAAAAACCCCTTTTATCTTTGTGTTTCTGTCTTCCTGCTCCTTACTTCCACCCTGTGTTTCGTGGGCTTGTACACTGCAGCCGCTATCTGTAAACTTCTGCTTCAATTTTCTATGAAGCTTTTAGCAGGTGGAAAAGTCTCTCAAAACAGGATGAAAATGAAAGAGACAGCTAGACAATATTTGCTTCACTGAAGAAAAATATGACCGTTTCTTTCAAAAAGCAGAGGAAGCAGCAGAAACTATACATAACTAGAAAAGAAGATCATATTTGCTTATGTTGTTTGAAATCCATGAATGCCTAATTTGGTACCCTTGCCTGAGACAGCAAACCAGCCGTCTATCATAAGTGAGGGTGCTGTTATTTTCCACTAGTCCTCAGTTTAAATATAGTGACAGGATTTCGACGGGAGAAAGATAAATGCAATTTTCTGGCGAGAAACACAGTCCATAATTCAGAAGAGGATTCAGAAAAAGAGCCACAGCAGGCCAGGTGTGAATTGTCAGGTATGATTTCATTTTTGAAATAAAATATGAAAATGATGGTGTGGTGTTCCATGTTCCCATGTACTTTTTTTTTTTGCATGAACTCCTCTGTAATTTTCTAAGTTGAATTAATGACATGTGCCACTTTCTTATTTATTTTGCTGTCTGCAGCTGACCCAGAATGGTGTGTACAGTCCTCTGGTTTGCTTTTGCTTTCTCTGTCCTATCTTTTGCTTGAGTATACATGACTGGATATGATCTATTTGCATAAAGGATTTACTGAGGGGCAGAGTCTCGTTTTTGTCTCAGGAGAGAGTAATTCTTATAATCTAGGTGCAGATCTATTGACAACTAATTGTGCTATCTCCATTTGTAAATAGTCTCAACACTGCAGTACAGAAGTACCTGAATACAAAATCATAGATGTAGAGGAGAAGGAAGGCTCTCTATTATCTGTCTTCCACGTTAAACAAAGAGAATGAGCAGGACAACACACCTGTGATAGGTTTTGAAGGAGGCAGAGTATTGCCTTTGATACTGACTGAAATCCTCAGATGTGTCTGATTGGGATTGACTAGGTCTGGTGACCACAAAATCAACGACCACCATGGGGAGATCTGAACTTGTTTGGATGGGGTACACAATCCACCAGGAGTAATGCAGAAAAGCCTAAAAGTAGGCCCAGCTGTGAGCTGGTTTATGGTCTGTAGAGATCATTGAACCAGACTAGAGACCACCTGAAGTCCCTCCTAGCCTGAATTTCCCCATGACCCTGTGATGATTTGGTGATCTTATGGTCTCATAAAAGAAGAAAATTCTTTGAGGACTTGTGTCCTCTTGCTTCCTCTCCAGGACCCAAACTACTATGAGTTTTTTGCAGGGATGGGGAGTGCTGGGAGATCAGGCTGTTTGTTACTGATGTAAAGAAGATATACACTGGAGTTGTCCATATGATGCTGGAAACCTGGTTAATTTCTTACCGTCTCTTCCTGTAGGTTCAGATGAAGTTTGAAAAGTTTGACAGAAAGGATTCTGCTGAGAGTTTTTGGAAACCGAGCTGCAACTTCTGTAAGAAGGCCTTGAGACACAGAACAGCTCTTCTCTTTAGCTGAGTGGAGAAACTGTGTCTTGAACAGGTTAGCACCATGTTGGCATGAGGCTATGGGCTTACACAAGCACATGCTGTGTTAGGCGTATGAAATCATATGATAGGCAAGTATTAAATGCAGATGTTAATTCCTACATCCACTTTTATTACAGGAAATCTTTGCTTCTTCCTTTTTCCTAAAGGTTGGGAGTATTTTAAGTATCTCAAAGTAGCGAGGAAACTGGAATTATTTCATGGCCTAAGAACATCCTTCATCACTTCTAGCTTCTTGTCAAAAAAGCAATTCCCCAACACTGGAAGCTTGCACCAGGAATTTCCCTACAGGCCTAAGTTTCCATTGCCTTGGAACATCAAAATGCTGAACTTGCAGTCTGTAGAGAGAAGTTTCTTCCCAGAGAATATGAAAGTCATCTTGAAGTAAGTTGTGGGTTTGTTGTTGCTTTCGTGTTATTTTTTTTTTTTTTTTTTAAGCAGTAGGTATAATATAACGCGCATCTTTCTCCTCGCTTCTCCTTTCTGCTGCAATTGCCTCTAAAAAGGTTTTGATACACTTCCTTATTGTGTGCACGGCAGCTGCAATGTGTGTATGGCTCAGCCGGGGGTAACTTTAGCCAAATAACGTTTGTAAATATTCCTGTCAATATAGCTTACTGCCCTCTGGCATCTTATGTGTGTGTCTGCACGATTTTGGGGAGTGAGATTTTATTCATGAGCATATTTGAAAGCAGGAGTATCAGAAAAACCAAGTAACTTGTTCAGGAAATGTTTGTACAGAAATGTTCTCTCAGGATAATCTTCTAAAAGCTGTTTCTATTTTGTTGGTGTAATGTTCACTGAACACAGGCTGAGGTTTTGCAGATCATTTCGGAGCAGGAAAACGGGACTCTTTTTTTACAGTGCAGGTCACCCAGTTCTGGAACAGAAAGTGTCCTGTGTGATTCACAGGGGCAATCATAAGTAATGAGTGCTCATTCAGCAGTTTGGGAATAAACCCCAGGCTAAAATGTTGTCATACATTCATTAAACAGTACAAAAATATCACAGCATATCTACAGATAATTTGCTGCTAAACTTTTCAGATAATTAATTTGTAAAAATTAATTTGATTAGCTTTGATCTGTATGCTAAGTACCCACCATTAAACCTTCAGTGTTTTATTTTGTTGTGGATTACTTTTGTATATTGCCATTATCTATAATCCATTGCTTAGCTAGAACAATTATTTGTTATCACTGATCAATTGCCTAACCAGATGACTTCCATTCTCTGAACCATAGATTATTTAGCTGGGAGTTTCTCTTGAAAAAAATCTGATGGATAAATTGCTAAGTTGGGCTATAAACCTTTAATGTAAGTTGTGATAGATTTTATATCTGAAGAATTACTTTTTACTGAATTCTTCTATTAGAAATGCTTGTGGCTGCATATAAGTAAGTATGGAAACTCTTTTCAAATAGCAGTCAAAATTCCAGGGAAGAATTTAAGCCTAGAAACAGTCAGATCCAAATTTTTACTTGAAATGAATTTTTTTTAAATAGAATGCTAAGTGTTTTTTAATGAATAATGTCTGCTTCTGATGAAAGTAAAATACGTTCATGAAATACAAGGTGATCCAAACTGCAGTATTAAATCCATAAGCTAAAATGATTTTTATTTTGAAAATATGATTTCCAGATTCCTTAAAAAATAATGTGAAAACTAGGGAAAAAAAAAAAAGTTTTCTCTGGGAAAGAAAAAGAGTATTTTTTTTTTTCTATTAAGCTTCTTGAAGAAGTACAGATCTATTTCAAGTCCTCATTTTGCAGACACTCTTGCTGCTTTTATAGATGCCCTCTCTACAACTGGGAAGTGCTGTGTTCTTCTAGAAAGCTTTTGAAAATTTCTCAGAAAAGACTTCCTGGTAGCTTTGTTATTTGGCACAAAGCACTTCAGGACTGCAGTTGTGAAACAAATAAACAAAAATGTTGTGCAGCAGAATGAAGAAACTCTGGTTTCTAGTTTAAAAATGAAATAAAGTCACAGTTCCCTACATAAACATTTTTTTAGGATGATGCAGTGCCCCTAAAGTTATATTTCACTGTTTACCTGGAATCTGAGGAAGTATGTAAATCTATGGCAGTGTAAGATTATCTTCCTGCTTTCTAAACCCCACCATCCTTTCGTAGCTCCATAATTCAAAATTAATGCTGCAATAATGCCAGAACGCAGTGTGACAACTACAAATGACTCCCTGACTGTGGTACTTGCTGCTTTATGGGGAAGGTTGGGAAGGACTCCAAACTCCGAAAGACATTTCTTGTCACATTTTCATCAAGGGCACATGTTTCATGGGGAGCAACTGGGTAATTCCCAGGATCCAAATGTTACTGCTTGTGGTCTTTGTGAGCAGGTCTGAAGAGAGGATGAAGGAAGAGGGGTGTTTCCACCACGAGAATGCAGGCAAGGAGAAGGCTCCTCTCTCTCTCATGTAACTGTCATGGTCTTGGTCTAATATGACATTCCGCCTTCCCATGGAAAGGCCAGACAGCCCTGTTAGCCAAAGGACCTTGGGAACCAGCACTTCCCACATTTTTAAGTCCCCTGGGTTTTTATCTGCTGCTGAAGCTCCACCCTACTCTCCATCCCAGCCAAAATGCAAGAAGACAGTGTCTCTGGCCCTCATGAGAGGGAGGGAAAGGGGTAAGAGGAGCAGCGATAGTTCCCTGCCAAGTTGGAGAGACGACTGGGGCCCTGAGCTCTGGTTCCCAGGCAGGAGGGGACTGAACCACACTCTCACACACATCACTCTTGCAGAAGGGTGGGTGAAGGACTGCTGAGAGTTCAGTCCCTTCCCACAAGCCAAGAGGGTCACAAACCAAACATGACTCTCACAGTAAAAGCATTATTAAAAAAGAGCTAGGGAAAAGGCTTCCTAGCATTTGGCCTGCGGAACAAAAAATAGCATTATTGCTGGAGCAGGAGCAAGTATGAAATCCTGGAAAACACTCATAAACACGACATATTTTTATTAAAAGTTTTAGTTTCCAGTAAAGCTTCCATGACCCAGGTCTCCATTACCATATGACAGTTTAAATGCTGTTGAAGTCAGGACTGTCATTTGAACAGAATGAATAAAGTAGATAAATACCCGCTAGTGTTGTCTAATGAATCTTCATCTGCCTTTGATGTAATGTGCTATATATTCTTCAGACTTGCTGCATAGCTCACTCAAAACCGAAGGTCCCTATGCTTCATAGTGTGTTTTCTGCCACAAATTTTCTGCAAATTTCCAGTTCAATTTCCCAACTGCGACTGTCAGTTTTTCCTCCACGAAATCTGAAGCACTCTAGAGAGCAGAGTGATATCATGGTACCCATTTTATGGATCAGGAAACTGGGACACAAGATGGTGAAGGAACTTATCCTAGGTAATCTGGAAAGTCAGAGACAGCAACATAAACAACACAGAAGACCCCTTAATTTTGTTATTCTACTTGTGTTAAAGTAGACTAAGGTAAAAACTGCTCAATTGGAAAAGTGATATGGCTTACCGCTTGGCTACTAAGATTAGGATGCTTTTCTGCTGGATGATTTACTTATAATAAAAAGAAGATGATTGATTGAAATTAAGATGGATTATACATTAATTTAGCTGGATGACTCATTACACGAGAATGGAGATTTTACATGTCTCTCTATTATATTAATATGCATGCCACCTATATTCTGGGCACCCTGCTTCTCTCTTAGTTGGTGAGCTCCAATGGGAAGGTAAATTGTGAAAATGGTGGACCTGTGTGCTAGGCTATGCTAGACCTAAACAAGAAATATTTTCATTCAATGAAGAGAATTTTTTTTTGTTTGGAAGATATCCCTTCTAAAGTTAAGCAAAGGGAGGCAGTGGTGACGTGGGAAAGCTGTTCAGCTCTAAGCTGAATCAAGTCAAGTGTGTAGTGATTTAGATTCAGTAGGTGGGGTAAAACATCGGTGATTTCAGTGTCCCACCACCACAGCAATAAATGGTTGGCAATTCCTACAGAAGGAAAGAAAACTGAAACAAACTCCTGCAATAATGTCCTTCGTTATATGAGTTTCCACTGTAGCTCATTGAGCTAGGTGAGTCCTGTGGAATGACTAGTTGCCTGGTCCGGTTGTCAAGTGTCTTGTCTTCCATTTAGGTTCTTTGTTACCATGTCAAAATGTCTCTTGCGTAGGAGAGGGAGAAATTACTAACACGGGCACAGTGTTGCACTGGGTGATGCCTGCTTTCACCCCCAGCTCATATGTCTGCATGGGAAGGAGCTTTGCTGCTCTGGCTGAACGCCACAAGCACAGGGTCAGGGGTCTCTGTATCATGCTGTTGCATGGTGGATATGAGCTCAACAAGCACTGGTGAAATTTCTTTAAATTGTGCTGACTCCTGGAAAGAGAATGAGAAAAATCCTATTGACCTCAAGAGAAACAAGTTTAGACCATAGGTCACAGCCACAAAAAGGCCCGTAACAGAGCTGGAGCAGAAACTCTCAGTTTTCTGTTATAACCATAAGAAAAAAAAATAAATCCATCTTTCTTCCCTTTATGAACAGAAGCTCTTCCCCTTCCAATAATTTTTTTTCTTAAATATTTGGGACAGTTTATTTATGATCCCAATTTACATGAGTAGTTTGACTACTTGCCTATTTCCCAGGAAATTTTTCTACCTTCACGTTCTCAACATTATAAACTGCAGCTTTAACAAGCACCTTCTACAGAATGGGGGAAGGAAGGAGGGGATGAAGTTGTTCATTTCTGTAGAACAACTGAGCGAAATTGTAGTTTTTATTACACTTCATTTTCAGCCCTTACCTTTCTATGGCCTCTGCCTGAAACCCTTAAATTGTCCTTTTAACCAGAGCTGCTTTACTATCGAGCCTGAGCAGCACTCTCATCGAATCCAGTTTGTAAACATTCTTGGGGCACTCAGAGGACAGATGAGTATATGTTTGGAAATACATTATAAAATATTTTATTTCCTATAGCTTAATGGAAACTTAGGATGGCGTCCTAAGAAGAATTTATTTGGCAGTCTGAGAAGTCTTTTCACCACAGAGGACAATGTGTTGAACATCAGCTTGGAGTGTACTTTGGGTTATATGGGACTTTATTTGCTAAGTCCTGCAGAATATAAGAGCAGGTTGGAGTGGATGTGAAACAAACACGTTCTTCACGTGCATGTATTGGACATGTCCACTGGTATGAAACTGTGGTTTGATGTGACCATGCTTTTACAGGGTAGTTTTGATGGTGTGCTGACCAATGACACCATACAGGCATTGGTGTTAGCCAGGCCTGTAGCTGTTTAGCTCGAAAAGCCTGAGGCTCTCATTTGTTCTGCTCCATGAAGGTGGGGAGAAGGACTAAATCATGAGGCTGCACAGGCAGGAACCTCTTGTTTTCTCCAGTGACCCACCATTGTTTGTGCCTGCTGCAGATTTTTTTACAGATGGCAATCAACTTACATTCTGGCATGCTTCTTAAACTAATCCAAACTGCATCATGGTTGTTTAAGCATTGTACTTGGACCATATCAGGAATTTTCTTATTAAATGACTTGTCACTACAAAAATGCTGATTCTTTGATACAAAGTGTTTTGTGGAAGAATATCAGTGCTCCGAGTCACTGCCAAGACACAGAAAGCCTTTAATAGATATTCACCTGCTGGGCAGATTCCATGTTACTTCATCTGCTGCACTGCTAAGAGGAGAAGATCCATAAAGAAAACTGTTATCTTGAATGCTCATTCTTATGCTTTGAGATACTCTTGCTGGAATACAGAATTAGCCCGAAGGGGACACATATAGAAACAAGTACAATTTTTAACCTAACATTTTAGCATCTGACATTTTAACATCTGACAATGGATAACTGTTTAATATGCATTAGTGTTAACAGTTTTCAGTGACATAAAACACACTAGTGAAAAATTACATCTGTAGAGTATTAACTAAAAGTATTGCTAAATTAAATTCTAGTATTTACCTGCCTGCATCTAACGGTATGACATTATTGAAGACTTTTGTCCAACTTCCTGGCTCGGAGTGATTTCTGCACACCTTGTTTCTATGTTTATCCAGGCTTATTACACTCCTGCCTTTCTCCATTTGAAGATTTCTTTGTTTGATCACAATATTGGGATGCCTAAGAGTGTGGGAGTTCTCTCCAGTAAGGGCATTTGGTTTTCACAGGTTTTTGGGTGAGAACCTGAGTTACTTTATTTGCTCTTCTCATATCCTAAATACCCTAAACCTGAACATTTTGGTTGCTGTTTACAGATGAAATTACTGTATTGTCACATATACATGGCTTAACCTCTAAGGCTGTGCCATGATTTGCACCTATCGGACTGTAATAAGCAACTGGGTTTAAATTTGGACTTACATAGTAATTAATTTACTCTTTATTAAAAAAAATCCTTTTGTTCCAGTGTTTTCAAGACTGTGTGTGTCTTTTTTTTTGTGTTTCTACCTGAAACACATCTGTCCTTTGTGAAGAATATGTGCTTGAGCTGTCACATAAAGTCAAACTTACAGGGCCCTGGCTGCTCTGGAAAGCACAACAGCAAGGGATCAAGCATCCCCTGAAACAGGTGAGCTCAGATGTCTCCTGTTATCAGCTTACCAGGCTCAGAGGAATCTATTGCCCTCACTAATTTATCCAGGTTTTGTATTGTAGTAGGTGTACTTTCAGTGACAAAGTTAACCCTTTCTGACTGTTTTCCTGCTTGTTTCTAACATACCTGTACAAAAAGAAGCATTAGAACTTGTATTTCCCATGTTTTTCTTTAAACAAAGTTTACAAGGGACACATCAGTGCTCATAATATCTTATGATGATACAGTTCCTTTTATTGTGAGAACATTTACGTTACATTGGGGCTTTAATGCACTTGGAAAAGGGTACAGAGTAACCGTGAGTCAGAGGAAAGTGGTACAATCTTTAAGAGAGTTTGTCAAGCAAATCTCAGTAGGGGCTGTTGTGGCTCTCTCCACACCTTGCCTCTTCTTTTCTCAGTCTGTTCCTGTTCCTCCTCCCTCCCACGTTTGCTGACAATTGCCTGACAATGCAGTAATTTGGTTCCAAGAGCTAAATGGCTAAAACTGTTCGCAGTCTTGGCAGGTAGACCCTCAAGGCTTTAGCATCCACGGGTTGGCAGAATGAGAGCCACGGCAGGCACGAGGGGCAGCACAGGACCCAGTGGCAGAAGGAGATTAAAAAACCAGAAGTTTAGCCTGGTTTATCTACAGCTGCTTGGGGCAGTTCACCTGGCTTGTAGTCTGCTCTTGATGACCTTTTTTCTGTGGTCCACTTGGCACTACACTACCAGTTAGAGGTGGGACAGCCAGACCTCCAGCTACCAGGTTTCCCAGCAGACTCCATGATTCTTTTGCCACCCTGCCATGGTTTAGGCCAGGTTGGCCAATGATAAGATGACAGATACTCTCCCCCACCTCTTGCTCTACGGAGAGGAAGAAGAGAAATAAAAAATTATGAGCTTAGGAAAAACTAAACTACCGTCCTGGTTCCGGGAGGGACAGGGTTAATTGTCCCCTGGCTCTAGCAGGGGAGCAGGTATTCCATCCCATGGCAGCCATGCCCAGGGGGTAGCCGGGAGCTGTCCCGGAAGGGAAGGGGGACAAGAAGTCGGGGGTGGCGAAGAGGAGGGGGACAGGAAGTCGGGGTGACGGCGCATGGTCCGGGCCGATCCGCGGTGTGGTCGGTAACGTAATTGTCTTTTTTTTTCCAGATTTCTTTATCGGTGTCACTGGTTTTGTTGTTCTGTCAAACTGCCTTTGTCCCAACCCGCGAGTTTCGCCTTTTTCTTCCTATTTTGCCCTTGCAGCCCTGGATGGGCTCAAGTGAAAGCGGCTGCCACGCGGTTCTTCGTTGCCCGTCTGAGGCTAAACCACGACAGCTACTTTAATTAAACATTAACAATAAAATAAAAAGGAAATATATACAAATCTGTATCAAGCTCCCAGGGAAATGTCACCTGCTGACACCGGGGAAGTTCCAGACTGGTCTCAGTGATAAGTGAGAACTCGATTCTGGAGCACACTGATGGGGGGGGTGTGGGGGTGTCAAAGGCAGACAAGGTCCCCTGCGAACAGCAGTTACTGAAGAGACCAAGCCACTAAAGAAGAAGACCTTGAAGAGCAACCAACCTGAACCCCTTGATCCCTCAGCTTTTATCCTGAGCGTGGCAGATGGGATGGGATACCCTATTGGTCAGTTTGAGTCACCTGACCCGTCTCTGCCTCCCCACAGGTGCAACCCCTCTGTGGGGTAACCAACCAGGTCAGCTGACCCTGGTTGCTACAGCAACCAGTAACAACAGGAACCCTGTGCACTGAGTAGGGAGTTGATCCTGCTCCACCTGAAATTCTTGCTGAGGTTTGAGGTCCGTGTGCTTTTCAGCCAACAAACTCAGTTAGTTCCTTCTCACATCAAGGAAAGATGACAATGATGGTGCTCACGCACTGGTTCAACCAACTTTTATCAACCTCCCCCCCATCCCCAAGCCCTGCTGACCATTGCGTGGCATCTAGGAAAGATGACTATCAAGAAGGGCCTGCAGGACCCCTTCCTTCGGCATCAAGTTTTCTTTCAGCCCTTTGACTATGGTTATAGTAGCTAATTCAACAGGACTATGCTACAGACCCGAATGCTACCACACAGTTTTCCAAATTTCTTGCTTGTTCTTGGCAGTTTTGTCCTAGGCCACCTCATACTGTTCCAGAAAATGCCTGGTTACAGTTCAAGGTCAGCACAGGCTTCTCACCAGCTATGTTCTGGCATACCCAGGGTGTGATGAGGATAAGTATGGTGTTTTTGTGAGGGTTACAAGTGTGAGACATACTGTGCCAGTCGTTCTCATGACTTCAGAAGGGGAAATGGCCAGTTTTAATCACGGGTGCAGTTCCTCTTTCTTGGGGAGAAGGAGGCAATGTATCCATGAAGACATGCTGGCTGGCAGGGATGAAATGAGCTCACCACACAGCTCTGGGAAGCGCCAGAGCTATTGCATGTCTGTGGGTCAATGCCTCTGTTGGTGCCCCTTGCTGCTGGCCCTGTGGAAGGAGAGGGGTTACAGCACCCAGCCTTCCCCTGCTTTTGAAATGAGTGATGTGGCTTGCTAATAGCACTTTCTCCTTCCATAATTTTAAATAGCTTGCCTTTTTTTCCTCTTTTGTATGCTTAATGTAAAGGAAAAGGATTTTTCTTGGTGAAGATTGACAGGTGACTAAGGAGTTTAGATCTCTGAACCCCCTTCAATTGCTTAATCCTGTGACAAGATCACATGAACCGTTTTCTGTCCATAAGCCTATTTATGTCATTAAAATTAATACAACTGGTCTTGGGAGGCTTCTTAAATATAAGTACTGAGAAGCATGATTATTTTATAAGTAAATTTTATTTTTTGAAAAAATGCTGTACAATAGTAGTTTTGCATGTCCTTCCAATTTTTATATATTTGCTGGGCAGTGTTGATTGAAAAATGGAAGCACTGGTTTTGGATATTTTTGCAAAGAAATTTCCTTTGGGGGTTTCTGGTAGAAAATTAATGGACTTGATTTTTTTCCCAGCTGTAATGTATACTTGCTGTTACGATTCTGACTTGCAATTCAATATACATTACTCCAAGTTATTCTCCATTGCTTTGCTACAAAATTTCTTTAGAGGGAAAAAAGCATTATTTTTAAATGGTTAATTTATTCCTCCTTCTGAGATGGTATTGATTAATGAACTTTATTAAAAAAAAAAACCCAACAAACAAAAAACCCAACAAGTAAGCAATAGAGTCCCTTCTTCCTGCCTGTCTTCTTTTTGTGGCTTTTAAGTCAGTGCAAGTGGAAGAAAATTGGATGAAGCACCTTGTGGACTCACAGCTCAGTATTACTTACTTTCCTTAACTTTGATTACGGAGTATCAAGTGAGAAAGACTACACGGCATGTATACAAACAGAACTGTGAAAGGTCTATAATGTGTACGGTAGGAAGAGAACAAAGAAGCTGCACTTGTTCTGTCGGAATGCAGTCCAGATTCTGTCACCTTTTCTCTGGCTGAATATGCAAATACATTTAATACATTTTGCCATCTGAGAATTTCTTTTTTTTTTTTTCCCCTTTTTATTGGCATTACTTATCAAGTGTTGCAGAGTGGCTAAAATCACCAGAATGATCTAAAGGTGCTCAAGGCCAAGTCCCAAACTGCATTGTTTAGTCAATTAGTCAGAGCTTCCCACAAAAGTCATATCAAGTCATCAGATCCTCCGACTAAGGTAACAGGGATGGACATTAAAATTCTCTTGTTATGTTGGCAAGGAAAAGAGTCTTTTTTTTTTTTTTTTTTATTTTAGACAGATTCAGTTGGAAGTTGCCCACATCAGAATTCTAGGGCTCTTGATGGCCTACAAGACCTGGACATATTTAGATGATTCATGAGCATAAATTGATTGGGACACTTGCTTATTACTAAGGAAGCTGGATATTTACCTTTTAAAATTCTGATTTGTGGGATGCACCCAGGTCTCTGCTTGAGTGAGTGAAACAGAGTCTGTGCTACATGAGCAAGGCATTTCTTGTGCATTAACACTGGAGATGTCACAACAGCAGTGCAGCATATTTACTTGGGTTAATATACATTTTGTCTAATCTCACATAATCCAATTGCCTTCACCAGTCCTGTAAAATTCTCCAGTCTACAACATGGAGGTTTGAGCACTCTGCTTCACCTCTGACAGGGGTATCACATCCTGGAGAAATGTTCACTATGACCTTAAAGACTTTGGGAGACAAACGTAGTACCAGATGGGGACAGGATCTGAAAAAAAACCTTAGACAGATTATACATGTATGTCTATGTGCTTACTCTCCATCTAGGCTTTTTCTAGGTTTATCCTAAGGTAGGGCTAGCCATATGCCCCTGAAGATATCCAGATGCTTCCTTGTCTTGACAGAGCCCAAACATTCCATGCCCACCTTAGTGCTTACATCCAGGGAGATTCTGCACACACAACATTGTTCAGCATCTTTCGTTGACACTTACAGGGTGGATGCTCCAAAAAAACAACTAATGCCACTACTTTCTTTTTTAAAAACACAAAGGAGTTATTGTGTCTGTTTTTATAATGAACAGATAGCTAAGCCTGTGCTAGAGATGTAAGTTCAGGTTTAATTCCATTCCTTAAACACACAAACCCACACATCAAAATACCTGTCAGTAGAATAAGCCTGAAGAACATAATTGTGCTGGCACCCAGCAATTGCAATTGCACCCTGTTGCAATGATGCAGAAAATGGTTTAAGGGTCAGTTTAGAGAAAGCAAGTGGGTTAAGGCACTCATCTAAAATAAGCAAAAGCTGGAATCTGCTCCTTGCATTAAGCACTGCCTTGTAGCAGAGTTTGGATAAATTACACACAGTGCCACGTGTGGCAGCTGGGCCTCTCTGAAAGAGAGAAAAGAACTGATTGCCCAGTTCTCCATCCCAGTGTCCCAGAAAGCAGCGTTAAATTTTGACACGTATCCTTATGTGGCCATGGACTATGTAGGTACTCTTTTTAGCTCTTTTGTCAGCTGCCATGGATTTAAGCAACGTGTTGTCACTGCAGTAACATTCACAATGAAAGGCTGGCGTGAGAGATGCCTGGAAAGGACACAGATGTATAAGAGCTTGCTTGTGCTTCTGCCTGTGAAAGGCACTCAGGGTACTGGCTGCTATTTTATGGTGGGTGCTAAGGAAGGGAACTGCATGTAAACATTCAGGTAAGGAATCAGCCAGGTTGCTGGTTGATTCAGGATGCCATTTTAGCTTGATCATAAAAGATGAGGCAGAAACATTTAGGTTTGGAGGTTTTAATCTTTGGTTTTGGATTTTTTTTCCCTGTGTTTTCTTTTTTCTTTTTTTTTTTTAGCCTGGCAGATTTAAAAGTCACAGGTTCTCTGTTTTTGAGAAGGGTGCTGTAATTGTGTACTAGAGGTTGACTTAAAGAAAAAGAAGGCATATTTTGGTGCAATCTATGGTTCTAGCTGTTAAATCCTCATGCATTACAGCAAGCTTTCCTTGTGCACTTGGAGGCAAATACATGAAAAATTACCTCATAGGATCCTCTTCTATTCCCTGTAACAAACTAATTTATCCATAAGAATGTGATCTCCTCAAGGAGATTTTATATTATTAACATTATTGCTTTAAACATTACTGAAAAAGCTGCTGCTTCCAGTGCATGTCCCTCTTATATATAACAAAGAATGGACTGTATGACACACAGGCAGTTTGGTCCTCCCTCTGCCCCCATTTAGGGACCCACCAAACAAGAATATATTCTCTGATTTTTTTTCACTCTAAGGAGTTGTAGGCATTCAGTGGAACATGGATATCTATTATAGCAGGTATCAACAAATAGTATTTTTCTCCGTCAGGTATAGGTCAGTTCTTTTTCTTTATTGACCTGCATTTTTTTGTAGTAGTGGGAGCTTTATTTTTCTTGGCAAAGTACCTCAAATAAATGTGGATATTATGTCTTATTTGATATTTGCCAGCCCTCCCAAAATAATATCAGCTGTGACTTCTATTCAGTTGTTGCCATGTTAATGGCTATCAACAGAGCTCTTATGTGAGATTAGACTTAACATGTAGTTAGGAAAACTTTGGATTCAGAAAAAATATGACTCTCTTAACTTTTCTTTTTTTTTTAAATTTAGAGATGACTTAAGAACAGCAGCAGAAACTAATACTTCAGGTAAAATAAGGCAGGACAATATTGAATAACTGTGAATTGCTATTGTTTTTGTTATTTAAAGAGCAGAGCATAGTTTTCCTTTTTGCATTGCCATGATAACAGAAACAACAAAGAAGCAGATGAGCAATCATGTACAATAGGACTGTTTTTCTATTAGAGAGTTTTGAGACACTGAGTTTGTAACGCCACAGAAGACCATTGATGGTTAAGACCATGTGGTTTTAAGTGTCCAAGTGCTTGGTTTTGATTTCACTTTTTACAGTGTAGAAATGTAAATATGAAAAGTGCATCTCTCCTCTATATGGATTTCTTGCAGAGGCGGTGCTCTGACTTTTTCAAAATACTTCTATGTAATATACGAGAAGGTGATAAAGATCTCTGTGAAAGGTAGAGATGATCACGTTTCCAGTATAACTTGTTTAAAATAATGTGTTCTCACAGAAATCGGGGACCTATTTGTTACTTCCTTCTCCATTTACCTATAAGCTGGGTACTTACTGTCCTCATCAAATACTATGAAAAGCATGTCCAGCAATTTCCCATGGTTAAGTGACCATGCAAAGTTGTGTACCAACACAGTTCAGATGAATTCAACGGAGCTATATTGGTTTATAGCAACTGAAGATTAAGTGTAATTAGTTTGAAAAGTAAAGTTGTACACACAGCTCGTGTTAACAGTAGGTTTTAGTAATACTTCTATTTTTGCACTTTTGAAAAGTGAAAACAGGGCTTTCAAAAGGACTTGGCATTGCCACAGAGCCAATGAAACCAGTAAGATTTTTACTGTTTATGTCAATCAAATAAATGCAAAGTTAGGTCAATGCTGAGTGCTTTAAATATTCTTATTTCATACCTTTTCTGTGTGCAACAGATGTATTAATCAAATGTATAGATGCTTTACATCTCCTGTATCCTTTCAAAACCACTGAGAGCATGAGAAAACAAAATTTAACCTATAAACTAATCTGCATGCTATCAATTAAATTAAGACAAAGAGCTAAAAAGAAAGGGAAACCAGGTGATAGTGATAAGCTTCTCAAAAGATCAGTAGGACTATTTCTCCCAGTGTTTTTATACAGGGTAGTTGTGGTGTGAGATCGTTCTTCCTCCCACAGGTGAACGTTCACCTGCTCCTTCTTGAGGAATGAGGAGCATTTGTATATAAGTAGGAATTATCACTACTGTGAGCCCAATCACAAAAGCAGAATGTGAAACATCAGGTTAGGTTACTTAACTTATGTCCCTCCATACTCAAGGGTCTTCTCTTTGTCTGGGTCTGCCCTATAGCATCTAAGAGCAGGAGGAGACCCCTGTGTACACCATTCCTTGTTTTTCTATGAGAGAGAAACCCAGTTAACAGGCTAAAGAAAACCAGTGGTGATTGCCAAAATAGTTCCCGATGCAGGCTATAGAGATAAGCGGAGCTCCAGTGCATTTAATTGTATAGAGCTTTTTAGGGACATTTCTGAGTTATTTTTAGTTAAATCAGCTGAAAATTCTGCCTGTTTTCAATAATAATAGAAGCTGTCCTACTGGAAACCAGCTTCTGCATTTGATTTCCTATATTGTTTCATCTGCTAGCCTTAATTTGTGACAATTTGCATGTGACTGCATTGGGGCTGAGGAGAAAAGGATGAGAGTATATAACCGGGAGAATGAAGACTTGGAGTGAGTTTCCCTTTATAAAAAAAATATCTGAGAAATATCTGTAGAAATTCTGCAGTTTCTTCCATTTATGAAGTGAAGCCTGTAACCTTTTCTCATCAGGAGGACAATTTTTGAGAAACTTCATCTAAGTGAAAAGTGATTTATCGAAAAAGTACATGTTTCGGAGGGGATTGCTCTCTAAAGAAAGCTCCTCAAGGACTTCAGAGTAGCGTCATCTAACGGGACTCATCCATACTTTCCTTGTGCCTCTAAAAGTTTTCACTGATCTCAGGTAAGTCAGTTTTCCCCCTGCCTCATGGTAACCTTAGAGGCTTTTGAAAATGATAGTATTTTTGTATTAACTATTCCTTGCTTTTCACCTCTCTTCTGTAGTCCCCAACAATGCCTTCGCTTGAAAAAAGTGCTGCTGTGACAACACGTAGACCTCTAGGAAGAAAAAATTAACTGTTCTTGTTGACTGCTCTCCCAGCAGCCCAGGTGCACATAGCTTATAATGTTTATTTACAGTGGCATTTCTTTTTTGTTTTAACTGGGTTAATTCCCTGTGATTGATTAGCACTTTTAAGCAGCAGAATAAGGTAACCATATGCCCAGGTTTTTTTTTTTTTTCTTAATCATTGTGATTGTCTTCTCTTCCTTTTTTTCTAGGGCAGTTTTAATTCAGCTGAATTTGCTTTTTTCCCATTTGTTACTGATAGACTGCTTTCAGTGTGCTGACTGTAAAAATTCTTTTGGAAAGCTGCCTGGTTTCTCTCTAGAGCCTGATGTAAAGTCTTCAAAGTAAGATTAAGAGTTGTTTGTTCATTTATTTATTTATAAACAGTGTCTTCAAGAAGGGGAGATGGGTCTTTTATTACATAGACCCTGAAATTCTAGTTCAAGTCTTCTAAAGATGCAGGCTCATTGCATCTTTTACTCAATAGAAACCACATTTTCCCATTAGTTCTAGAGAGTACAAGAATCAGCAAAGCTGCAGTCAGTTAATGTTTTTCAGTGTTGGTCTTATCAATTGATTATTGGTTTTATATTTTATGAAGAAATGCAGAATAATCTGGAAAAGTAAGGACGTTCTACGGATTACCTGTCACCACAGGTGCTGTGGAAAAGTACTCTGGAGTGAGTGTAAGAAATACTTCTTGATTAAGTATTGCTGTCTACCATTCATCTGCAGTCAAACTCACCAAATATATCTCGAGAAAGCCTTCAAATGTTTCATCTCAATCTCATTGTAGTTAATAAAAGCCTTTACTAATAGTAACAGAAAATGACTGAGGTTTGAAGTTGTGTTAGTCTGAGGTAGAATTAAGTCTTATTTTTGATTCAGATCTCCAAAAATATAGCAGATGAGGGTTTGCAAAGCCATTTGTAGTTATCAGGTGTTTAGCTTTTCTGTTTAGAAGTCTTAGAATTGTCTGTCAAGGTGAATAAGCGATGCCCTGATGTCTCTCTCGGGCAGTGAAAATATATTCCTCAGGGGCAGCGCCTCAGGGATGCCATTTATATTTTGGGGCATGACTGGGAAGGATTCAGTTTGAGTCACTGATGTTTCAGCATCTGCATTTAGGTATCTGAATGTGACTAACAGAGGCAGAAATAAAATGTTGATCTCTCTCCTGGTTATATCTCAGTTAAAACACCAAGGCGTGTGTGACGTTTATTACCTTCTTTCTTTTTTTGTAGATGCCAAAGTGCACAATACTAAAAATACAGTCTTGCTTAAAAGATTAAACCAAATAATTTTAGCTTTGTATTTTCTTCCCCTTCCTCTCCACTGTAATAAAAGGACTGTATTGTACAGGAATGCATTGCCATAATGGAGTGGTTTACATATTTTCAAGCAGCCCTGCGAATCTTCTAGGGTTCTTCTGGAGGAAATGAAATACGCAGCTCGTACATGGGCCTGATCCAGTGGCTGCAGAAATCAGCGGGCGTGCTGGCAACTCACTTTTCATCTGAGAGCAAGTTCTGCCTAAGGAAACTATAAAACCAAATAAGCAAAAAGTTTGGGAATGCTTCTGAGAACTGCAAGGAAGAACCATAAAATGTAGCATATTAAAAGTGAAGCTAGAAGTAGTGCAAGGTCATTGTTTTTATTTGTAAAAGTAAAGTGAAAAATAAGTAACTACTGGGATGGACAGTGCAATTCTGAGCTTCAAATTTGGCCTGTCAGTGAACTGTTTTCTGAAGTTTTTTAAAAGAAGATGATGATTTGCTAAAAATGTATTTTTCAAGAAGAAAACTGTCAAATCCAAATGTTATATCAGTAGAAAAACATTTAAAAGATCAAAATACCATATTTCCTTTAGGCAGTTTTTCAAGGTGTCTGGCTTCCCAATTTTTTTGTCATTCAGAATATGAGCAAACTGCAACAAATATAAGCAATGAAACCCAAATGGAGCATTTTTGAAGTTGAAAGGAAAATTTTTGTTGAGTCCCGAATGCCATTCTTGACTCAAACATATATGGAGTTTTGAATTTTCAGACTAAGTTTGACTAAATAATTTGCAATGCCTTGAAGATTCTGAGAAGTGAAAAAAAAAAAAAAAAAAAAAGTTTTCAGTGCTGCTTAAAACAACAGTGTGGACTATTTGTGTGCTAAATATATATTATCTTAATCCTAGCTGACAAAATGAAACTGTTCCTTTTTGTTTTATTTAGCCTGTGATATTCATCAAAAAGGGTGATAAAGACAAGGGTATAAAACTTCAATGGAACTACATGTTTTACACTGTTATTGCGTCTCGAGAAGTAATGATATCTTTATTTATTGTAATGTCTGGGAGAGAATGAAAGATTTTACAATTATTTTGACCATCACACTTAATTGAAATGAGAATGTGTAAATTTTCTGTAAGAGTAAAACAGATGGAGGTACTATAATATAGTTGCAATTTTGTCTCTGTTAATTCCTCTTTATAAGCCTGAATCTCTACCTCATTACCTAACATTAATGAATTCATGCCACACAAGGTTCAGCTAAGGGAAACAATAAAGAAAAAAAATGCACAAACTAAAGCAGCAATGAAATTACCATCCGAAGAAAAAACTTACATGATTCACCATGTCAGTAAAGGTACAGGAATAATTGCTTATATGGATCACTGCTCCTGCTGTGAAGTATCAGAAATCACTGGATCAATCTCATACACACACACACACACATATCCCTGGAGTGTGCGTGACCAGGAGAGCAATTGCTTTCTTGCAAAAAACCCCCGGAGAACATTTGTCTCCATCCATTGGCAGTTTCATAAATATTGCCATGTCTTCATAACACGTGGATTAAAATATTTAATTTTAGACTACTTTAAGCTCTCTTTGGTACCATATCAAATCTCAGCAATTGTTAACGTTAGCAATGCAGCCCATAGTTATGGTGGATACTAATAAATGAAAATATTTTAAATACAGAAAGAGGGTGAGAAACTTGTGTGGGAGTGACCTTGGAGATCATTGTCTTGTCTTTTAATTTCCTTGATGCCAGTAATCTCCTGATTTAGGCACGAGGCTACGTATTGACATTAAAAGGATAAATCCAGACTTGGCCCTCTTAACTTTGGTGCTGAATGCAAAGGCTGCAGATATGAACTGACATCCCAAACCCACTGGAAAGCATCTGGGTTTGCAAGTGGGAATATACTGCTTTAACTCCTAAAGAAAACTGGAGCTGAGAATGACACTTCAAGCGCTGTTCATGATCAGTACACTATATAGGCAAATATTCCTTCTTTCCCCAAAACCATTACCTTCTATGTTACAGGGCACGCTCAAAACCACTAGGCTGACAGAGGCCTCTTTGGTCTTCTAAAGTTACAAGATTTGCATTGGGAATGCTTAACTGTAATTTGCTCTTACAAATCTCAGGTCTCTTAGAAACTGGAGTTGAAAAGACGGTTCCACGTGCCTGCAAATGGAAAAAGAAATAGCTCAGAACAAGCAGAAGGGGTTAGTTTTCACAAAAAGTCATAGCAAGGTGCTCACTCCATTTCACAAGTCTCCCATGAGCTGGAAGAAACAGTTTTTGTCTATAAGCAATGTGAGAAAGGAGGCTGAGTGCTTTTTTTTAACAATAGCTGTTCAGTCAAAGCAGCAGAAGGGAGTCAAACCATTAGTACTCATGAATTTTTTGAAAGAGCAGTGACTGACTCATTAGTAAGTTATGTGGCTCTTGTGGTGTGAGTTTGTGTTAGGCTTTACGTACCGGAGCTGTGGAACAGCATTACAAATATTAGCTGAGACTGTGATTTACACTTTTGTTACACTCCTTCCCATCTGTGTCCCAATGGGAACACAATTCTAGTGAATGTGCAATGTAAAACAATCAATCAGCTAAACACAATTTCATTTTATCAGTTTCTTCCAGGCTCCATAAATATGTATAGACACAAAAAGGTCACGGAAGAGTTAAGAAGTAAATTACTGGCTATTTGAGCATCATTTAAAAAAATATTTTAATAGGCTTGTGATGAGGGGTACAGAGAACTCCAAGGGATTTTCTTAGTCTTCGTTTGTAACTTGTTTTATTTTATGTAAACGACTGGAATGCAAGTATTGTGTACTGTTTAAGTGATGGTAAAGACTGGCAGTAAAAGCCATTGCAGTATTTAAAACCTGGCAATTAGTTCAACAAGTGGTTTTTGTTCTGATTTTAACAGGCACATGGTAAAGAAGCGCACAATGAAAGAGGTTCATGAGATAGAAGGTAAGAGCTAAAACAAAGGGTCAGTCAAGTCTGTCAAAACTTTATGTAGCATGTTTCTGATTTGCTGATGCTATTTATACTCCAATTCAGAAATAGAGGAGATTTCTCTCTCTCCACCCTCCCCCTGCCTCCCCCCAGTCCCAGGCTAGAGCAGAACATGCAGGTTGTTATGTTGTTCTGTGTTTAACAGCTGCACAGAAAGCTCAAGAGTTGATATTTATGATATTACATTAATTTTAATGCAGAAAGTGTCTCTATCTCTCTATCAGTAAAAAGTTGCCCCTTTTTTTGCCACATTCACTCAGGTCCATGTCAGTTATTTCATATGAAGGCCAGGATCCATTTTAAATGCATTGCTATCATGCACAGATACCTGAGGTACTCCAGTAGCCCCGTGATCTTACGACGTGGGCACACTTGCTATGTCATATACAATGTGGATTTAGAGAGGAGCGACTGCTTTTTAGTTCTGCAATCGTTGTACCTTTTTCCGATTTACATTCAGCTCTTGTACACGCTTTCTGCAGAAGCACTACATAATTTAGTGTAGGGAAGAAAACACCAGGCTAGCTCTCTGTGGTGTGTGCTATTTTTTCTCTCCCTAGAAGAAGACAGGAAGGCAGAGGGGGTAAGATAGAAACATGATTATGTCTTACCATTCATTTGATTTTTTTTTCCTCCTCATGAATATGTTCTTTCCTTATAGCTAATGCCTGCAAAATGGCATTACCATTAGATGGTAACCGAACGGACCTCTCTAAAAATATAACACTTTAACAAATTGTTTAGCAATGACTGCATGCAGCCATCAGGCAAAAACACTGAAGAGGATGACAGAATTTCAATAGAGAATGTGAAAGTATTAAAATAATCTGAGGATTGACTGGAAAAGAAAAGCCTGATTAAATTTTCTTGATAGCTTCTGAGGCAGAAAAGAAACCAGACGTCTCTGTGTCTATATTTATTACTGGAACCTCTGTTCATTCTTCCTGGCTACTGTAATAGAGGGGGGATATTGTCTCCTCTTGGGAACTGAGAGGCTCAGCCTGGAAGATATTGTCACTGCTCTGCTATTGAGTTTGAATTTCTGTTTTTAAGAGGGAATGGGAAAAGTGTTCTGAACCTTTGCCCAAAACTAAAAATAAACCCACTAACTATTTCCCCCCTCTTTGCAGGGATTAGAAGCACTGAAATACCATAAAAGAGGCAGTTTTTAACACTCTGAAGTTCAGGCCAAACAGTGTTAAGGGAGATCAAGGGGTGTCTAAACCTGGTTCCTAGAAGAAAAAGAAGTAGAAACATTCAGATAAGCATCCACGTTATCTTTTAAATTTAATTATAACAAGTTTTTTAACTTTCACTCTTCACTAATGTCCATCAAAACCAGTTTATCAGCCATCTCAAACCTTGGCTGCTAATATCTGACTTTTTTCCTTTAATTTTTATGGTTTCACCAAACCATTGGCATTAGCTAGACCTGGATGAATAGAGGATGGATGAGATATAAAATCTTACATGTCAGCTTTAAGAAGATTTTTTTATTGAAGGTAGTGGTCAAGGAAATGGGAAAACTGGTAAATTATCTAGATAACTGTTAGAATACCTGCTAATTATAGAGAGAATTTTCTGGAAAAAAAATATATTGTTATCTACTGCATAAAACTTAAATTGAAATCTAAGCCATGTAGGGTAGGACTCCATTCTGTTACCTTTAGGCATGTACAATGTGGTCTTAAGTGTAAAACTGTTATTAAAGTGTAAATGTGCCTTTTACATGATACAAAGAGCTTGCACTGAGTAGCTGAGGCGTAGGAGAGACCTCACTGTAAACACCTGCATTTGATGACATTAATTCCTCTTGTGATACCGATTTGCCATGGACCTGTTGCACACAAACTTCAAATCTCTCAGGACCCTGTCAGCAGCTGAAAGGGGAGCTCTTTTATTATCACTATAGTGGAGTCTAAAACCTGTGTTAGCATTTTTTATCATTACGGATGTGCCAGTTAGGAGATATGATATTTAGTGACGTGTTTATACTGAAAACGCCAGCAGTGTAAGCACTTGTATTGACAACTTCAACCTTAATGAACATAGTCAGCATAAAATGTGTTGGCAAAATACCATTTTTGCTAGTAAGAGATGCACCTTTGCTAGGAGGGATTTCCAATTCATTGAGAAGCCCCATATAATGGAGACAAGAGCTAAAAGAGGGAGATGATAATGCTTTATCTAAAACGTAGTCTGTCAGGGTTGTTTTGTCCTGGATTTGACCACCTTAAAATATTCTGTCTAATGTTTGATTCCACTTTGCTGAAGGAAAACAAACCAGGAGATATTGACAGGTCTGGGAAGCAGCGTGAATGAAATGCACGGGGAATACTATCCTTCTGGATAAGTTTTTCAGAGAAATATTCAAGTTACTAACTGCTTCTTAAAAGAAAGCATGTAAGATGAGAAAAAAAAGTGAAATAGCCCTATGCTTCTGGGAACCAAAATCAGAAAGCTTTCTGATTTTCTCTCTTAACACTTATCTAGTCTCATGTTTTCAAATGTTGCTTCAAATTTAATTATGGTAGTATTTAATTTATGGGCTGCAAGGATTTCAAATCTTTAAAATTTAGAGATCCGCCAAGTCCTGAATAAAATGAATAGAATCAGTTCTGATCTTTTCAGTCTGTGTTTCCTATTACCATAAGAATCACAGAATCATAGAATTGTTGAGGATGGAAAAGACCCTTAAGATCATTGAGTCCAACTGTTAAATGGTGCTAGAACATTTAGCTAAAAGATGCTAAATGTGCTGGATCTGTTCTCTAACACTGAGGACTGCAGGGAGCAGTCACATAATCCGCGTCCACACCTTTAAACTCTTACTCTCAAAAACAAATGGCTGCACAAAACATCTGGTGGGCATGGTCTCCAACATGGGATTTGTGCCTTCAGCCATGTGTGTACAGAGCTTGTTGACTTGAGCCTTGTCAGGGAACACGTCTAAAGAGTGTAGCTGAGCAGGTACCAGTACCCAGCATGGAGCTCAGTACTTTTTACCTAGAGTATTTCAGGCATATGTTACTATTACAAGAAAAATTTCACATGAAGTAGTTTCTGGACTCGGAGACCTTGTGAACAGCAATAACGTTAACTCTTTCATACCTGTGCAGAGAGTAATGTTCTAACAGCCATGGACAGTGGTGTGCCTAAGTGGACAATATATGTGCTGTCTTCCTCACGGTCCCACGTGTGCAGAATTTCAGGGTTTTTTTTCCTTCAAAACATTGTCTGTGAGAGAACCTAGGGATAATTTGACGTAAATCACGGTGCGTGCTATGAAATCACACAATAGGGTGACACAAGAAGAAAGCTAAACAAAAGAGTAAAAGCAATTGAGGGTGAATGGAATAAGGTCAGCCTCCCAGCACTTTGCCAGTACATTGCTAAGGCAATGTCACATCTTTGGGCACAATGCCATGGAAATTTTAGCAGTTAAAACAATCAGAATTTTTCAGTTTCATGCCTCACAAACAAACAAACCCAAGTAACTTTCATACATATGAAAAAGAAGTATTTTTTCTATTGATGTGGGAGGAGGACTGCAATGTATTGTCTTCCTGTCTTTTCTGCTACAGCATCCCTATGTTTTCTCTGGAAGTCTGAATTATTCTTTCTCTGTATAATTTTTGAATTCTGGTTGACGTTATTAAGGAATTTATTTGCTTTGGTAATATTTTCTGATTAATAAAGAGTACAGTATTTCTGAAATAGTTTGTGTATAAGCTAATTCAGCTCAAAGGACAATATTGGGTTGCTGGTCCTATGAGTTTTTTAGGTGGAAACACCTTATGACAGTAGATTAAATACAGTTTGGGAAAATCACAGATAATTCTGGATGCCTGGCATTTGAGCACTGAGAAAAAACATCTAGGGGCAGAAAAATAAAAAATAAATGGTGTTATATAAACTGTACTGACTCATTAAACACAGGAAATGGAAGAGGTGATAAACAAACAGGTTTCATACTAGAAAGTGAGTAAGAAGAGGAGAAGGTGAACTACTTAACATGACTATAACAAGGTCAAAATGGAAGATTTGAGATGGAAGGAAGTTTTTGTTCAAATGACAAGCCATAATTCAGGGGAGAAGGATCACTGTCAACCTTGGGGAATGTGCAAGAGTGCTGGGAAAGGAGAAGGGTGAGAAATCAAAGTCAAGGTTAGTACAGATACGCACATTTCTTATGCTATGGAATAGAGATTGTCATAGCTTCAGACTTCACTGTGTGCATTGCACCTGTCAAACGTGCACGAAAATGCTAAACTAAGGTCAGGACAATTAATTCCCTCAGTGGGGTTTGAGTATGTACAAGCTTTTTGGGGAAATGGGAATGGAAGCGAATAGCACTATATTCAACATGTACGCAACCCAAAATCCAAGTTTGTGATTAAAGTTTTCCCTTCCCCAAGAAATTAAGGGCAGGTGTGAGTCTGCATTTGGCTCCCCTCACAGCAGTATCTATCAGGGAAAGGTCAATGACATGTGTAACTACCTGCTGGCCACTTATTCCTCCATCCAGCAGGGCTCTGCTTTTCCTATAAACTCACAGCTCGGAGGGGTACAGTTGATTGGCTTTCCTTCTGTTCAGTTCCTCTACTTTGATTTACAAAAGTCTCCCACACCCTTTTCATAGGTCCTTTTCTAACTTCACTGATAAGGGATTTCTCTGTGTCCAATTAGTAAGGCTAGTATATCAGGCTGGAACTAGATAATTAAAAGAATGAAAAGAGACAGAGTGACCTTGGTTCACAAACCTCCATGGGCAATTTATAAAGCTTTAAAGATTTCAAGAAAATGTATTAATATTATTATTTTATCCCTTGTTCATCAGAAACAGGGTGATTGTTCATATATAAATTCAAGGCCTCTGTAAAATCAAGAAAAAAGTGAATTTCTTTATTGTTTTTTTTTTTTTAACTGTCCTTTTGACAGCTATACATTTCTAGGTTAAAAATGCACTTTTCAAGTTTCTAAATGAGAGGTTGACTTTCCTGTATTTTATTTAAAAGCATGTCATTTGTTTTGAAGGGACAGCAGGAATTACGTCTTGCCTGTTAGCCAAAAAGCTATGAGTGGCACTGTTCTTATGGTAAATCCAGAGCAATGGAAACCACAGAAAGCAGGAAATGTCACGCCCCGTTTTGTCTTGCCCACTCTCACAGATTTCAGTTAGAAGGAACAAGAGACCAATGTGCTACCTGGGGTAAAAGAAAATTCGTGTTACAGTGCATATTTGGCTCTTCCGTTTATGCAGTTTAAATAATGGGATATTTGTGCCTTTAACAAAGAACAAGGGTCTGATTAAACAAGATGCCAAAAAGTAATAGGGAAGGTGTAACGTTTAGGCTGGAAATTCCTCTTATCTAGCTGTAACCACCTAAAAGAAAGAGATGCAGTTCAGTTATTTAGGCTTCAGTGATAGTCAGAAGAGGGAGATGGGCAGAGCTATCCAGGGCTGTCTTTTCTGAAGGCTCAGAGCAAAAAGAGATGTCAGGGAAAGAGTCTCTAGAGGTGCCCTTCTCTCTGCCTGGCTGCTTGTCTCTCTTTTGGTTATAAATGTAGCCCAGATGTCTAGCTCAGGCTAGATGCTTAATTTTTATTTAGTTGTCTATAGTTAGGGAAGATAAAATCCACCAGAAAACTAAGTATGCCGCTGCGTTTGCATACAAGTTTAAAGAGATATTTTGATGAATGGAGTGTCGATAAATTGTCTTGTAGCCATAAGTTCGATCTTTTGTAGCTAATTTTAAAAAGAATCCAAGCACATAACTAATAAAAGTAATCACTTGTTATCAGATGCATAGGCCAACAGATGTGAAGGAAGGAAGGAGATCACTTATTACTAAAGACACGTCCTTGGCTTTTAGATGCGTTGAGTTTCCAGTAATATTGCATTATTTATTCTCTGCTTATGTGTCAATCTGCTTTCCAGGTATCACGTTGTACTCTATTTGTTGAGCTAATTTATTTTTCTTTCTTCTGTGTATGTGTGTCTCCTCTGTGTGTGTGAGTTTTCATGTGTGTATGTTCACGGGATGAGGTCTGCTCAAAAAAAAAAAAAAAAATCTATCTATATGGGCCGAAAACAGATAAGTGTAAACTTCAATATTTCTCTTCTCAAAATACAGCCAAAAGCCTGGTCTCTGGGTCTTTATTCAGGAACTGTCTGTTATATGAAGGTGTTCCCATTTCAGCAGAGGAATGGAATTTATCCACTTCCAGATAAAGCACTTAACTCACAAAATTAAATACTTTTATCCTCTTAATTCCTTTTAAAGGCCCCTGAAAATAGATAGGGTGCTAAAACGTGATTCCAAAAATCAGCATTAGAATATTCCTGGCTCTATTAACATGTCCCTGTGTGTATATATCTAGAGGCTAAGGCCAAAAGATTTTCAAAGACCTTTTCTCTAACTTTTTCAACAACTAACCTCGTCATCATTAAAATGGTGAGTTTCCTTGCCCAGAAATAAGAAGCATTTTCAGTCACGTGTCTCACCTCTGGGGTGGTGTTTTCTCCATGTCTGCTGTGCTTTTCCACATTTGCTTACTTCCAAGACATAGATCAAGGCCTGGGCAGCGGGGCTGTGTTACGGTGTGCAGGCATAGTGTGCATCCCGTATTTTTAGCACCGAGCATTACTCTACTACTAGACAAAAGTAACAGCCGATTTCTTACAAACAATGAAGTATCAACATTTTACTGGTCAGCACTGTTTAAGGCTCCACTTAACACATAATGGCAGACATAAAAGTGTGCCCTTAAAACCACTGCTGCTCCTAAATCTTCCCTACAGCTTTCAAATTTTCTTCCTTGTAGGTTAGCACTTTTTCTTTTACTGTTACACTCTGTCTGTGTCATTTTTTCTGGTTATGAAATAAACCATCCAATTTACAATCTGGCTATTATTGGCACTCAATTATTAAATCCCTTCACAATTAAGTCATTCCAGTGTCTTGAGAATTTATTACCTAGGAATTAACTCTTTGTTCACACATTTGCTATCTATGATACAGTCCCCAGAGATTTTCTTCATAGATCCTGCTATTCCATAATGCTAATTGGTGCCAGTGGAGGATACTTAAATGCCAAGCTATTTTCAGTTGATCTACATCTATTTCACTAATGAACTTGTACCATAAGCAGAATAAAGCTGGAGCTCCGGCAGAAATGTATGTATTTGGATTTCTTACAAATGCTTCTGTTGAATTGGCAAAAGGGTACACTTACTCGTAAAACACATGAACAAATTTCAGCTGGCCAATCAACATCTGTTATAAAGTCAAATGTGAGCCAAAATTTCATGTTCTGACAGTCGGTATTTGGCCCAGAAAGGATGATTATTTAAACTTTTCATGGCTGGGTCCCAAATACAATCTCAGAGCCAGCTAACCCAGCTACCAAAAAGGTAGGCCATATTCCATATCCTGCTGGGAGGATACTTGTTAAAGGCTTGGTTTTCTTTTAGTTCTGTCTTTCAGTTCTTTGGCATTTTTCTGAACCTGAATTCTCATTTGTGGTATATTAGCACTGTGAAGAGTTAATAAATGGAATTATGGCTGTTACAATTTCTATTTAGCTGCATATGCAAGTTGTCACATTGTTTGCTGACATTTGGGTGTAGCTTTTCATGGAAGCTATGCATATGCAAGTTTTGGTAATAAAAAATTCTGAAAAGTAGGTTTTGAATGAATAAAAAAAATTCAGGGGAGATATCGATTTCAACATTCATGTTCAAAATATTAACATTTCAGAAGAAAAACTCAAAGCTGATAAAATGTCTTTTTCAGTACTTTTCCTTTTGTGACAATTTTAAAACTTTCCAATTTCATGACAAAGCCCTATATCAAAATACTGGCATTTTCTGAGGATACAGATTCAATGTTCTGAGCTGCTCCCCTGTAAACTTTTTCATTTCCTGAGCCTCTCATATTGGAACAATAGGTTAGATGCTGAGCTGTTTTTTTTCCTGAACAAACCAAGAAAGTAAAAACATTTCCTTTGGGAGATACTGCACTGCCTGCAGTACTCTGTCCTGCACACTGCATTAAATTATCTTTGAAGGTTATCAGTAATATTCTGCTGAATATCAAGAGGTGTCACTGTTGAGCAGTAAAAGACTTCCCCTTCGCTGAGTGAGCTGCCCTTGTGAGGTTTTAATTTTAGCTTTTTTCTTGCAGCTGTAGAAAATGGTTTCCAACCCAATTGCCTATTAAGGCTGAAACAACTTCACTTACTGCTGAAAGCACTCATAGAACACAATAAACAAATTATCCTTGTTACAGTGGTCAAGGGGTAAAAAACATCTGAGGTCTTGCTTTATTCGAACTTCAACATTAACACCATATTAAAAAGGGTCACTGTGTAGCTTGTACATAGAAGTATGGATGGAGATGTTCTTATTGACCCCAACAAACACATAGATCTGACCTTCTAAGAACTCTGAAACTGTCTGTTTTGGGAAAAGGAGGGTTTTGAAGAAGGACACAAAGGAAGCAGGGATTGCAATCCAATCTCAGGAGTGCTAGAAGCCCTGGCCAAGCTATGGGTTAGATGCTGAATATCATGACATTTTGGTGTAACTTTGCTACCATTGATCTTTAGAGATGTGTTTCCTTTCTGTCCCTGGAATCTTCGCTAATGCCACTCAGGCATCATATATTTTGAGATATCACTTCTCATTTTTTAGGTAAGGAAATTTCTCCCATTATTCATCATTGTGCCAACTCTTAGGTCGTACAAGATCTGGTTTTTTTCTCATGTTGTCATCTTAAATTTTCTACACAGAAGCAGATGGGAGAAAGTGGAATTTGACTTATCAAGTGTGTCCTTGCCTTATTTCCTGGCTTGAAAAAAGAGAAACCTCTACCCTTAGGTTTCCCATAAGAGAAATTCACCTGGATGGAAACCCTGTCTTCTCAGGTCCAAACCCATTTTCAGATGCAGATGGCATAATCAATGTTACAGTCCTTAACTACTATGAATGGATGTTTCTTTGATTCCTGTCATTTTGGTGCAAATGCCAATGTAGTTGCTGAACAGTTGCTTGTACTTCTCTTAGTTGACTTTAGGCTTAATGTTTTTTAAAGCTTTCATGTTACAGATAACATCTCTTTTATCTGCCATGGTGTAAATATAAAGTTTCTCATTGTTAAATTCAAACCCATGTTCCTTTTTGAAGGGTTTCATTGAAGACTCTCTTAGCCTGGGGTTATTCTATACCAAGTAGCACATGTAGAAGCTTAGACAGGATAGAATCATTATTATTAATTTATTAAAATCAGCTTCTGAGTGTTCCATCCTTACTCCCTTTAGATTGACATGGAAACAAAATGAAGTATGTTTATGTGAAAGTATATTGAACCATTGATGTAGGAAAATTTTATCTTGATGGAGTATCTTCAAAGGGAAGGAAATTATCCTCAAGGGAAAAAAAGTAAAAACTTTTTGCCTTTTAATATAGTTATGAGGAAGGACAGAGGTCAAAAGTTTTTCCTTGTGTGTATACAGTTTTGGAGCCACAAGTCTCTGACTAAAATTGAAGCTTAAAGCAGAAAGTCTGTGATGAAAGTAGAGTTTGCTTTCAAATATTTACCATCTTTTTGACATGGTACTTTGTGTCCACTGAAGATCTAAATAATCAAAAAATATTCAGCCACAACTAAAGGCACAAATATCTCTCCATGAGGAAAAGCTTAGTCCTATTGATCTAACAAGGTCTGGTCAAACTATAAGACAAATAATTTTAGAGCTCTGTGTGAGGAAGCATTTTGCCTCTTTGTGGCTTTGTGGCCCCTGGTATGGCAAACAATTTCATGGCATGCGGATCCTGGAACCTGGAAAAACACCACCAGGGGTCCAAACAGGTGATGTTTCATGGCTTTGCCACCCAGTTTTATAAAGGGGGATAAAGTCAGACTATTTCCAGAAAAATGTTTCAATTTTGGTTTAGTTCTAACACATTTCAGCCTCTGGACTTTTTCTACATGTAAGAAGCAAATGGCAGGGGATTTTCAGAATGTTTTCTCCTTTCCACTCCATTTGCTTATTAAAAATGTCTCTCTCTTCTCCTTGGTGAGATACGCCTTATGAACTCAACCCTGGTTGTGTGAGGGGGGCTCCCTGGACACCTGGTTCCTTGGTCCTCTTTTGGAAGATAAGGCATTCAGCTACAACTTCCCCAGCAGTTTCTCTTTTGACTGTGTAAGCTGATTTGGCCAGCCTGCTTCTCAACTCGGACATCCCCAGCTCTCTGTCCTGCAAACCTGAGGAGGCTGATGGTTTTCTGAGCTGGCTCTTTGGGGCTGGGGCCAGCTGGGGCTTCTCTGTAACCAAGGAAATGAACTTGCTCAGAGTTTGTCTAGGTTTCCTTGAGAAACAGAGACATTCTCACACTGTAAACTTGTAAAGTTCAGTATAGACAGAAAAAGCTTGGATATAAGCTTATTAAAAACACTAATTAGATCCCAGGACCATTACCTATCTCCTTACATATATCTCTGCTTAGACTTGAGTTTTCATGTTATCTAGGACCCTGGGAAGCTTAAAGGGCCACACCACTGGAGTGAGATTGTCTTCCTCTGGTCCATTCTTATCAACAGAATAGGATTAATGCTTCTCCCACTGGAGTCTGCATTAATATAAATCAAGCATCATTAACATATGTTCAAGAATATTTGGGAATATTTAAGTTTCATTTTACATGAAGTAGCAATCTCTCTGAAACCACTACTGTAGAGAGGAGACTGTCGCATCATGCAGGACTAGTTCAAAGGGAAGACTGAAAAATAAACAGTCTTGTAAGTCAAGATGTTCATAAGTACATATTAAATATAGAATTCCTGAACGTGGAGATGAGGCTACAATGGTCTCGGTTAAGACCAGACTAAACTAGTGGGTATGGATTTAAGTATCTAATTTGAGGGGCCCATTTCTGAAAAATCTTTTCCCAGGAGATTCTTAATATTACGACAAAAAGGGCTTTAGGATATCCTGCATGTGAAAACAGGTTAAACAATAAAAAGAATTAAAACAGTTGGCTTCCTTCCAATGTATGGATTAATATCTGTATTTCAGACTGTTCTGGTCTCCAGATCTTCCAGGTGAAGTCGGAAACTGAATTGCGTGGAGGGGAAAAAACACAAAAATGGTTAGTGAGTAGAAATGGTCAGGTAGAAAGGCCTGAAGACTTCAATCAGTTTGACTTATTGGAAAGGCAACTTGCTTTCAATGTTTACTGATGACTTTTAGAAACATATGAAAAAATCCCAAGAAAAACACCAAAACCGGAGATCAAAAAGGCATACTATAGGAAAAGTCAAAATCAATATATGAAAGCTGAAGCCAAATACACAAAGAAAACAAATACCTAAAAATATACATAACATTGATATTGATTAAGCACTGCAACGTGCTGCTGAAGGAAATATTAGATACTCCTTGGCCTTATCTCAAGGATGGATGTTTTTCCTGAAAGCGTTTTTCAGTATAGCACAACTTGGTAAGGATGAAAACAAGGGTAGCTTGGTGAATTTTAATGACCACTGATCAAAAGATATCCAGCTGTTTTTTTAGCTTTTCTCTATATATACAAATCTATAGGAAATGGCGAAGCATGGATTTTAGATACATTTTGTTGATTTCAATGGGCCTTCATGAATGAATGTTATCAAATAAGCTTCATACTGTAATAACAGGGCCTTGTGTTATGATTATCTATGGTGTTATGAAAGAAATGGCAAGACTTTTAAAAAATCCTTAGGAAAGAGAGGTTCCCAGAATTTACTTAAAATTTGACTTGAGGTAGGGTCTGAATTTACAAAGGTGTTAAGGAAGCCTTCTACTGCTCTCAAAAGTGTGTAAACTTCTAAAAAATTTGTGAATGTAGACGAGGGGTATAGGGACATCTACGCTGTTTGGAAAATCACAGTTGTAACATTATACAACTATTCTCTCTTATAGCTTATTTTAAAGGAATGTATATTAGCAATATAGGTATACTTGCTTAAGTTGGAAAGCCAAGGAATTCGGGAGCGCTGCTATAGTTTTCAAGCAGGGGATCCAGTGGTTCCCAGGGGACTCTCATTGCTCCATTGCAGGAAAGGTGGGATGGCTCTGGATGTACAGCCACCCCAAAGTGGCGGAGAGATGTTGAAGTTGTGCTGTGCTGGCACCCATTCTTCCGCTGCCTGGAACAGGACAGCTACCTTCTCTGCTTACAAATAATGTGAAAGCCAGGAACCAGCAGTAAGAAAGTTCTTTATGTAAGACTGAAATATAAATGATTGCTTGAACATGCAACTTATGTCTTAGCATTGATGCTAGCATAGATATGGAAAAAAAATGTCTCCCTCGAGTGAAGAAAAATTGGACTTTTCTCATCTCTGAGAATATCTGCCGCATACATCCCTTCATTGGGATTCCTTTTTATGATTCCTTTTTAAAAGTTCAGTAGAAAGTTCAAGTGTGCTTTCTGCTTTTTACTCTTTTATTTTTTCCAGTCTAGTAATTTTTTTTTTTCATTTGTTTCTCTTCTAATTAGGAGAGAGATTCTTCTCCTCCCTTCCACTATGTCTTTGAAAGAACTAAGAAAAGGCCTGTTTATTTCTGTTGTGCTAATCCCTTTTTCATATGGTTGTGCACAATGCCTAAAATGATGAGAGCATCTGCATGTGGTCTCTGAATATATTTATTTTGACAAGCTCTCAAGAGACGAAACATGGAAATTACCATATTCTACTTTCTTATCTGTGATGAGTTTCCAATTCCAACCCTCTTCTGCACCCAGCATCAGCTCTTCATTTGCAATGGTAAAACTTCAATCGGTTCTATTTATTTATTTTGTAATTAAATAAAAGTTCTCCTCTTGCTTCCATAGGGCTCATGTTTGTGGGAAGAATACAATCACACAACTGTAGTCTGGGAGGGGTCCCAAGGGCATCTTGTGTGAAGAGCTGAGAACCTCTTTCTGACTGGCTGTGTTACTTTAGACACAGGACTATGAATTATATACAGTTTTAGCTGAAAGTGTGTTGCTCTGCATTTAGCTTAATGGGAAGAAAGGAGAAAAGAAAATGGGTTGTTTCAAAGGATGTTCTTGGGGAACAAAAAATATCCAAGCATGAAAGTGGAGGGCCCTAATAGGTTGCATCTTTTTGTACCTTGGACAAAGGCTTAGGTCTCTGTCTTGCAATCAAATAGCTTTCTCTTTCATGGAGGTTTAAGGTAAGCCAAAGTACCTTGCTCTTGCAGCAGGCTGAGGGTGCATGCACTTACTGGCATTGAGTTGCTTTAACAGAATTTATGAAGCTGTAACATGGAACTGTCTCCATCACCACCTTCCTCAAATGCCAGAAGGATCTACTTGTGAAGGTGCCCCCAATTGCCTTCAAGAACTAGTGTAGAAAACTAGCTAGAGGAACATGCAATATTATTCCCCATTTTAGTCCAGAGTGCAGCTAAAAGTTGTGAACTGTATGTAATCTAAAAAACTCATAGGAAAACTGTCCAATTTCTAGGAGAAAAAAATAGCATTGAATAGGTTGAATATCATTTATGTTTTTGTTTTAATATTTTCGTTTAGTATTACCTGTCAAAGACAGAACTCTGATTCAAACCTGGGATGAAGAGTCACACAACTATATCACAGCATACACATAATAATACAGGCTCCAGGGTGGTGACGACTGAAGTGGGGCTAAACTATGGATTTGCACTGCAACACAAAGTACTTGCACTTGACAGATAGTAGTAAAGGACTTTGGTTTAGAGCAGAAGACGGAATTGAGAGTCATCTTTTTTGGCCTAACCTAGTTGCTAATTAGTGTGGACTCCTTGTTTAGAGCAATTCCCTTAAAAAGCTTCTCAGCATGATTAACATAATGATCATAAAATCATAGAATGGTATGGGATTGGAAGGGACCTCTGGAGATCATCTAGTCCACCCCCCCTGCTAAAATAGGTCCTCCTAGAGCAGGTTGCACAGGAACTTGTCCAGGTGGGTTTTGAATATATCCAGAGATGGAGACTCCACAGCCTCTCTGGGCAGCTGTAGTGCTCTGCCACCCTCAAAATAAAGAAGTTCCTCCTCATGTTTAGGTGGAACTTCTTATGTTCAAGTTTCTGCTCAGATGAATAGCTTCTTCACTAGTCAGCGCTACTGCTTTACAAGTCAATGCCAGTCATCCAGTATAAATAGGCAAGTATGGGGCTATGGTGTTATCTTTGTCTTCTCTTCCTTTCTTAGGACATAGTGTATCTGATTTTTTGCATGGATGACACTAGGTTTTGGGTTGCCTACAAAGGGTATAATATTGTCAGCCCATAAGAGACTATATATCCACTCTTTTGTTCTGCCAGAGGTTTCATCCAAATCATAGAAGCAGTAAGAAGTAGCATGTATGCTCAAGTTTCAGCTATTTTAAACTATAGCAGCTAAGATAATGGTATGTCCTCTACTGTCTGCCACTTTGCCGTAACAGAATCAGCCTGTAGCAGATTGGCTAAGAGGATGTGAAATACCTTAGAATAGCCAGTTACAGCCACACAAGTTAGTAACTTCCCTGTCTAACCTACTCACCTGCTGGAAGAGGATTTCAATGACTCCTCTACAGACAAATTGTAAATGTCCTTGATTTTTACAGAGGATGTTTTATGAGCAAGGTGGAAGAATGCAGCCTCATGCATACAGCCTGTTGTACATCAGACTGTTGGGACAGGGAATAGGGACAGATCTACAAAGGGTTGTACCCATGAAGGCAGATAAGCTCCTGTTCTTATGAGAGTTCGTATATCTAAACAATACTTTTATCAAAGTAATGTGCTCTTCTTACCCATGAAGTAGCCTATAGCCAAATTCTGCTTTTTGTAAGTGTAATCCTGGTTTAATTCTGGTGAAATAAATGTAGTAGTCTCACTGAGATGAAACTCTGAGTTCTTAAATCCTTTTATTGTATGACACCTAGTGGCTCTGATTGATTTCATGAACTGGGTGATTCTTCTTTCTCATTATATCCTTTCTAGGGCTACATTTCATTCCCATGGATGAAACATTGGACAGGAAACAGGAATGCATCCAGAAAAAGCAACACTGAAGCAGCACATCTGCAGTCAAGTGTTTTGTATCCTTAACACTTCCTTATCATGCACAGACAAATCAAGAAACCACTTTAAAAAGTATACCCAGTTGAGTAGAAATAGCAACATTTGATATTAACACAGAATATTGCCTTGGAGCTCTTGGAGTCATTTATCAGGAATGAGAACATTGTCCTTTTGCTACAGAGAACAAGCCAAACTGTTGAGTGAGCAAATGATCTGCCCTGGAGCACATGCAAGTCAACAGTAAGACAGAAATACTATTAAAAACTGTTTCCTGGGATATGTTGATGCACCCCTGGCTCCCTCTTCTCATTCTGAGATGTCAACAAACTTTGTGGCTGCTGTTGTGGGAAAAAGAGGAAATAATAAAGCATAGAATGTATCTTCACATGAAATAACTGCGAAAATATGTGCTTACCTTTTTTTAAAGCCTAAATTTGGCATTGATACAAAAGGAAAATGTCTCAGAAAACACATACTTAGAATCTGACTCCTAAAATGACTATGATGTGACCTATTCTTTCTCTGTTGGTGAATTAAATAGGACTAGCCAGATGTGAGGGTAGCCATGAATATTCAGAAGAGGATCAAAAGTGGAGTAGACTGCAATTCAACAGAATGTTGTTGAACCGGAAGAAAAATCACTGGGACATGAAACAGTATTTATAGAGTGAATAGCTTTAAGGAATAACAAATGCACTCTGGATTCCAGGCTTGTCTGAACTGGAACCATAAATTGGTAGAGGGAAGTTCAGACTGTTTGAGCAGAATAACTTACACTCCGTGGATCACTTTTTCACTACAGAAGTACTTCTTCCCGGAAATTTTTTATTTTTATTTAGTAGTTTTGAAAAAAAACCCAGCATCCGTTGTAGAAGCTACTATGTGATGAACAATTGGCGTACCTACAGTATCCACTTGTCTTGAAAAATGTTTGAAAAATGATATCTGGGGAAAACTGCCTCATTGCCACCCATTCCTGTGCTGCTACATGCAGTGTGTGCTCCATGGGTCCCTATGACGCTTCAGTGAGATCAAATGTGCAAAGGAACAGTTACTGCTCACAAAGAATTACTGAATTTCAAGGTGTTTCACCAGCTGCACAGGTAATGCATTTTCTCTTTGCAAATAGGGCATAAAATGCTAAATTCCTTTATGTTATGGGGTGGTAAAAAGTCATCTTTGAAAAGAAACAATGTAAGAGTGGTTTTGAATTACAGAATAGTAAGAAAAACCAAGAAAAAACCCCATATCTACAGAAGTAATTTTTTTTTGCTGAGCTCTGTGTTCTCTGGGGGGAAAAAAGTCCTTTTAGCTGAAACCTTGTAGGCTGTTTCAACTTGAGGTGAATTGGTTCAGCTGCTCAGAAGGTACAGGAGCTCCAAAATGGCTTTATAATGGAAAATTTGGTAGATCCTTAACCAGCAGTGCACATAGACAGTTATAAAGGAAGGAAAAAGGTATGTGAAAGATTTTTTGGGAAGCAGGTTTCGTTCATCTGAAAGTGAAGTAGAAGTAGAGCCTTCTTCATTCCAGCTTCCCCTGATGGCTCGTATCTACTAGCTAATTAATTAACTCTACCTGGTTACTAATTAAACAATTGTGGAAATGGCTTTGAAAGATAAGCTGGTTCAAAAAGATAGAAGGAAAACAAAATAGGTGAGTTGTAAAGCATCGGTGAAAGGCTGGGTAGTTAAGACCCAATCCTTTGGTATAGTTCTCCTTATTATGAGCAGGTGTTATGTGACCTACAAGCACAGTTGTACTCATTACTGTGATTACAAAAATGCACAAGTTCTGAGCCATTGCACAGCAGAGAGAAAAATTAACTTCAATATTTAGAACGACTGTGGCTTTTGTGACAGTGTGGATGGGATTTTTAGAATCATGGGAGGTGATTCTCCCCCGCTGTTCTGCTCTCATGAGACCCCCACCTGGAGTACTGCGTCCAGCTTTCGAGTCCTCGGCACATAAAGGATGCAGATGCCTGTTGGAGCAGGTCGAGAGGAGGGCCACGAAAATGATCAGAGGGCTAAAGCACCTCTCCTGTGAAGACAGGCTGAGAGAGTTGGGGCTGATCAGCCTGGAGAAGAGAAGGCTCCGGGGAGACCTTATTGTGGCCTTTCTGTACTTAAAGGGGGCCTACAGGAAAGATGGGGACTTTTTAGCAGGATCTGTTGTGATAGGACAAAACGTAATGGCTTTAAACTAAAAGAGGGAATATTTATAGTAGATGATAGAAGGAAGAAATCTACATTGAGAGTGGGGAAACACTGCAACAGGTTGCCCAGAAAGGTGGTAGATACCCCATCCTTGGAAACATTCAGGGTCGGGTTGGACGGAGCTCTAAGCAACCTGATCTAGTTGAAGATGTTCCAGATATCCCTGCTTATTGCAGGAGGGTTGGACTAGGTGATCTTCAAAGGTCCCTTCCAACCTAAACCATTCTATGATTCTTTTAGCGGAAGGAATCAGTCGTATGCCATAGTCCGAAAACACAGTCAGCTTGGTCAATATCACACGACTGATCTTATGTGTAAATCTTCTGCTTTCAAGGATGGTTTCTATACAGAAGTTTGTAGAACCACTTGTAGACAAAATTTCAGTCCTTTTAGCCCCATTCTAATTTTACGATCTGTTGTATTAAGCAGGATTGAGGAGGACATAATATAATTTTACTTGCTTCTACTTGCTTTCATCAGTTTTGAATATCTGCCCTTTAGATGGCTTAAACTGAAGACGATGTACTTCTGTAGATTCATATCAAATATCTGTAATAGTTGCAAAACAGATACCATGCATTTTAAGCAAGCTTAGCTATGAAACATATGTGAAAGTATCTTCATGCATGAATTACAGTATTATTAAGAGGAGTCTTGTTACAGTCATATAATATAGAGTGCTGCTTTGGCTAGTAGTCAGGAATTCCTGGAGAATGCTGTTACAGCTTTCTCCTAGAGCTTCTAGTTATCAGCGAAAACCAGCTGGGGAGTTATTTTCTTGGGCCTTTTTTTTTTTTTTTTTTCTTTCCCTGGGCTGAAAAAGGTTTTATATAATGTTTAACTAGAAAGAAGATCAGATGATTTTCAATGAACCAGGCTTGTGGTGCCTTTCATTGCTTCTTCAAAACTCTTCTGTGCAGCTCTGCTGATTCTGCAACTAAATGCCTTGGCACCCTGGTTCCAGTGATAGTTGCCACACAGCTTGTGGTGGTCATAGTCGCTGTTATGCTCAGATGCCTAGGCTGAGATTGTTAAGGATGTTAAGGAGATGTTGCAACTAGTTGACTAGTTGACTTGTCAAGGTCTCAGCATTGCCAGCATAAGTATCTTATGTTAGAACAGGTAGATGCATCTACCTTCAGCCACGTGGCTGAAGATACACAAGAAAGAGGATGCAGTGTCAATACAGCTTCAAAACTTAACCTCAACAAACAAAATATTAAAAGCTGTGTGCCAGTATTTTTTTTTCTTTTACCATCCATGAATACTTTCACTCTTTTCCTACAAAGTTCTTTTCCCGTTTGGCCAGGTCTGCATTGACAGCACATCAATGGTGTCATATGCTGGTTACCCTTTTTTAATCTAAAAACCCTCTCAAAATTACTAGAAATTTTAACATCAATGATTTTTAATGAGATTTGAAGTTTTAAAGGTCCAGATTCTTAAAGGTAGATAAGTAGGCACTAAATCTCTTCAAAATCACAGACGCATGCCTGAACTGTGTTTCAGCTTTAAAATCGTATTTTAAAATGGTGTTCAGTCATTCATTTAGGGACTTTCCAAAGCACCTTAGCTAAGATACTACAAAGTGTGCTTGCTTGAGTGCTGAAAATGTGCACATAAGACAGAGAAAATGCTCCAGGAAAACTTTTCAATCTACTCGTGCACTTGCAAAGCTGTAGGCAGCGGCAACTAAGGTTTTGCCAGAAAAGGCTGTTTAGAAAAGGAGTGCTCACTTTCCAACTATCTGCTGGGCAGTCTGAATGAGCGCTGGCAGCATTCACATCTGCCCAGGGCTCGCAGGCTGGTGGTGATGCTGTTGACTGGTTTTTATGTAGTATCTATGTTGGAGCGTTTACCTAGGAGTCAGGAGACCCAGCTTTACTGTTGGCCTCAGCTTGAGATGACTCTCTTAAAAAAGAGCCTTGGCTCCCAGGTCAGTCGGTTGTCATAGGCTGAGCACAGCCATGACTAAATTTCATTAAAATGTCTGAGCCGTAGTTCATAAAAGTCAGAAGTGAAAACAGATGATCATGAGGCTGAGGGAAAAATGCTAGGTCTCATTGATCTGAAAAATGAAAAGATAGTACAGGTTATTATATATTCTCAGACATTAGCTATTTTGGATTATACTTCCATCTGCAGCCATAGTGAAACTTTGACCTCTTTCCTCTCTCACCGGCTGTCACCTTTGCAGTCTTTCCAACTGCCACAAGCCCCAGATTCATTTGGAAAGCATGAACTTTTCCAATGATGCTGCTCAGTAGCAGCTCCTTATCTTCTCTGGCAGGAGCTGCAGTTCTTGGAGTTAACGTGCTTTTACCCCCATGTGGCATCTCCGTCAGAGGAACACTGGAGTGGGAGCAGCCCTTGCTCCATGCTGTCTGTAGCTCTGCTCCTACTGGTACTTCGCATTCCAGAGCATTTGCTTGCTGCCCTCACATAAAACTCACTGCCATTTCATTTCTATATATAAACTCCAATATTAACATTTTCAACTGGTCCAACAAGTTAAACTTGTAACAAGAGCAATGGGAAACTTACGTTTTTACTACATCAAGTAAGCAATAAAAGGAACATAAGGATCACCACACTGAATTAGACTTGGGCAATATCTCATTTGGGAAAAATAAAAGAGTTTTCAGAGAAGTGCACCACAGTGATGTAGACAGCTATGGGATAACCCATCAAACCAGAAACCTTCCTTGTAAGATCAGGAGATGCCACTTCTTCTGTAAAAAGTAACCTCTTTTTGTTTAATTCATGTTCCACATAGAAATTTATGTCACAACATTTTTTTTTTTTATTGGGGTAGGGGGGAGCTGTTTTGCGGATTGAGACAAATACCTCCCTGGGATCTGTCAGTGATGAGAAGAACTGCCCTAGCTCTCACCTTAATAAGAGGAACCAAAGAGCATATCCAAAATTGTCCTGACTGTGATGTTGAAGTGTGGAAAATACATAAAGGAGTACAAATAAAATCAACTGTACCTTTCACAATGGAAAATGGCCAATTAAAGTTATACCATAGGATATAAATAATTCTTTGTGTTGTGTAAGTTGTGGAACTATTTTAACCTTAATTCTATCAGAGCTTTAGCTTTCCTAACTGGATCTCTGGCTGCTCAGAAAATTTCTCTGTACTGCTCCCAGGCTACCTGTCCTTGCTTCCACACTCTGTAGGCTTCCTTTTTCTGTTTGTCCAGGAGCTTCTTGTTCCTCTGTGCAGACCTTCTGGCATTTTTGCCTGACTTCCTGACGCATCGCTCCTGAGCTTGGAGTAGGTGATCCATGAATATTAGCCAATTTTCTTGGGCCCCTCTTCCTTCCAGGGCTTTATCCCATGGTATGCTGCCAAGAGTACTCTGAAGAGACCATAAGCTCTTGGTCAGCTCATCCATCCCCAGGCAGAGCTCCATGCACTCCAGCTGGCCATTGACATAGAGAGCAACAACCCCTCCTCAATATTTGTTCTGAGGGCAAAAGCAATATAATATTGCCCAAAGTTAAGCTTTTTTTTTTTTTTTCCTGAATAGTGAAATGAAAATCTGTATCTTTACATACTACTTAGAAGAATATAAGAAGCGGAATTGACATCAGAAGACTTCTGAACACCTTTGTTTTTCCATACTACAGGAAGGTATATTTGGCAGCAGTGTAGATCTTCTGATACTGTCCCACCATTTTGTGACTGATACGAGAAGAAGCCTGGCAAACCTCTTCTCATTCCAGCTACTGAACTAAAAATGGTAACAGCTTATAATCACTTTCAGTTCGCATGGATTCAAATTAAGGAAACAGTAGTGAAAAGGTATGGATTTATAATCATTAATATTCTGTCCACTCTTACAAAGAATTGATGTGCAATATATAATACACCTATTTATGAAATCTGCTAGTTTGGGTTTTTTTTTTCTTTATCCTTGTTTCTTTAACAGAACACAGAGATCTCTCATCTCTTCTCTCAAGAAAGCAGGAAACAATTTCAAAAATGCAGACCATGCTCTGATATGCCATCAGAGTTTCATTGAAATCCTCATTAAGACAGCAAATGCCATTGTAAGTTCATCTACATTGTAGTGTACCATTACTGTAAGAAATCTAGAGAGGAAGGCTGCTCCTCTAGTTGGTGAAAACATCTTTAAAGCTCTGAATTATGATGGATAAAGCAACACCTCATTATTCTTGATATCCTTTCTCAAGTCACTTTCCAGTCAAGTGGTGAATTCTCCAGCCATGTAGCGGCTAAAGAGGTGGAGAGATGCAAATGCTGCAGCTGGCCAGCCATTGCATTTATTTGTTTCCTATTCCTTCCTCCTCTCCATTTCCCATCTTGTTTTGTTGCAATATATTGGCTTTTTAGGGTGTATGCTTTTTTTTTTTCTTAGGCATCAATCAGCTTTTATTAACTGAACTGTGCAGGTTTGGAAAACATACTGATAGTGTTTCTCTAAACTGCACGGGAATTCCTTGGGGGGGCTCCGAGGTAATGACTTGGATAGATCCTGCGTAGCTAACGAATTCTTTCCAGATTACAGCCCAATACATCTATCTTGGTGTTTCCTTATTAGTTTACGGCTGTGCATAAGAGGCCATCAAGCCTACTGAGGCCTGCAGAGAACTGCAGGTTCCAAGGTGTTCTGCTGGAGATCTCATTTCAGAGTGGACCCCATGAAGGGTCTGAATTGCTCTGTCTCCAACACCCAAAAGTCGTGGAGCGAGCACGGACTTTCTTGTACCCTCAATGCACACATTTGGCTGGAATCTGCCCCATCTTTGTTGTAAACCACATCTGGGGAGACTTGCCCTTTTTTGGGGAGAGACCACACTGTGATACATTCATTGTTTGTACTACTAGTGACCATTTGTTCTCTTACAAATGATTTCCCTTTTCCTTTAAAGGCTTTGTAATAAGGTAGGCAGAACATTAGAATGAAGTTAAAGTGAAGGACGATGTTAAACCCTGTCCTTCAACAGAATCATTTCCATTGGCTCTAATAATTAGTTCAAACACTAATGCATGGGTGTGTGTGGGGGGAACGATGAAAAGCAAAGCTATTCACAGATTTCACTTTAATATGCTATAGATTTCCATGGGTTTTACTACTCTTCTCTATAGATTTTTTTTTTCCACTTTGAAAACCTTCACAGGCTTCACTTCAAATATATTTATGATGGCCTCTCTGCTGACCCCAAGCAGGTTAATCTGGTGATGCATATTATATAATGTGATTACAGAAGGTAAAACCGGGCTAATAAGGTACAGTGTGTGGAGTTCTTTAGTGGCTTTGATGTGTATCTTTCAATTTTCAGTCTTGCCTGTAAAAAGCAATAAAACCCCCCTCAGTTCCAGCAGTGCTTGTACTCCCTGTTTCACATTGCCGCATTATTCTAGGCTGACATGCACTCTACCTGTCTTGTTTCTCACAGGCATGTCCCTTTGGTCTTTTCAAAGTTATGAATACTTGAGACACTCCTACAAATTACTGTGCTGATTAAAAATCCTTGATCATATCATCTTTTAGCTTTTAAATGTGCTGTCAAACAATAGAATCAGAAATATGGGGCTGCTGCAGTTATTTCATATTAATGCTTCAAGTTCAAACAAAGTGTCAAGATGACTAAGTACAAGGGATTTTCAGAATGCTTTAATGTTGCCTCATTTCAAATCACTTCATAAGCAGCTTGGTAATGAGCTCAATAAATTCTACTGGAAAAAAAAAAAATAAGCTGGGTACCCAAAAAAAAAAAAGAAGGTTGCTATTTTATAATTAGCCCTCTGGGCTTGTGGGAAGGAGTCTTATTTCCTGTTTGAAATCCACTTTGTTAGCGCTGTGATGTGGAGATGGCTAAATGAGTATGAAATATTGTAATTAAGTACATCACAAGCTGTTTATCTTATCAGCAGTGTTTTGCTTTAAAGGCTGGCTTGTTGACCACTGGTGTATTATCACAATTTTTCTCTGCTTTGCCAACTTAATAGACAGAGGTTTACCAAACGCTGCAGGCGTGAAGGATGGCAGAAAGACAGCAAACAAACAATAATCGAAGGCTAGTAAGTCTTTTTTAATGGGGCAGGTATCTTTCCATTTGCTCTGAGCTGTTTAGTTACCAGACAAAGCAAGTGTCTGAAACCTCCTCTAGACCTGGTGAAAGCGTGGTCCCTGGAGGTTATGGAGCTGTGTGGTGGGTCCTTGCAAGCCCTGCCGAGCAACCTGCCTTTGTTGATAACAGAAGTGGAAAACTGTTTTGACCATTGGAAAAATGAACTGGTTTATTATTGATGGGGAGCAGAGCCACTGGGCTTCTCCTTGCTCTCTGCTGTTAGTCTGAAGGCTTTCTATTATGATAATCTTCTGACCTCCTATATTTCTTGTTTTAGCTTAGCCAGGTAGGATAGATGTAGCCGATAACACACTTGTCTTTAACATTAGTGTGTGTGTCTTGCAAGGATCCCTTGAAAATTTTGCCTGAGGGCCATATCCTTCCACTGTGATTTAGTGAAGTGGTTGAGCTTGCCTGTGCAATTTATATAGGCTTTTAATAGATCGGTACTTCTAAGTAGGGGCCCCAGTTTGTCTGTGCATAACTCCCTGAACAAGAAGTATTCCTAGTGTGTTGCTGTATTTCCTCACAGTTGTCCCAATGACACAGACACCTTGTTTACAATGGGCAATAAAATATGGTGCTGAGTACCTCAGGCTTTTGCTGAATATCCTCTTGCCAGATTATGGACTTCTGAAAGGTAACTTCATGCCTCTGCCCACGGCTGAGCTGAGCTAATTACTCAGGTTTGTCTGACTTAGGGTTGGATCTTTGGCAGTGCTCTCCTGAACTATTGGGACATCTTTCTCCAATAGATTTGTGAAGCATGGCTTCCTGCTACAGGAGCAGAGCCCCCAGTTCTCACTTATATCGCGTTATTCCATATGTCTACTCATTTTACTCTGCACATGAATTTTTTAAAAAATTTGCTAACTAAAGAATTTGGACTGGTATGAAGATTCCCACATTCATCCTTACAGTATTTTTCATTCCTTTGGGAGAAAGTCAGTTTTGATTTTAAACTGCTAGCATGGTTTATAATTCACCAATATAGTATTCTTTTAGAAGTTAATACTGCTGGGTCTGGAAGATTAGTTACTGTTTATTTTATTACTCATTTCTAAAACTTCTCTTATTGACGTTTTAGCTTAATATAGTATCCTCCCAAAATATAGGTTACTCTTCCACTATGAAGATGAGTACTAAGAATTTCTTTAATATTTCTGCTAGAGCTTTATCTTCCTTGGAGATTAATTTTGCACCTTGATCACATCTGTCATCGGGCTGACAGGTTTTCTGTTTAAAATGCATTTAAAGAAAATATTTGTTATGAGTTTTTTCCCTCTACCAGTAGTTTTCCCTGACTGTGATGGTTTTACATCTAACTTCCCAAATTTTTTTAACTTTTTCTATTGTCTTTTATTGCCTTTTTAATTCTACTGTCTTCTTTTCTGATCTTTCTCATGCCAGGTTTTGTATCCTCTTTAAAAAAATGCAAAAATCTGTTTAGTTTTTTTTATAAGTGTACTCTAAGAATCTAACCCATTGGCTTTAAGCAGTCCCCCTAGCATAAAATATTTAACTTTTTCATTTCCCTTAAAATTCTCTCAACATACTTACTTAACATGCTTACTTATTTTTATAAACTCACCTTATGTAAAGGCAGGTATTACTGAAAGGCATAAGTTCCTCTGCTACTTATTCTTATGAAGATACTGAATTAGAGTAAACAACATTTACTATCGAAGCATGGTCCGTGATTTACATCTTCATATAGGTTCTGCACAGTGCTCAGGTTAAATCAATAAACTTCTTCTTCTTATCTCCCTCCTTAACAATTCAGTCTCCTTCGTTGACCCAGGCTTTAGGACTACTCATTCAATAAGTTAATTGAAGGAATTAGATTTGCTTCTGATCACAAACAGGCATTCTATTTGTTTTATCTCACAAAACATAGTTAGTAAACAAATAATTCCATACTTGATTTTTTTAAAGTGGACTTTCCTCTCTGATGTATTTATTAGACCTGTTTTAGAATGGACTACTGTTCCATCCAAACCAGTCTCACACCCCTGGTGATTGTCCATTAAGTGGTGCATTAAAGGAGAGTAAAATTTAAAACACTGTTCTCCACTGACCTCATAGTGATGTCCCTTCTGTGAAAAAGCCCATCCTGATGGCAGGTGATCCACTCCTGTGCCCTGAGGCAGGAGATCTAGATGCATTCTTGTCTTAGCTTTTTATAACAGCTCTTTTAAGACTCCAATGACAGTATTTGGTGATAGGTCTCTGTGTATAACTAACTTTGCTTAGTTACTTCATTGAAATCCCCCCAAAGAGCTCCCATTAGCTTGTTAGTTGCTGTGATGTTATAGACTAGTATACTTAATGATGATATATTACTCTTTCTTTTTTTCTGAGGCATTTATATCTTCACAATCCCTCTGAATGTGAGAAGTTTTAGATTACGAATATGAATTTGTTTATGCCTATGTAGTTTTGGATTCATCTCACCCTCCCATTTTCTCACTTTAATTGCTGGGTTGATGACAGTTTATTTACTTAAATACTTATACACTTGCAGCTTTATCTTTTCCTATTTTAGGAACAGTAACACTGAAAATAAGTTACTCTGGTATTGCCTTCTGCGGTTCTTGAACCATGCTTGCCCTGTGAAACTGTGCAAATCAGGGTCTTTATCCATTGTATGTATACATTTTTTTTAAATTTATTTCTAGTCTGCAAGGGATTTTAAAGCTGATTCAAGAAGTTTAGGAAACTGAGGTCTACCTGTAGAGATAGTCGAATCCCACTCTTAATTGAAGTATGAGGTCCATGAGGGCTTAAATTGCTGCTACTGACATTTAAGACAGGTAAAAGCAGTAAAGGTAGTTGATTGCAGAAATATATTACCTAAGGCAGGTTGTGGAACTTCTATCACGCAAGGCTTTAGCAAAAGGTTAGACAAATGTTTGTATGGAGTACTTCAGCTATAGTTTTCTCTCTTTTTGGCAAGAAGATGTATTAAGTCACTCTTCAGTATCTTTTCCAGTCTTATTTTCTTTCAACCTATATAGAGGATATAGCTTATTTATTCCCTAACTGGAGGTTGCCAATTACTTTAGAAATAATAAACAAAATATAGAGGTTTTAGACTAAGAAGATCAGTAAAAGGTGTACCAAAGTGTACCTTTATCTTACGAGTGTTATTACACACAGAGCATATAAACCATGATCAATGTTACTTCTGAATTTGGGCTTGAGATAATGGCTTTAAAATTATAGCACTGACCACAAGAGAGCAGAAGATTCTGTAATCAATAATAAAACTTCTTGTGAGAACAAGCACACTATGTCCAACAGCAGAATTCAATGGCTTTTCTGTGAGTAGCCAATACAACTCTTCTCAAAATCCACAATACTGTATAAGCCAGATGCTGCTGTTCTTGCTACCATACTTAAGAATCACATGTATCCTATGCCATAAATACTATGTACACCAAATAACTTCTTGTTAATGTGAGTAAAATAAGCTGGATATACGTCTTGGAATCTTACCCTGGTTGTTTTGAAAAAACACTTAATCATTCACAGGTAGCTAAACTTGAATTTGTGTACCTGAAAGTTAGCAATGATTCTCTTTGCAAGAAAGAGACAATCTGTGAATTTGCTCCAGCTGAGGTAGAGTTATACCACCTAAGCATCTGCCCTCTGGTAATCCCTGCTATCAAAGTAAACTGGAAAGTTCAAGTCCCATTTTAGACAAAGATGGCTCTACTGGGAAAGAGACATTCCAAAGGAATAAGGTTTCCTGGAGAAAACTTTGACTCTGACATTGAAAGATTTATTCCACACGTCAAAAAATAAGAATATAATTATGAAGAAAAAAAAAAAAGATTCTGCCCTGTTTAATGTCACTTGTTTCACAACCAGCACTCTGGCTCTCAACCATTACATAATTAATAGCATGTGCATTGATATGTGTGTTGACATCATTCAGCTATAGTGGTCAACAGACACCAAGGTTAGCTTATTCTCTTCTGCAGATGGTGAAGCTATGGATATTGCTGTGATATATACAAGCAGAATGATCTCTCTTAAAGATATCCCTAATATTATCACTGTGTCAATAAAAATGGTAAAAGAAGTATCTGAGAGGAATAGTAATAGCTTATGAGTTACTGTTGCCAAGTATGAACTCAGAAAAAAATGTGAATCTAATATGAAGTACACACTAAGAGCCATACTAGCAATAATGTACACTTTTAAAAAACAGGTTCCCTTACTCCTTCATTACTCTTTTAAAGTCTTCCCCTTGCCAATCAGTATTTCTTTGGTTTTATTTAGATTGAACTTCAGCTAATATATGCCATCTATGTAATTTTATCACATTTGTTAGGCAGTGTAAAACACAGAAATATATATATATGTGTTTAATGAAAAACAGATGAAAACCTCATATTTTTATAATTATTAATATTTCCAGAAGAATAGCTTTATTTTTTTTTTCCCTTTCTGTTTTGATAGGCCTATCTGTCTCTCTGTCTGTCTGCCTTTCATGGGTGTATCTGCCCAGTCTCTGGGAAGGTGTTAATATGAGCACGGTAGCCCTAGGTTTAACAGGGCAAGTGATAGACTGGAGATCTGCAAAGCTGAGCGTACCAGTATATACAGGGCTGGGGAATGAGTGCACATTAACTCCAAGAGTAGGGCCCAAAGAAAAAGAAGAATCCCTCTGTCACTTCTGTGAAGCTCCACTGTCACTCAGGTAGCTGCATAGATGATCATATCAGTGGTTGTTGACAGACACAGAAAATTCAGTGAGGACTCTACTGTCTCTTCAAGAATGAGCCTATGAATTGTAGGTTATGGTTCACTTTTCATCGCTAAGGTATCTTGCTGCTCCTGTTGTACAAGAGGAATAGATATGCTTAGGTAAAGTGAAAGTAGTATCTCTTAACTTGCCTGTTTTGTGGCTTCTTTTCCAAAATACATTCCAATTACCACAAAAAAAAAAAAAACAACAACCCAAACAAACCAAAACCCCACCACCAAACAGCTTTCTCCTTGTTCTTTAGAGAAGCTTGATTTTACATAGGTTTAGGGGTGACTATTCCAAACTCTAAATTTTGCCTCCATGTAAGTTCACAGAATCAGCTACTATTTTCTGATATCTTCATGAATGAATTTCCACCTCTGAACTATGCTGCTGTTTGGCTTCAAAATGCATTCATGTTGTAAGGACTTCTCTTTGCAGCTATCCCCTGGAATTCCTGGTGAATTCCTGGAACACAATGCAAATTTTTGCGGTGAAAGATCAGTCACAGAGAAATGGTGGGTTCGAACATCTTTACCCTGAGAAATTCCATTTTATCTTAGCTTGTCATGACAAGTTCTTCTGAAGAGAAAATGTGGCAAAATAGATGCCTGAACAAAACCAGAGAGCAGTCACCTAATTCTTTTTGAGAGAGCTCTCAGTCTTCCTGTCAGCCTAATCTTCTGAGAAGAATTCTTTCCCCTAGAATAATTATAATCAATAATCTTATATGCTAGTGATATAACTTCTGCACCATTGTTTACCTGTCTGCCTTTGGGATTGGAACCATATTGCGCTTAGACTGCTGAAATTTTGTAAAATGTCATTATTTGACAGTTTAGCCATCTGCCCTCATCCAGATGCTACCATTTTCCTAGCCTGATCTGTCACTGAGCGAATGCAAAAAGCGCAGCAGTCTCTGGAACCCATTTGCTGTGAAGCCGTGTATGCCAGTGTTTGCTTGCTCAGCCTTTTCCTCCAAAATGTTGTGCATATTCATTCCTCTTCTGAATATTTTTTCTGAAATGCTATTGGGAACAGTTTTTTTTTTTAATTCATGTGAGAGTTAGCAATTTTTTAGCCAATAATTCCGGTTTTTCTGTAAAAATGCTGTTGTCCCATCTCCCTCAGACGGATACCACCCTTTGGATCCTGTTCCAAACTGTGAGAAAATATCGGTGGTAACTGTACAGAAGATAAGGAGAAGATCTAGGGAAGATGAGTACTTTTTGCAGTATTTCTGAGCTTTTCTTCTTTCTTAAACACCCTCAGCTTTTATGTAGTCATGAGAACATCAGCAGTTCCCTCGAGACATTTTTTTTCACTTAAGTGGGATGCTAACTCATGTCTGAAACATTTTCCATTTGTGCTTTTCTTCCTTCCACATACTTTGTGGTCCTTTGGAATTTATTTTCCAGAAAAAATATAAAATCTGTACATAAGCATTTTATTTTTAAAAAATTGCAAAAAATTTTTAAAAATGTCACCTAGGTATTTGATCAACCTTCTTAAAGAAAAAGGTATCTTTTAGAGACGGATGAGGCATGCAGCTTTGAGATGTAACAAAAACCTGTCAACAGAGAGAAAAACATAGTTGTACAGGGGATAAAGGATAGAGGAATTTACTTATTTCCTCTGTTTGGACTCAGTTTCTTAATTCACGGCAGCAGTCTGCAGGCTATGTGGAGGGTCACAGAGGCTATGAATAGAAGGTATATTTTGGATTTAGGCTTATATGTCAATAAGTAATTGCCTTAGAGATGTGGCTTGCAGGTAAAAGGATACACCTAATGGTCTTAGGAAAAAAAAATCCTCTACTTTAAACATGAGCATTGAAGAAGGAATAAATCTCATTTTCATGTACTGTATTTAACTGGTGTCATTTTTCGCCAGTGGGAGAGAGGCTTGAATTGCTAAAGAAGCTGATGGGATCCTCTCTATGCCTAGGTACTTAAGTGGTTCTCAGCACTGTAGTGAGAGGGTGCCTCCCAAATATTCAGAAATAAATACAATAGGTCGTGTTTTTTCTGCCATCTAAGATTTTAACAGAGATTTTGAGTATTATAAAACCAGGAGCTGTATGTGTCTAAGTAAGTGCCACTAATGCATGCAAATCTATTGTATCCTCTTCTCCAGAAATCAATGAATTTTTGTTTACTTCCCATGAAAAAAAGAGCAACAGAAGAACCACCAATAGACATGGGGAAAAAAATGAGGAACTGCTGGCTGAGGAAAGAGAAGGATTACAGTACATTTTGCCAGCAGCAAAATTAGTTGAGAAATACAGAGGGTGGAAGTTCACATGATAAGTTTTCGTCAGTGGACATTCTGGTGCTTATCCTCGCAATAGAAGAAGATAATAAAAGTAAGGTATTTGTATTAGGCAGAGGAAATTATCACTAGAGGGAGAAGCACACTGAGTATGGCCTTTAAATAATAAAGTAACTAATGTTACTTTAACAGTAACATTATGGTGCACTAAAGAAGATAAGTTTTAGTCATGGACATGGTTGCTGGCAAGTTTCCCATGTGGTAACAAGTGATGTGCTAACCTTGTTCTATTTCTGAAGTTGTTTCTTGGAGAACTAAAATACAGCTAATTTTCACGGTCTTCTACCCTGCTGTTGTTTATTAATATTTAATAGTATTAATTGTTTCCTCGTTCACTAGTATATATTCACATTGAGAGAAATCTCAAAAGCAGAAAACAAAAGATTTCTGGTATACATCGAAACAGAGTGAGCCTTTGTCCTTTTCTTATCTCTTCATGTCTCTTCATACTTCTTTCTGGCACCTCATACCTTTGCTATTTGCATAAATATCATGATAACTGTGTTGCATGTTGCATAACGTTCACTCCAGGGTTAGAGGCTATCTCTCAGGCTGTGGGTCTGATGGGAAAAGAAGGCCAAAAGTGAAAACTGAAAAATGGATCGTCATTCTCAAACTTGTGTCAATTAGCATATATTTGATACTAAAGCTAAAACTTACCCTTTTACTGAGTTCAGGCATACATACAGGTTAAATCATATGTGCTGGCTTACTTGTAGGTTTAGGTGAGCTTGAAGAAATGAAAACTATAAATTGATAAGGAAAAACAATAAACAGCAACAGCCACAGACTCACAGAGAAAATCTTTTTAACATAGATACACCATGCACTACTAGTGCTGTAGGTGACCATTAATTAGAACAAAGCTCAAGAATGAGACTCAACCCTAGGCACCTTCCCTTTGGCTGACAGACATAGTAACTGTATGACACCTAAGGTTTCTGTAAGCTCTCTTTTGACCCTCTAACTCTCTGTTCATGGACAGCAGCTTTACCTGGCTACTTTCTCTCTCAGCAGCGTTTGACTTCCATTGAGTTGTCTCCAGCATGAAGAACTGAAAGTCCAAAGGACCTTCTTATGTTACCTATTCTGCACTGAGTTACTTACTTGGCTATAATGGCTCTTGGGTCAAAATACTTCTTTTCCATATAGGACTCTTTCACCTTTTTGCCTCTGTAGGTGAAGTAGTTGTTCTGAAGAACTGACGGCATGACTCACATAACAGGTAGCTAAGATGCAGCAGAAAGACATGAGGGGTAGGCAGAAGCTGAAGATACCGCTGAGCTGCATTGTACGTGACATTACTGATGTCTTTGCTTTGTTACAGAGTGAATAGCAGGCTGCATAAGCCTCATTGCTTAAAAGGATTGTGAGATACTTATGAGAAAAAAAAAATGAAGCTGGGAGGCAGCACAGAGGAGAAGGAAAAAGAGGTGTAACTGTCCAGCTGTGCAAAAATAACTGTGGTGTATGGATTGAGTTTTATGTTAAAAAGTCCTGTTAAAAACTTTCACTACAGCACATTTTCATGATGATAACAAGCAAGAGCAGCTCATTAATTATGAGCACCCATGCTAGACAGAGTTTATATTTCATGCTCCCCCTTTTTGAGCGATTCACCTGCTTTGTGACAAAGCATCCCATTGCTAGCTCTAAATATCTCCTCAAACTTTAGGTCAGAAGAACTCCCTGGTGTGTTTTCATCTTTTCTCTTTGCTCCTTTCATCACTCACCATCTTTTCCTTCACTACTTCCTCCTCATAGCATCACCAGCACTGCCAGCAGGCTTCCCACAATCATCTGTGGTTTTGTTCTTCTCATTCAGTTTTTTATTTATTTACTTCATTGTATTTCCTTGATCTGATAGGCTTTTTTTTCTGTATCGTGACCTCTTTGCCTGTCCCCTCATATCTTGAACCCCTTTCATACCTTGTAATGAAGGGGTTTCAATTTTTATCAGGACTCGGTTGTCTCTGTCCTCAGGTGACCTTCAGTTCCCAGCTATCGACATAAGTTTTACCATTGATTCTAGGCTGTCCTTCGGAGCTGCAGAGGTTTGAGGTCACAGCTTTGCAATTTCTCAGCTGAAGTATCCCCATCTCTAAGGCTTCAATTTGTTTCTATTGAACAAAACATTAGATTGGGGATCTGGGGTGAAGTGAACAGATATTGGATTAATATCACAAACCGACAGTTTCTAACCCATCAGGGAAAACGTAGCCATAGTAGCCCAAACTCACTTTTAAATCTGATTGATAATAAAGTGGTGGCTCCATTTAATGAAGAATTCAATGTGTAATGAGGGCATGGTTCTACAAATAGCACTAAGGAGATACAGAGCTCAATGGATTAAGTCAGCTATATCTTTCCTTGTGTACAGCGGGGAATATGTGCCCTCCTGTAGCAAGCTGGTTTTATTGAAGAATAGGGGAAAGTTTTATTAACTTTTTCTTCATTTTATAAAGTGCCTTTCTCCAGGTGAAAGAAACCTTCTTCTTTGTTGTGGAGTATTAAATAAATAAGTAGAAATACATGGATAAAATTAGGTGCATGAAATTAAAATGTGTTGTTTAAAATATGGAGCAACTTTCCATCTCCAGTGCCTGCTCTTGGTATAGAATATATCATTATTTACAGGGCGGGGGAAAAAAGATTTTTTTCCTCACTTTCCACATTTTCAACTTTGATGAAGACTAGTATTGAAAGAAGACTAGAAAGACATCAATTTCTTTCCTTCAAGAGAGTTGCAACAGCCCTGGTGGGGGTCCATTACGCTGCTAACAATGACTAGAGCCTGTGAATAGTTCAGAGGCTTCTGGGCAAACATTTTTCCTCCTGGAAAATTCCTCTTCCCTGCATTATGAAGGATAATGTAAAGCTGATAGAGCAGCTCTATGTTTTTTCAGACAGAGGTGCTTCTCCTGGGTGTTTTCTACTCAATTTATGCCCCCTTTTTGCTACCTGAATGATGAGAAAAAGTAAATCTGTTGAACCAAGAAAACCCTGGGAGGTGCTGGTTTGGACTACTGGATGCGATAGGGGTCTCCAGCACAAGTTCGGGATTTTTCAGACTGGTTTCTAGAGTCACTCTATACTATGGCATTTAGCACAATATTAATCTTGCAAACGCTGGGTTTTTTTGGGTGAAAGATTCCTTTGAAAGCCGATATTTTTCATCTCTGTTCTTGCAGATTTTCTTAAACAGCACAATTATCTCCTGTTCTGATGGAAGGTCATACTGCACAATTGAAGTCCTATCCATGATCCACTGTGCCTTTGCAAATGCAATTGGTGTTCTTTGAGAGGTGAAATTTGCCATCATCTAGGCTTGGGCTAAACTGTTCAAACTTGCAATAAAGCAACCCTTTTGCTTCTTGGCATTTATAAGATGGACTTTGGCTGCCTGTCCCTCCTGTTGGGCAACTGTATTGCTGGTGGAAAAGATAGCACATTAATATTTTTTAGTGCCCTTTCAACCAATTGCTATGGCCCATCTAACTACATTTTTCTGTCCTGAGCTGGGAAGGAGGGGAGGATCACAGTATAACCTGGCATTTGGCCATCTGCCTACCGTTGGGTACATATCAGTTCAACTGCTGCTTCCTCTTACTTTCTGAATAAACTCCTTTTAACCAAGTCTTTCTTGAACGCATTGTAGCTAGCCCTAGGTGCCAATTTTAAGCCCTAATGACTACTTTAAGAAGACTGATATATGAAAGGATGATGCAAGTCACTCCAGAAATGTACTAGTGAATTAAGGAGTCGTGAAGGATGCCTAGTTGGAATGGTGAATTGGTCGGAAAACATTTTATTCTGTATTTTAGGTCAGGGCTCTTCTGATTTCAAAGGATGATGGGTGAGAGAAGAAAAGAAAAAAGTATTTTGCCTCTCTTGAAGCACTTAGGGAAAAATGTAGGCTGTGTCTTTTAATGCTTGCAAAGTGAAAGCCTTGCACCTGACTGAGTCTCACAGAGCTGGCATTTGTAGTTTATTTGGCTGCTCATCTCTCCTTTTTGCTGATAATTTTCTGGTCTTTGCGTGATGTCAGTGAACACCATGTTCTTATGTTTCTGTGTTACAGCTCTGGTTTTGCTCACCTGTGAGAAGACCATTCATTTAGTGATGTCATTTTCAATGGGTTCCTTGTGATCACATACTGAGAAACAGTGTAAAGGTGTGCCATAGCCTTTTGGCAATGCTTTCTCAATAAAACCCTCTGAATTTTGTTGTTAGAGGTTTATGTTTGGCTTTTGGTTTTTGTTTTTCATTTTGTTATCATTGTTGTTCTCTCGTGCCACATTTCTGTTCTCTGCTAAATCATAAAGTAAAAAAGTGGTCCCTGTAAAAGAATGACCTGGAATATTTTTTTAGCAATTCCAGAAAGACATGGTGGATATGTAGGTTTGGTATTCAAAAGCATGAAAGCAAAATCAAATTTTAAGGTTAATAATTCAGATCTCTGAAAACACACATTCATCTGTTTTCTCACAAGGGAAAGTAAATAACTCGTTTTTAAGTCCATGGATGTTGAAAAAAATGTGCAAAATTTTATCAGTAAGATTACTATTTTCCTTTTCTTTGTCCCAAAAATGCTTATGTGTGAGATACATGGAGTTACGGCCCTTTCCAGTAATAGAAACATACTGTGGGTATAAACAAACTTGTTGACATGTAAGTCCTCTCTTACAGTTGATACTGCTCAGTTGAGTAAGTGGTTTTAAGCAACCCACTTGTGCCTATGTGGCAGACATATGTGCCCTAAATCCATTTTTGGCACCTATATATGCTGGTCAGAATTAATTTTACCCAAGTTGACTATTTAAATTGACTATTTAGTTGCGTAAGCCTAAACTGATAACCCTAGGATCCTTTTTTTGGCCAATGAACTGACACATGAAGAGGACAGTTACTCTCGGTTTAGGAGACAAACAGGACAAGCTGCTCTCTAGAGATGCTTAATTGACTGAAACGACTGGCTGAGGTTATGGCGATGAACTGAGAGAAATCAAAAGCTAAGAATCACCCGTAGGAACTTAAGCCTCCTTGAAGACAGTGGAATTTGGATGCTGACAGTGCAATCTCAATCCAAATCAAAACTGAAGTCCGAAGGACAAAAGTCTGTTGGCATTACTGAGGCCAGGTTTTGACCCCAGTGCTATGCCTGTAGCTCAGACAAAGGTGCAGGTACAGATCATATAGGTGTAACTTTCTCACTTTACCAGCAGCAATGTGTTGGCAGAAGCTTGGAACTTCCTGTAGGCTGCAAAAACCTCCTGCAAAGGGCAGGTAGAAATTAGATGTCAGCCTGCTCTGAGCTCCATCTTGCTTCAGCAAGGCCAGCTAACTCAAGGGAGCAGGCAGAAACCCCCTTAACAGCCTGCCCTTCCCATGGACTTCTAAGAGCAACAAACTTCCTGGGAAGGCAAGAGGTAGTGTGTCCCTACTCTTTTGCACGATTTTTGTGGCGTTTAATGTATCAGTTTAAGCAAAGTGCTACAGAACCACGATGGAAGAGAAGCACTGTCTGGTTTTTTCAAAGTTTTAGCTTTGTAGGGTATGCAAATCTATGTGCATCGATTGACACCCAGGGTCTCCAAGACCTCAAAGGCTGTAGTATCCCTTCTGGTAGAGGGTCACAGAGAAGAGATCTTTAATGCAGTTTTAACATCGCCTGAAGTCCAGACGCATCTTTGATTTTGCACCATCCTGAATTTGATGTGGGCACTGCACTAATTGCTCTGATCTTCTGTGAAAGGTAACACTCACATATCCATGTCAATGTTTCTGGATCATTAGCTGACATTGACACTTCTAGCCTGAGGATATTACTAAAATTAGAGACCTTTAACACTACTTCAGTTCTTTTTTTCTCTTGAGGACGCGGGGATATTTACTTAGTAAGTCCCTGCTGGGAGGTTCCTGTGATCTTTGCCCCCTTTCTTTCTCCTGTGGTAGCTCTGTCTGCAGTCTATGATTGGCATATGCCTTTCTGCCTCTCTTATTTTTCATCTTTATTAATACTTACACACTTACACGGGGCTGTTTTGAGCTGCTTCGCTATCAAATGGGATTCTGTGAGTCTTCAGTTCTTTGAAGACCTAAAACTACACTTTTGCTTTGTAGACACCTTGAACTCCAGTCATTTTACCGCTAATTTGGGATGTTCAGAAAGTATTCTAAGATGTATTTTGGGCTGTCCTTCCTGCTCATCACTTCTCAGGTGACATTATCATAGGAATAGGTGGAAGCTGCTGTGCTTACTGTGACTGTGGCATGCATTTGTGTCCCAAAGCACAAGGTGAACTAAGGGTATCCTTCTTTAGAGTCCTGTTCAAAGATGAGGATGCTCCAGATGGTAGATAGGAGAAGTAAGTGATAAACTTCACCTCATATTGTGCAAAGGTGATGGCCTATGCAGCAACCAGTACAATCAATGGTTATAGTAAGGGATAAATTACGGAAATCTCATCAGATATTAAAAAAAAAAAATATTGAGAAACTGCCTTGATGAAAGTTTCATCTGTAACAATGTTTTCATATAAATTAATTTTTAGGTATTTTTCCACAGAAAAATAATAGTTTTCAGTTTTAACTTAAATAATGATTCTGGCTTTACTTGATCCAGTTTTTAAAATACTAAAAGAGGGTTTGTTTGGGTTTTTGGAGATTTTGGTTTTGTTATTGTTTGATTGTTTTTTTTTTAACGCAGAAACATTGAAATTTCATTTGTTTGGATTACTAATCCTAAAAAAAATCAAAGTATAAGTCTGGAAAAAAGAAATACAGAAGAAAATATCACTTGCAGATCTTCCTTTCACTTCTATTACTTGAATCCAGAACTAGGCAGTTATTGAATCTAGAGGTCCTCTGTTATCATGATGACAGAGAAACCTTTTCCAGCACTTACATTTGACCAAGAGGTTGTAACATTTTCTTTCAGTTATGGATGAACCACACATGAGTTTGTGACTGTATGGGTAGATTACTGTAGAGTGCTTTTCCTTATGGCAAGTTATTATAACAATTTGCAGTAGCAATTTACCATAATGCTATTGGAGTGTAGCAGGGACAGTGGAGAGTTGTGTAACTCTCACTGTGTAGAACTGTTTGTCCGGCAAGCAGCAAGAAGGTCTGATAGAAGTATTATAGAAGTATTATCAAGAGGTTATTTCCAAAATACCTGTTAAGGGAATTGTGACTAAGGATGTGTAGACAGAGAAATACCTGATAGCTGTCAGAGTTGCTAAAAATATTCTTGTTATTGTGAGGTTGCACAATGGTTTAATTCCCCATGAAAGTTTGGGTGACATGTTTTCTGCCCAGGTGAATAAAGTGACAAATACTACCAGGGCTAGTAATAAATGAATTTGCCTTTCGGACAGTAATCTTTCATGCTAGCTCACATACCAGTGCTTAAGGCAAACTATTTAAAACACACTTCACCTAGTGTGAATCCAGCTTCATAGAAGTGAAAAAAATGGATCAGAAGCATTTCTTTTTGACATCTGTCTCTTTCACTCATCTAGAAGCCATTTAACAGGCCACATCATCAGGAATCAGAGCAATTGTGTGTAATAGTTCAGTTTTCTAAATAATAATTAATAATTAACAATAATTAATCCAAACAAAGATAAANTTACAGGTAAGTCAAAGCTAGGTTTTGTTATAGTACCATCATTGCGTAGGTTTAAAATCTAGAAGTCATCTGCCTCGGGTTCAGAAGTAGCATAAATCACCTCCAATGGAGTCCCCAGCCAGATTCTGTCAGCTAAAATTCTGGTCAGAAGTATTTAGAATTAAGACAATGCTCTGGAATAACATGATGGAACTTTTATTTACTTAATTTTATTTGTTAAGTCATTGTGTCAATCACTGTTAAATGGAGTAGGTTACTCTCAAGAGGCTGTAGAGTAACCTATTGTCTGTGAGAAACATTGGTGGTCTCAATTTAGTTTGAAAAGTGGAATGGACTGAGCAACAGTTGCACGAACAGAAAAAGAAATTTGGAAGCATGTAGTGATTGTTTTTTTCTGTAAAACTTAAGTACTTAAAGATATAATGAAAACTTGATGAGAATTCCAAAGCCTAAAGCAAATTTGAAAATCCCATTGGGTTATGAAATTACAGTATCTGATATACTGATTTGTGTAAGTCAGATGAATTATGAATTGCACTGAACATTTTTGCAATCAGGACATTTATTTTAATGGAGTATCTTGACTCTAGCTCATCCCCAATGAAGGGAGAACCTTAGAAATTATTACTATACAGAGTATTTTGTTGACACTAATAAAAGAAAGTAATGTGAGACGGGAAAAAATAAAACCTCAGTATCTTATTCCAAATTATTTCCCATTATTTCTTTAAGAATCTTCATACTCTTCTTTTCTCTGGCCTGATGCTTCTTTATTTCCATTCTCTCTTTTATCTTTCTCCTATCTTCATTTTGTTTATGTCTCTCCTGCATGTTCATGCAGCTGGATCTTCCACATACTCTTGTTTTCTCAAGTACCTATTTTGTTTACAAAGCCCTTACTCTTCCCTACTCCCTTCCTGAAATATACTCAGTTACTCCCTACTAGATGATGCCACTACTGGGTATGAGAAGGAGAAAATCTGCTATGAAATATTCACTTGCCATGTTATGACATGTATAGCTGATGTTATGAGGATTCATCCTTTCCCAGCAGAGAGGAAGAGGCCAAGAAATTTCATTTTCCTAATAAGCAATCATTAAGAAATCATTTTAAGACTCTGACAATAATTTCCCAATGGCTGGTTATGCAGAAAGAAAATCCAAGCAAGAAATTGTGTTTCACACAAAATACCAAGTAATTCTGTATGACAATGTGAATCAAGCGGTTGGGGTGCTAGGAGAGTACAAATGAAAGCTCACTCAGTGATTATGCTGTCTGTCTTGATCAAAAAGGTCTAGAGATTCTTAAAGAAATTTACTAATTTATGTTTTGTTCACTTCCCTCTGTTTACAGAAGGCGGGTACCTAGTTTCCTATGCGTCTAATTGTCTGAAGTTGACAAAGTGAATGTTCCCTTCTCCTCCCTTTACTGTTCACCTGATTTTTCTATGATCACTGTAAAAAAATAATTCATTAGAATCACAGTCTTTGGATAATTGCACATGGGATTTCATATTCAAAGAAGTTGTGTTGTGAATTTTATCATATAATATTAAGCACTTGTATTTTAGGTGTACATTGCACAGGACAGAATGTACAGAAGTGCATTTCAGGAGATATTTTCCCTTTAGGAAGATGCATATCTACTGCAGCAAACAGAAAATATGTATACTTTCCAATACACTTATCCAACTTGTATATTACATAAATGTTAGTTACTGATTGCTCATTCGGTTCCTTTACATTGCTTTATTTTAAAAGAAAGAAATTGGTAAGGTGACAGGCTTAAGGTACTGCAGGACTGCAAAACGATATCTGTAGGACATGGTCCACTACTTTGAAACTATCTTGAGTATTGCCTATCAGTAGAGAACCAAATAACAAACTGACTCAGTGAGAAATGCAATGCGTACTCTTAGATCTTGCTTTGCAGGAAATGATAGAAATGATTATAAAGCAGATTTTCTCAAGTCCTAGCAGAATCTCAGAAACTCTTATTACAGGGAATTCTGTCTTCATAGGAATGCATCTGGCTCTACTGCATTATGTTTCTGAGTTCCTATGATTGCTTTTATGCAACTGTTAAATATGAAATAGCAAAATAGCATCCAGCTATATATATATAATGAATAACACTGGCAAAGCAGTCATGATCAGCTCTGTTTTATAAAAGTTCTTTCTGATGTATTTATAATTTTTTTTCCTATTTTTGCCCGTTGAACTGTCTGTAACCAACAGAGTGGAAAATAACTCTCTGAAAGCTTAGATTCAGAAAAAGAATCTGTAAGGCTTTTATAAAGTATAAGAACTTGCAATCAACATTACTTTAAAAAAATGTTCTAGACTCCTGGAAGATGATGAAATCCCCAGATTCGTTTGCCAGATACTAAACTTTCTGAGATGCTATCTTTTTCATTTAGAAGCTTGGCCTGCTCTCTGTCTATGTAGCATACCAAAATTATACAAACATATCACTGTTCCTGCCTTAGTATGGAATCTGTTTCTTTAGTCAAGCCAGTATGCTTGCGGCAGCAATCTTCCTTCATACATTTCCTGCATGAAAAATGGTTTGTTCTGATCTGTTGTTCTTCAATTTCCATTTATATCTGTCATTCTCTAATCTATGTAAGAAAATTCTCTGGTAGAATTCTTTGTGGTATTTAAAGATTTTATACTTGTCAGTTTTAATCTTTTCCTTCTCTTCTATTCCATGGAACGAGGAGGTAGGTAATTTTTTTATTCTCATTTCTTTCCTTCTAATCAAAGGATTTGTAAACTTGCAGGCTCACAGTGTTCAAACTGAAGCTTTTCTTGGTAAAGGTTACAACTAATTTTGCTCACAGACGCCTGTCTTGGCTGTCAATAACTTTGACATAGAACTTTGGCTGGTAAGGAAAATGACTTCGTTTGCTTATAAAGCTAAGAACAGTATTTCTCAAAGTTTCTAAGAAACAAATGCCAAACTTTTCTGAAGCTAGTTCATTAAATTGTATAGAAAAGAATTTTGACACTGTCTGCCTCCAAAAAGACCTTTTTGTCCATAATGTGTTAGTTGCAGATCAAAACCGTTTACTATTAATTGTAAGCACCAGTTTTAACTTCTGGGATGGAAATTCTGAGAAGCAATTTGTCCCAACATTTTTGACCCAGTCAGATGAATCTCCTTCTGGAATTACCCCTGTCCTTTCTGTGGACTAGTGAGGAAGAAAGGCTAACCCAGTCACCTAGCTTTTCAGTTGTGTAAACTAAATGCAAATTACTCCTACTCAGTATGTTTCATGGTGAGAGAGGGAAGAAGAAAGAATCACTGGTCTCTTTAAGAATTTGGTCTCTTTAAGAATTCTGCTGACGATGTTATTGTGCCTATGATCCATGATCTTCACTGTTTTTATCCATAAGCAAGAAATTAAATGAGAAAGGTTATTCAATATGAATAAAATAATTGTACAAAGGACACTGTGTACTAAGAAAAGGAGGTGTTATTCTACATGCACAAATATTTTTCAGTTATCCAAGACACTGATAACAAAAAAAGAGTTTTGCACGTAAGTAAAAATGTCATTTACACCCACATTAAACCCCCCTCATACTTCCACAGCAATGTAAAGGCTCTTAGTGCAAATGAGAAGTAGGCACCAAAGAGCTTTTCATCTAATGATTGTGAAGCGACTCATACTGCATTGCTCCCACTCCCATTAACAGGGAGAAGTCAGAGGAACCGTGGGAGCTCAACAGTTTTGTAAATCTGGCCATAAGTGCTGAGTAGTGGGCACCTGAAAACTGAGGCGAGTGCTTAGATACGTGTTAGCAGCCCTCATTTCTACCTACTGGCATTCCTGAGTACCAGATTGCCCAACTATTGAAAAAAGGCATTGGAAAAATCCTTCCTAATAAATCAGATAGACTGAAAGCAGAGTAGCCTCTGCATTTTTTCTTGAAAGCTCCAAATCCTCAAAAGGTTATATTTCACACATAGGATTTGAAGCAGTATCATCCAGAGTATTTTCTTACATGCCAAGTTGCCTAAAGGTTGTGTTGCATGAAGTGTTTGATCTGGACCTTTCCATACCAGGATGTTTGGAGTTTGAAAGACAAAAGGAGCAAAGAAAGATATAATATGGAGGGTTATATAAAAGATGAGGGAGCTAGGCTTGTTCAGCCTGGAGAAGACCTTATAGCAGCCTTCCAGTATCTGCAGGGAGCCTACAGGAGAGCTCAAGAGGGACTCTTTGTCAGGGAGTGTAGTGACAGAGCAAGGGGTAACGTCTTTAAATTAGAAGAAGGGAGATTTAGATTAGATACTAGAAAGAAATTATTTCCTGTGAGGATGGTGAGGCACTGGAACAGGTTGCTCAGGGAAGTTCTGGATGCTCCATCCCTGGAAGTGTTGAAGGCCAGGCTGGATGGGGCTTTGAGCAACCTGGACTGGTGGGAGGTGGCCCTGCCCATGGCAGGGGGTTGGAACTCCATGATTTTGAAGGTCCCTCCCAACTCTAACCATTCTATGATTCTATAAAGGCTACATAAGGGAAGAGGACGAAACAAAGGTAGAGGCATGAGACAAAGCTCAAATGCTAACCAAATAGGCTATACACTGAACCTTTTAGTAGGTGGCGCTCTGCTGGGAGCACATATAGCATGATTACTCACTATATTTTATGAGGGTTTAGTTCTGTTGTGTATGTAATTTAAAGTATCTGAATCGGACTTTTGAGCGCTTAGCTATTAGCACACTAGAAGTATATAATGCTCATGTATAAGGAATACATGGAAATGTGGAAAGGTTTAGAAAAACATGGAAAGGTTTCTTTAGCATGTTTTGCCAGAAAAAAAAAAAAAAAAGCACAACGTAAGATGGGAGTTAGCCCCAGTAATCTGCAGAGTTCTTCTCAAAACCAGACTTGAACTACCCCTCTGCAGAGATGCGATAGTGTAACCAGGCTTTGTGGAATTGGTTTTGAGAGCACATTAAACATATTGCACATTCAATAAACATAATGCATAATGACATAAAGTCTGGTATATACAATAACAAGTTCAAGCCAGTGATTAACTGCTCAGACACTTTATTTCTTTAAATCCATTAACAGATGATGAATTGCATGGCAAAATATGGCCCACATAAATATGACTGCCACAAATAAACTGAATATAATCAATGCTATTCCAAGGGCTAACAGATTCACTTAACTTGGCTAGGCTTTAAAAAGGAGCTGTGATTAGGGTTTTTTTTCAGTAAAATTGAAACACTGAGTTATTTTATGATTCCTACTCCAATTAGATGAGGTTTGTTCTGTTCAAATTTCACTGGGATTCTTTTGGAATTATATATGACATCTGAATTAATACTGGAAGAGTTCATCACATTTAATGTCATTACAACAAATGCTAAAGGGATTAATAAGGATTTCCTACTTGTTGCGAAGTGTAGAAGCCCTAGGGGTTTTGCCATCGAAGAACACTGGGGTGGCCTCATCTTGTCAGATCTTTTGGATTAGAGACATTAAATAAAAACATCTGTAAACTGCTACAAGATTTATATTCCTCCTTTCAGTTATAAATGACATTGCTAACTCTACTGCACTTCTGGGGCCCATTTAATTTAGCAGTTGCTTCAGAAATCACTTCATAAAAAACATTTATTGAATTAATTGTGATATTTCTAATGCACTATGCATTTATAAGCTCGTCACCACCTGTAAACTCTTCTCCCAGTTGCCTTGTAGAGTGAAAACTAGAACATTTTATGTATCATTAAAATGAAAATTTCAGTAGTCCTAATGCTCTGGTCTCGTCATGTAGCACTCTGCAGACATGTCAAGAGTGAAGTTTGCTTGCATTTGATTTGTGCCTTCCTTCCAGTGGCCTCTTATGAATGGGGACCAAATATCCAAGACCCAAATCTCTCACACTTAATATTGCCTGGTTTTGACATTGCAGCTATTTGAGATAAAGGCTACTGAATTATAAAAGTCATTGAAAGAAACTACCTATGGCTAAGCTTTGTAAGAAGTTGCAGCCCTTATTTCAGCAAGGTTCAAAGCAACATCCTCGTGGTATAAGCAATTGTTTAGAAAGTACCTAAACCAGAGAGAAAAAAAATGCCCTTACAGTTTGATCAGCTGTAATTCCTTTTTAAAGAGAACAATATAGTCATTTATGTAGATACAACAGGAAGAGGAAACATTAAGTGACATGTTTAAATTCCTATGAGGTTTGGGAGGACTGCTTTGGAAAAGTACAGCCTTGTTCTGGCCGTCTCCTCTATACAGCTGTGGATGTAACATCTCTCCAAAGGATCCTTTTAGTAGGTAAAGATGGTTCCTGAGACTTTCCAGTGTACAGTCATGCAGAAATGAGTACCAGGTGTCTCAGTCTCAGCCTGAGTCTCATCCTAGCTGCCTTTTGTTTGCTATCTAATCTAGTTTGTTGTATGAACTCCCTTTGATACATGAACAGGTAAGTTTCTCCAGAGGACAGAAAGTGTTATAGATTTTAAAGATCAGTGGAATAAATAGCTCTTTGAACATTTGTCACTGGTGACAGAGGGAATCCAGAGGACTTTCTTAGGCTACAGACTTAAGAGTTGCATTCAGTGTCCTAAAGATATGTAACTACTGACAACTGAAGTGCCCTAGGATACAAGACATGCACAACTGGAGATCGGGCAGGCTCTTCTAGGACCTTTAGTTGCCCATACCTTTGCAAGTGAATTTCATCCTTAAATTTTAGGTCCCAACATCACAATGGCATGAATCCTACCTTATAGTAATATAAATTACATATTAAAAATATATATCACTATGAAAATAATTTTAAACATTTCTCTTATTACAAGACTTTGTTTATGTCCTGCTTCAGGCACTGGTACAAAGAAAGAACTAATTCTGCTCAAGGATATTTCCCAAGTCCTGTTTTTATTCATGAGTAACCTTTCTAAGAACTTACTCTGTTAAAAAATGTTGGCATTCAATATGAATGTAAAGATCTTATGGGAAATGTTTTTAAATCCCTATAGGAAAGCATGAACACCCAACCACGTGAAAACAATATGGGCCAAAATATGGTCTTTTGAACTGTTCTGCACTACCAGGAAAAAGGACTCGATTAATATTTCTGAATTAAGCTTTCCTGTACTTCTGCATTTGTGTTGGTCTAGGCCTGACCACTACAAGATCTGGCTCAAGTTTTATGTTTCTAAATTAAAGCAAGACACTAGTGTTACTTTTACTCTATAGGAACAGCAGCTTCTTGTAGTATCCTATCGATCCTAATGTGATATTACGTTTTGTATAGCAGCTTCACATGGGAGAGATGTAAATGGTAAATCTAGTGGCCTGAACCGTTCATTCTTCCTGGGAAACTACACTTGAGATGACACAATAAATCCCTTCACAGCCTCGGGAGCCAAGAAATGAGAGTTATGACATATGAAGAACAAATATGGCCTTTACAGCGTTGTAAACGCACCATAAATTATATGGCTTTTAGTATGAGGTTGTATAAGGCCATAAACAGTGTTTTATTCTACAGGTGTGAATGATGCCTGACATTTTGTTACCTCACCATTTGTGTGTAAATAAAATAACTTGCAAGTAAAATTGGATTTTAAGCACTGCTGTACAACACAGAAGCTTTTGCAAAGGGTTCAACTTCAAGATAAAGGAACATACAACAAAGCAACTCATCTCATTCATGAACTGATAAGTGACGTAGTGTATGAGTTAGAGTAAGAGCTGGAAATCTGCATCAGATCACACATTAGGGTAAAATAATCAGCAAAATTTATGGGAGGAAGGAAGATAAACTAGCTTTGAAACACAGGAGAAGAGTTATTCTGGGGAACTGGTGGAAAGATTTTGTAACCAACCCACAGAAGCACAGGGTACAAGATCAATTCAAGTTTTCAGGGGATAATGGGAAGTACTAGTTGATTTAGTATCCTCTGTAGAGGAAATATAATGCTAAGAGCTGGTAGCTACTTCATCCATCAATAGACTGGATTCTCTGGACTTGAACGGTAGGCAATACCTCTGCCTGTGTATACTGTGGAAGGAGGGAGTAGCATGAGCAGACAGGAATATGGTCAGTGGCACAGGAGGTTATAAAGTAAGTGTGATTCAGATGCCACAAAGATTATTCAACAAAGGTTGTGGGAACTTGCAATAAATAATGGTTTGCTTTAATGTTTGGATTCAGCATGTTGACACATTACTGCACTTATTTACTGTTATATGACTGTTATCCCATAGCCAACAAACACAAATGCCACATTAAATATTTGTGTAAAGCCTTATTTTCCAGAATTGCAAATGCATTACTGCAACTATGATGCATGCAAAGACAATATTTTCATTCAGAATTTCTGACTTTTTTTAATATTTTTTTTTTTTTTTAAATTTTCTGAATTACCTTCACTGTTCAAATGTATGAGCTCAGCTTCTTGGAGGGGAAAAACAACCTGCTTTGGACCATGGAGGGATCAGCTGGATGTTGCCACTGGCAGTAACAGTAGTGTGTACAACAGTATAGAAGTGTGTTGCTGGCCCAATACTGATTAGGACAGTGCCCATAGTGATGGGTGCACAGGAAGAGCCTGGAGACAAACTGGCATTCATGAACTGAAATATTAGAGAGGGTACCTTGCAGGGTATGTATGAAAACAATACAACTATTTTGTGATTGTTAAAGAAAAGTTTGTTGATATGAAGAAGTAGGAAAAGAAACTAGATGGACTGCAAATGTGTGTTCCTAAATAAGTGAACTATTTAATTTTAGTGGATGAGTGTTTTTCCAGGAAAAATGTAGTCTCTGGAAGATAACTTAATAGTGACTTGATATTTTTCCTCTCCTGAAATGGTTGCTGGGTGTTTCTCTAAAGATTTATTTGGTGACTCAGTCCCAAAACAAAGAAGCACCACACCAGCAGCACAAATGTTAATTCTGTTTAGTGTTCAGTGACTTTGAGTAGTGTATACACTCACATCAGTGGAGCAAATTTTGTTCATGGAGATAGGTCATAAAACACTTATTGAGCTATTAACACTTGCTCCAAGTTCAGATTAGTTCAAGAAGATGGATATTGCACCGGGGGGCTTTAGTGTCTAAAACACCACTGAGAACACAAGCAAATGAGAAGGAAGAATAGCAGAAGAGAAGATGGTGAATGGCCATAACACTCAGGTCAGAGAGAGGAACAGGAAAGAACTGAAGCAGAAAATTAAATGGTCTGATTCTGACTTTGAATAATAGCAATGGGGCATCTTGAATCTTACTGTACTGGAAATGCACACATATTAACAACCCCCAGCTGGGATCAATTTTGTTAAGGTGCAAGGTGTTTTCTCTGTCTTTTCGTACTCTCCCTTTCCTTATATAAATAAATATCCATAGGCTAGTAAGGAAGTTCTAACTACTTAAAAGATGATTCCATAGTAAAATTCCTTTTTAAATATTTTGGAAAATTTGGGTATTTCCTTCTCCTTTCATTAACTCCTTCTGAAAAGTTGGTCCTCCTGTGAGTCCTTCACTCATCAGAATCTAATTATTATTGCTTTCCATTCAGGTTTGGCTGCCTGGGTCTAGCTATCAGAGGTGGCCTCATGGGAAATCAGACTTGCTGAGATATTTGTTAGTACCGCCAGTTACCTCTCTAGTGGGAGGCACTTTTTTCTGCTTTCATTAACTCTTTTTCTCTTTTCCTGCTGACCACTCTTTCAAACCCACAATCATTGTATTCCCACAGTGAGCTGAGACAGCAAAACACCCAAGCCATGGATTTTAAATTGTAAAAATTATAGCTGGAAGAGATCAATTAGGTTATCCTACTAGCATTGCAGGATTATATCCCACACTATAGTTTCCTACTGTTTTATTCAGCCTAATTTTAAATGCCTCGAGGGATAGGGCTTCTGCACTTCCTCTAGAAAATGTTTCAACAGTTTAATATAGCTTACTGTCAATAGGATGATTTATTGTTTTCTTTTCCATCTACATATTCCTCTGCATAATGCATTTCCATGACCCTTGATTTACATTCTTTTGAAAATATTTGAAATCAAATATTCTTCCTTGATGGCGTTATATGATTTGTCATTCGGCATAAATAATAGACAACTGCTATGGAACACATAAAACTTTTAACCTTTTTCTGTTCTTTCACATATGTACCTGTTGAAAGGATACGAAGAAATTCTTCTAAGGGATTTCCTACTTAAACAACTCAGCAAAGAAAATGTAAGAATTCTTAAATCTAGACAATCACATCTGAAAAAAAAAAAAAAAAAGAGGAGTAGACTATTTCTGGCTAGAATGACCTTTCCTAGATAAAACAAACTCACTATATTCATCATTTTCTTTCTGTATCTTTTGCCTCACCATTTATTATTAGCATCTGCTCTGCTATGTCCCTGATCTGTCCTTGACAAAGTCATCACTTACGTTTCCTTAGCCAACCTGTAAGTCTTCTTCACTCTCTTTCTTTACCACTATCCACTCTCACTAACAGTGATTTCCAATCTAGAGTATCATTCACATCAGCTTCAACACTCGGGTATCTGAGGTCTTCTGTTACAGCACAGCTACTGTCAGTAATTGCACCTTTTTCCTTCCTGCTCCTCCTATTCCATATTTAGTTCCCTACATGAACACTTGTATTTCACATAATGAACTAGAACTATATTTTGTTCTCTTCATTTCACTAGCAAAACCCATGTCCTAACAGTCTTCACTTAATTACTTCAAGTATAGTTCCTCCAGGCTCCTAAAGCTGTTTCCCCCCCCAAGTCTTCTACATTATCTACAAACCTTGCCTTAAAGAACATTTCCCATGTACGTGTGTTAAACTCCTTGTGCTGCTCACAAGCCTTGCCCATGAGCTCCTGCCCAAAGCCCATCATGTACTCTATGATCTTAAAGGTCCCTTCCAACCCAGACAAGTCTATGATTCTATGTACTTGCAGATTTTATTTTAAGATCCTCACTGGAAGGACCATCTTCACGCTTACTCTTGCTTTATTTGTCAATGTGCATGCCTGGAAAATGCAAAACTTTTAAAAAAAAAACATTTAATTCTCCTTTTTTAAGCAAGGTTTTCTTAATCTTTCCTAAGCAATATTGCATGCCTGGGTTGTGGTGGATGTCGTTCAGAAATACAGACATAATCGTGGCTATGTATGCATTAGTAGGGCATCAACACAACAGAAAGGGTGACTAGAAGAACCTGAAAGGAGTTCATTAAGGACAATAATTGGGGAGGTAGAAGATATTCCAACAAATCCTTTCAATTTAAGAAAACATTTGGATGAAGTTAAATAAGAAAATGCTTCATTCTTGCAAAATGTGCAAGAAATGTACAATACCTGCTGCAAAAATATCATCATTGCTAGTATTTTGCATGTAACTAGGTTTACAACAAAAAGGAAAGGCTTCTGATACCTGTTTCTAAGTCAAAGCTCTAAAAAGAATGTGGGTATATAAAAGCAAAAGTAGGTCTCAACTTGGTAAATGAAGCAAATCTTTCAGAATTTTCATATATTCTGCTGGAGTTTGACTGAAGCACACTTAAGAGTTCCATTAAATCAGTACTCTTTTTTTTTTTTTTAATATAAAATACTATCATTTTTACATTTGTCTCAAAATACTAAACCAGTCAAACCAAGCCAAGAAATTAAAGGAAAACTTTGTCAGTTGTTTTTATATTTTCTAGGCAACAATGTTTGCCTTAAAAATACTTCTCTTCAGAGAAAGAAATGGTTTTAATCAAAAACACTTTCAGCTGTCTCTAAACCAGATATCTATCTATCCAGAGGAATCAGAAAGTACTTTGTACTGGATTTAATGTCATGCTAACACTGCTGCAGTTTATGTTACTTAAATATTATTCTCAGAAATGTTATCTTTTCATTTTAATTTTTTATTCCAATGGGACAGATAAGGAGCTGGAAAGAATGCAAATGAGAATGGCTTCAGAGACAGCCATGCTTTCTCATTTGTCACTGCCAAAATCCATCAGTAATATGGTATCATGAGAGGGAACCGCTGAAAGACTAAGAATTTTATTGGAACATTTAAGCATGATATTGAAGTGAGATTTGGAGCAATGCCCCTAAAGAAAACTAATGCTTGCTTTGTTAGTTGCTGTGAAGCAAGGAAAAGTAGATAGGGAGCCATCATTTATCTTCTTTTTGCCCCCAGGGACTCCTTTCACTAACCTGCCTGACTTATAAAATTTCCAGCTTGCTTGATAAAATTACAGGCTTGTGAACATTTTACTAGGCCGAGCAGTAGGACAGTTGCAGCTCCTTTCCACTCTCCTCCCTGACCTGTGGCAGCCACAAAAACTGCTGCTTTCTGATTCCCTTCTGCTCCTTCTCAGAGCAAGGGCAGGTCCTCACAGGTGGGAAGGAATCTGCAAAGGGATGGTGGAGGGGAAAGAATAGAAAAGAAAAAGAGAAAGGGGCAGGGGAGGAGTTAAATATCAGCAGTTTCTCAAAGGCAGAGATGATAGTTAACCATCCAACCACCCTCCTCCTCCTGTTTTTCAACAGCTCAGTCAGGAATGCAGAACCTAATAGTCTTTGAACTAATTCAGTTTATGCAATTTAACATGGCTCATTGACTTGTGGCTGTGGGATTTCAGAGTGGTCTCTCATCCAAGTGCTAAGCAGGCCCTTGAGTACTTAACTTCAAGAGAAGATCAGGTACATTCAGATGGTATGACTGAGTCTACCACAGCCTATGTCTTTTTCCTGTTAAAATCAGTTGTGAGGCTAAAGAATCATGAGGGAAGAGGTTTTCATCAGCAGGATAAGGAGTGTACTTCCAAGAACTCTGAAAAACATTGTGCTTCATAGTTGGTTGCTGAAGCGTTAACATATCTTGGAGAAATAGTTGATTAAATGTTATTTTCCTTAAATCATGAAAATGTGAACATGAGGAAGCAAAAGAAAATGAAATATCTGAGACTACAACAAGCATTTATGTCAGAATTCAAGACATCACCTTTGCTGCTGAGGCTGTGGCTCAGGTCATACTAGGCTAATTAGTTTTTTTTTCTAATTTCAGTACCATAGAATTGCTTGAGTTCATTTTTGTCGTGTTAGAGGGCATGAAGCGTGGTGATAAATGACCATATTTTAATCAGATATATAAGATTAGGATAGTTTGGTCGAGGTATACTATAGAATGTGACAACCGTAGAGGTGCTGAATACCTTCAAGCACAACAGAAGTCATATGTAGTATGAAATTTTATTATTATACATTATTACTATATCCCTTCTGGGTTCCTCTGGACTCCTCAGCTGTACACATTAGCTACGGAGAAATAAAATTATTTGTCTTTTTGTCCAATCTATTTTTGACTCTTTAAAACTTTAGAGGCACAAGTAGCAGACAAGCTTGCAATTTATCCCAACTGATCTGCCTCTCCTTAATAATTTTGTGCTACCGTGTGACCCATCACTGGTGAACACAATAATTAAGTTCCATAACAAGCAGAAGGGCTTACTGCTCTCTGCCTTCTGTGCTGGGATAATGCATTTAATGGCAGCTGGGTAAAGGAGTGGCATTTTCAAAGACACCCTCTAAAGTTATCTCCTTTCAGCAGCACACTAAAAACATTATGCAAATTAACTTCAGTGCTGCTTGACTCTTTGCATTATGAAATTAATGATCAAGCTGGAGTACCTTTTTCCAGTAGCAGAGGTGGCTCTATCAAGGTCAAAATGCTTGAAAAGAGCAGGCAAAATAAAGCACAGAGAAGGCAACCATGTCTTTGCTGTTATCAATAGTGAGGATGCTTGGTCGCCAGCCAAACGACTGAGTTTCCGTGTCAGTATTTTTCAGCCTGTATAAAGCAATTTGTTGAAGACATTAAGCTTCCTTTATTCAGTTGTAATGGGCAATTCATTGACTGCTGGCCCTTTTGAAAAGTTGGTGCAAACCAATTAGAAAATAATCCCTCTATCACACAAATGGCTGAGCTGGTGTAATCAGAACTGGAAGTCTGCATTGTATTGACTCTGCACGGTTGAGTAAGAAAACAGTCTGATGTGGTTCAGATTTGGGAATCTGTTGCTCCATGTTTGGTCACAGAGCCCAGAGGACTTAATTCTTCATCTGCAAATATGAAATAAAAACGGACACCCAACTGGCAAATCCTTTTAGAGGTTCTACTCCACCAAGTGCAATTCAGTTGCCTTTCCGTTCCCTTCCACAGGCCCTTTACTTTTGACATGTTGTAGCTCTTAAGGCTGTTCTCTTCAGGTCTGATCCAAAGTCTGTGGCAGCCAGAGAAAGTTTTTCTATTGATATAAATGACTACTGAATTGGACTCCATTTGTTGGCTTTGTTGTTACAACATTTTTCTTCATAAAATATAGTTTANTTCAGGCCGTAGACATTATTTTTCAGTTATTAACTCAATCAGGTTTTTCTCATTTTTCCAGCAAAAGCTCAGAAGGAATCTGTTCTCACAAGGTATTAACACAGCTCTACACCAGCAGGATGAAATGAACACCACTGGGATGAAATGAACTCGGTAACTCCTGTGTCAATAGATATTTATTCTTCCAGAGCTTTTGTTTAACTCTCATGCTGGAACCTTTTGTATTGATTGCATAAGCTTCTGGACATCTAAATTAAATGTTTCTCATGGTCTTTGATAAAACTGATGTCTTTTTTTACCTTTGCTCATTATTTGTTTAGTATGTTCATTAATCAGCATTCATTATTTATATTCACTGTGTGAAGCTGCTGTTTATAGTTTCCTTTCAACAGAACATTCTCTCAATTTGAGGATTTTTACTTTTGAGACTTTATCTACAAGGCATTAGGTAGCATAGAGTCATGGAAACTGTTACTCACTTTCACTTACATTATAATCTCATTTCATATTATATTATACACTTAAAATATTTTACAGATTTCAACAATGATTATTATGCTAAAGTGCTATTTTTTGTGATATGTCAGCATTATCTCTTTAAAAGGAAAGCTTTATTATTTTTTTTTGAAGAAATTTTGTCCATTGCTCAATCATTTATAAGTGTACTGAGAGATACTCCATAGAAGACTGGCAGGATTTATATTTTTGGAGGATATTTCTATTTTTTGGAGGAGGCCTAAGTGAGCTGCTATAAATCATTGCTATGTTCATAATATTTAATTCCATATTTAATAATTAACTCCATATTTAATGGATGTTGCCAAAGCTGGAGAAAGGATGGGGCCAAAGGAAACGTCCAGTTCTTTGTGAAGGAGCTTGAAATGAGAGCCAGCTGTTGAAGATGCGTGGCAGATAGCTATGGCTGGTCAGGATGAGGGTTATCAGTATCAAATTGCAAAATCAATACCCTCTTACACCAGCTTCATGGGAATGACACCAAATGGTTCTTGATTTCTTAGCATCGTTTAAATATCACTCAGTTGAAATGGCACGGGAGGCACATGATGGATGCAGGCTGTACTGAACAGAGGCAGGGCTCGTGTTTGGTTACCTTGGCAACAGCGATAGAACTATCCTTTTCTAAGTGAGGAGAATGGAAAAGACAAAAAGAAGTGGGGGACCTGAAGAAAGGAAAGGTTGGACAGGGCTACTCAAGTCCATCTGTGTGCATAGACAAAATGCACATTTGTTTAGGGAATTAGGCAGCTGCGGACAGAAAAGCAATTCACATGTCACCTACCGGTGGTGATGTGAAATGCTAAAGACGTAGGGGAAGAACTAATTGTCCTTCATCTCTGGCCCCTTTAACATTCCAGAATCAGCATTAATAATCCTGTATTTCTTAGGATTTTCCTGGCCCTGTGTCCCAGTTCTGCCACCGGCAGAAGGCTCACTCAGATTTTCTAGGCACTGAGCATGACAAAATTGAGTTTTGCAAACACTTTGATAAGTCCTTAGTGACTTGTGATGCTGTGTGTTTCCTTCAAGGGACTACATACAGAATAGCAGACTGAATTTTAATGAAAAGTCAGGAGGAAAACTAAGATGAACACAGTGTGGGAGCTGGAACAGAGAGTAAGCACAAGGTGAAGAAGATCAATGGAATACTGAGACAGATTTGTCAAGAAGCCTATAATACTAATCAAGGCACATAAGCTAATTTTTTTATGATGGTTCACTAATTATTTTTCGTAAGCATCTAGCTAACTCATGGCATCTGATTTGAAGGAATGATGAGCACTCTGTGCAAGAATGATACCAACGGGGGCTATGTGCAGAGCTTATAAAGTGTGAAGCAATGTTAAATCCTGGAAAAAAAGTATTCCTCATTGACTTAAATTGCCCACTTCAAATATATGGATACTGTGGACTTTAATCTCTCCAAGCCTTAGCATCTCAGCTACAAATGGAGAAATGTTTCAAAATGGTACAGTAAAAATGAATGCATGATAGAGATGAGTTACGCAGAAAAGCCCATGAGGAAATTAATAATTTTGTCTTCCGAGCAGTGTTATAATTGTGTGCAATAAATAAGGCCTTGAGCTGCACAGTGAAGAATAAGGAGAAAACAAAATACTGAACTGCTGCTCATTAAATGAGCACTGTCTGTTCTGTGCGCTGAATGAAGCAGAGGTCCTCTGGGAGAAAAAGAATGTGACTATGTAATTAAAAAATATATCATTAGGTGTTCACATGAGGAAGCCAGATTAAGGCTGCTCAAATTCTGACATGTACTAATTTTGAGTGCTTTTTATGCAGGTTGTTTTACAGGCCTTGGTAAACCAAAACTTTAGGCTTGTTTATGTTATCATATATTCTCCACGGGAGCTTGTGTTCCATTTCACCAATTTCAGGCAAACCTGGCAAAATTTTAAAGGGACACTACAGGAGCCATTCAGTTTGAGGTTAAGTATGTAAATGAAGGTGTCTTAAGATAGTAGGTATCTAGAGACAGTGGGTGTATGAATTCCTGATATGGTCAGTGGAGACCTAGTCTCAATTCATTTGCCCGCACAACTGTCCAGTGTCATTTGATAAAAGCTTATATATGCTGTATGGTTTTCTCCTGCCACTGCAGAGTAGTCTCATAGGTCCTCTGTCCAGTTTTCCTCCTGCCACTGTGCAACAGTCTCAGAGGTTCTGTGTCCAATTTGCCTAACCCACATGGTGACAAAGCGCATCTCAGGTAGTGGTGGACACCTGACCACAGAATCCTGCTCCAAGACAATGCAGTTGATGAAGCCCAGGGCAGGGACTGGTTTCCCCCAGATGTGAATTTATCAGCTGAATCATTCTCTAGGCTCAGCAGACTGGATTGACAAGATCTCCATTGACTAAAATTGGAACTGAGAGATATAATGTTCCCTTAGACACTTAAATGTGGATATCTAAATTTAGGTGTCTTTTTATGAAACTGAATCCTGTGTTAAGTACCCGAAAAAGTGTTATGTTCTTTTAATATACCTCTCTATGGGAACCACAGGATGAACTCAACAATTGTTCATTATACCTCAGCAAATCCCTTGCCAGTTAGCATGCATACATTAGCTGATCATTTAGGGTACACATAGCTGGTGATTAGCTGTAGTGCACGTTCTCTCTTGTTCAGACAGAAGACAAAAGCATAGGTAGTGCACGTGGGAGGAGCACAGGAGACAACAGAAGATACTGTCTGGTGATATAAGAAGGATCTGGAAGTAATGCAATCAGGGTGTTACATAAGATGGGGTATTGCAATAAGGAACAGGTGCCTCAAGAAATGTGTGGCACATGAAATGTGTCACACAGATCAGTTGGAAATATGGTTTCATTGATTCTTCGGTTCACAGACAATGCATTTTATAACACGTTTATGTTTGGATAGTTGTTGACTAATTCCTTGTCTATGAAGGATGTGAATTCTTTAGTTTTAAATATTAGGTTCTGTCTTGGAAGGGTGCTGCCCATTGCTCATTTTGAGTCAGGTGACAGGCAGGTAGGAATACGTTAGGCATATTACTCCTGTCCAGACATGAGTTTGTGCTGTGAGTTCATGCCTAAGTCAATCTCTTTTGCCTCCTTTTACACTTTAGCATTAAGACCATATAGCTTAGTTTAAATCCAAGAGGTTTTGGGTAGATCTTGTAAAGGGTTCCTATAAGATGAGTCTCCCAAATAAATAGTGTGCAAGAGTTATTGAGCTCATGAAAACTTTCAAATTTTATCTAAGGAAAAGTAGACACTTCGCAGCACCATACCGGATTTATTTTGTGTCTGTGTACTTGTCCATTATCCATAAGCAGCTTGCAGTTTATCCAATGAGGTTATTAGCTGGCTAGTTACCTGTAGCGTCCTTAAAATATCAGCATAATGAATTACAATAAAATCCACACAGGTGAAATGCCCCGAATTCAGTTCATGAGGCATCTGTGGGATGTTATACTTTTTATATAGAGAAATTCTGACATTTTCTAGAGGTCTCTCCTGAAAACAATAGATTTCCTTCACTTGAAAAGAGGAGGAAATGTCTCTTTTCATACTTACTTCTCCCATTCTGTACACTACATACAGAGGAAATCTTACAGATTCATCTTAGTGTCTTTCCATTCCCATACTCTTCTTCCCTTATGTTTTCGACTCTCCATCTCCCTTCCTTTCAGCAATCCTCACTGAGGGAAGGACAAGGAGAACTCAGTTAAGTTTGACTGCTCACCATGCAGCGTGTTTATGATACCCATTTCCCATCTGTCTCTCTTCTATATTTTATCTGGCACTCAGTTTCTCATCATGTCCTGCTTCACTTCTCCCACACACTTTACAAGGTTGTCTTTCTATGGATGTTCTTGCTTGTCACATTTCGTATGCCTCCTGTTACAGTTTCCTTCCTTGACCCACCACTGCCAGAGACCTCCATGTGTGCCTGGTCTATTCTTTGATGGTGGAAACTGTTGAGTAAATGGAGTGGTGTGTCAAGTGAGGCAGCAATTAATCAGTGGTGGAGTACAGTCAGTTTAAACATTCCATGTCACCCTAATCTACTTCTGTCATCCTAAACCAGGGCTTCAACTCATCCAGCTCCTGAGCCTGGTGCAGAATCAAAACTATGCTACCGTGGATAATTCCCTTTGAGAGGAAATTCAAACATTTTATTCTGTTTTTCATCCAATCCGTCCCTTTAAAGCTTACATTACACTCCTGCTTGGATTGTCAATGAATTTCTAACAGCAGCAGCAGCAGTAGCAGTCATTTTACGTAGCAGATCCCACTGTGGGCTATGTATGAAATTTATGCCTTTAATTTTTGTATATAAAGCCTCACTATTGTGGCTGTAGGCATTTTATAAACCTCAGAATGAATAACAAAGATATTCACAGCCCACGCCCCCACATTCTATTACAGATATGCTACAATCAGCTGGGAGTCATGGCATTTATCAGCTGCTGAAGGATAATGCAGTTTATCACTTTTTAATGAATTATTTTCTGTACTGCTCATTTCCAGAACAGATAAATACAGTCAAGGACATCCTATAGCAGGAGGGAATTATGCTGAAATTTCTTCTAAGTTTAATGATATTTAGCTGGATCCTTCCCTATAGGTTGTGGTTTGTTTATGCTGTCAGAGGTTGGCACCGAAGGACTTGATATGAAGCATAGGTAAGGTATCCTGTTCTTACACCCAGTATAGAAGACATGGTCAAAAAGCCTATGTGTAAAGGGCTTCAGCTCCCTGAAGTGGGTGGAAAGAGATGTAGAGTAGAGCACCATCCTCTAGGTGGTCATCAGCTGAAGAGGAGCATATCTAGTCTGACCTGTCAGCTTGAAGAGATTTCTGCTGCGATTTATAGAAACAATGTTAATTTTACCATATCTACATGCTTTTAGTTCAGATAGAGCTTGTGACAAAACCTGCTTGAGTCCATCTTTCAAATACAAATTTGAAAATGAGAGACAAACCTCTCTGGGAGATGACACTTACATATTGCTGCTGTTTTCTGGAATTTGAAGGAAATGCCCAGGCACCCATGGGTGTGTAAAGAAACCAAAACAACATTAATACTAAATAAAATGTACACAGCAACCTCTCCACCAAAATCTCTAAGTGAAATGGTTGTTGAAAAAGATGTGTCTCTACACAGTGTTTTGGCTGAGTTATTATGACAAAATTTCATTTAGCTGGAATTAATCTGATAAACTCTCAGAAGAACATTATTAACATTTGAAATCTAGAACATTTTCAGATGTATCAGCACTGGCATTTCTACAGAAGATGTGATGAATAACTACTCCAACTTAATATCTAGGTGGTATTTAATAGGTCACAGCTAGTTTATTTATATGTCTGTTGGCAATACGTCAAAATTTTACATCAGAAAGTAAGGAATACCTTTAAATACCTTTTGTAGTGATGCCATTCTGTCTGACTTTTTTTTTTTTTTTTTGTTATTTTATAGGTGTGCATTGTAAGGTTTTGTAATGATTTCAGAGTTTATTTATGGATATTGACCATGTTCAGACTTTGACCTTTTGGTGTCCTATATACCCTATCGCATATTCTGATATCCATCACTATTCATGCTATTACTGGTTACAAGCATCTTACTTAATGTACGATTCTTTTCATCTTTACATACTTATCTCTCTTGTTTACTTGAAAAATTTTGATTTCGGCCTTGATTGAGTAACTTAATTACTGTGCACATATAAGTATAAAGCACTGCAGCCATTAAGATTTCAAAAAATATACTGAAAGGATGTCAAAATCACCACTAAGTACGAAATCCTTCTTGAATGTAGGTGGTTGAATTTTTTTTGCTGTGTTTTAAATAAAATATATATATAAAAGTAAGCATTTTTCCATCTAATAAATTTTTTCTTTCTAACAGATTAAAATTTGCTTGTGGTACTTATTTAAAAAATAATCTAACCTACTAGATGCACCAAAACTGGAGAATTAATACTGGAAAATGTTATCATTAAAATAAAATATTAAAGGTAAGATCTTAGAAGTAAGTATGTACTTGTGTTTTTTCTTTGCATGTTGCCTTGCACATTCAGGTCTTACTGAAGTTACACATTTTCAGACAAGTATGAATAGGAAAATATTTAGATTTAATTAAGAATTACATAGGAAGAGGAATGAAAAGAGTTTGGAAACAAAATACTCAACATGAGTCTATACAATTTGTGGAATTAACTGCAGTGAAGCTCCTGTAGAGGAGTTGGAGACAATGGAACGTTAGCAAGTTTTGAATATCCAAGTCTCTTATGTATATTTTGATACTTCTGCAGTGTCAAATGGTATATTTTTTCATTATGCAAGGTCAAAAATATTCTAAAACAATTGACAAGAAATTCATCTTTTGATCTGCTTTAGTTTAAACATACCTGTTTCCTTTTAAAAACAAGTGTCTTTTTCTTTTCAAGGAAAATGAAAAATCACATTTGATGAAGATCTTATAAAACATGCTTCAGCCTACAGCAATTTTTTGCTTTCTGGTTATCAGCTCTTTTACCAGAGGGTATATGATGGAGACTCAAAACACAACTGGAGTGATATTTGTATGGATAGCAACACTGTAACAAGGCTCCCATGGCTGCAAATTGTACCCTTTTAAGAGCACTTCAGGAATTTGAAAAATATTTAAGTAATCACAGTTTCAGAGTTATCATCTGATAATGCTTGGGAATTGGTGACCCAAGGGACTAATTCCAAACATTACTGGAAAATGACATTGCTCATGTCAGTGTGGAAGTGTTTTGGTGAATATAAACTGTAATATAAAAGCATTTGCAAGCAATTTGGCCATCTGCTCTTTCCTGTCGATATTGTTCAAGAATAAGCTCATAGCTTCACAAAAACAAGTCAATGTGCCAGCACCTGAGGTAAAAGTCTTTGAGATCCCAAGAGGATATAGTCTTCGTTTTTTTTCCCCCCTCTCTCGTCTCTCATGACTGCACATTGTCTCGTCATAATAATAGAGAAGGACTGGGGCTTAAACCTACATATGGCAGTTGCTCTTCCCAACTCCCAACCTTCCTTGAACAGAGAATTAGAAAATTGTCCCTCTTGTAACCCTCCATTAGCTTTGCTTGCTGCTCACATGGAAGAGAGATACCCCAGAGGTTGCCTAAGGCAGGGAAAGAGACATACTTGAAGGACGATTAAAGTAGGTCTTCTATGTTACCAGCATGTAGTGTTTTATTGTCACTGTGCATTTCGTTTCTGTGCCTGCTTTCCATCAGTCCGTTTGCACTTGGTTTTGCAAGGCTGATAGGTCCAGCCACATGCATCCCCCTGGAATGGGAAAAGCTTAGTCTACATGAAAAACAGCTTCAAGGTATTGCCTCACCAGGCCCTTCCTCTTCTGCGATCTCTCATGACGGCAAAAATTTTTTGAGGTTGTGAAGTTGTAAGCAAATTAGGGAAATTTTTTTTTAAATATTTTTTTCCCACTTCTTTGGACGGCTCACCAGCTAAAACTCCAGTAATATTTTCATTTGCTGGAAAAGTCTTCAGTCACTTCCCTCCTCTTTTTTTCACATAGACTCTAAATGTTGCCAAAATGAAACATGAAACTGAGCAAATCTAATATGCAGAAGGTCCCATAAACTTTATCAGCACTGGAGTTCTAAGCAATTCATGCTTTCACATCTGATCCTTGCTCTTACTTTTCAGGTTGACTTCAGTTTCTGTCTCAGTGCATTAACAAGCCTGAATTCCTATCTCACTCTATTCTTGCTTTTATTTTTATTTTGGATCTCTTCCTAACTCAACTGTTATCCTTCCAGTGTATTAATTTTCAGGGTGAAGCTCAGTGTACTTGGTCACTGGTTGTGTTATTGAGCGTCTTGCATATGAGACCCAAAATATGATAAAATAGCACACCATGGCTCTTTTTTTTTTTCTTCCCCTTCTTTTTTTCCGTGCCATATTTGGAAGCTCATTCATGGCCCATTGGGAAAGGTTAGGACTATAATTAGACCTTTTTCTCTAGGTATTTCAGCAATAGGATGCATGAAGGTTAGTAACAGTTTCCTTTTAATTGATCCCTGGTGATTTTACTGTAAAGCTGTTAACTTGTGCACTGGGGACCCACAACCCACAGGCTCCTTGTGCTGACATTTGCAGCAATGATTAGAATGTCATTGCTTTCCAATACTTCATTGTCATTCAGGGAGCACTCGAAATGCCTTTTACCTCATATTGCAATGGAACACGTATTTGCCAACACACACACACCACACACACACTGGCTTCTCCATTTGAGCCGCACAGGCCTTTGAAACTGGATTTTTTTTTTTTTTTTTCTGAACATCCACCTCAGTATTGCCTTGCTTTTCTGCACAGTGTCACTCTCTTGTCTAATGGAAACAAAGCTAAACTGCTCACTCTGCACATAATAGCAGACCCCAAGGGCAAAATGTCTGTCAGTATGGAAAATAGTGAAAACAAAGAAATTGTAAGTATTTGTGTTCGTGCATGTTCATCCAAGTCAATTCTCTCAGGTCTTTGAACATGAAATAGTCCAGTTTCAACTCCCAACACATCACTTAGTGGAGATCACTGCTCGAAATTTTAACAGGTCCCGAGACCAGTGTACTGAATGTGCTGGAGGGCTTGGGAAAAAGTTTTTACAAAAAAGGAAAATTCTGGTTGAAGAACTATATTGTCTGTCACTGAACTGTGTAGATGTTACTCAAAATTCCTCTTTTCTGTTCCTATATTTGATTTCTCCTGTATGGATCTAGATTAAAGTATATATATATGTAATCTGAAGCATATTTTGGGGAGGAGTAAACTCACAGATTTCAATATGAGTAATAAATAGAAAAGCTCATTTCACAGGAGTGGCAGAATTCAGGTCTTTCTTAGATGTTCTTGCTGTTCTCCTATGCAAATTCAATTGCAACTGAACAAAAGTGGGATTTCTGGTTGTGATGTTTGTGGTTTTTTTAAAAAAATTAATTCAAGACATAAAATAACATTGAGCTAAAGTGCTTCCCGTAAAAGTTTTCATTAGATATTTTAAAACAATGCTTGACCTAAATAAAATAACTTGTACTTTCTTGGAAAACATCAGGTATAAATCTAACTCTCTACCTGAAATCTCCAGTAGAAAGGGTGATTTCCTCACAAATAAAAACCCGAAAGGTTTATTTTTAAATATCTGAGGAATATATTAATTTGTTTAATAATTTGATTTTATCAGGATGATTTAAGGCTTCCATTCCAATGCATGACCTAGGTATGAATTCTACAAATTCACTGTAGAAGAGTCTGTGTGGAAATGCACGGTTCAAGGTTAAGTTCATTTATTTGTTTTTATTTCAGGAAAACAGGGATGAGAGAGACATAATTAATGTTCAATGTGTCTCTGAAGGGCCAGGAGGGAAATAAACAGCACAATCGTAATAAACAGGGAGGGTAAATGAGACCTCCTACAGTGCCAGTTGACTGGCACATGTGGTACGGAGTGACAGTGCAAGGGCAAAACTTTTAAGTGTTTCTACACCAATACTAGAATCCTAAGAATAAGATGGGAAATCTAGAGTGCTTGGCATCAAATGACAATACTGCTTTAAGAATCTCCGAGACCTTGGGGAACTTTGTAGGAGACACTAGTGCTAACTTTCCAGGGATGACAGTGAGATGCACAAGCACAGTAAGTACATGAAGGATAATATAAAAACTGTTACAGCATTAAATGTTGTGGAAAAATAGAAAAAAAAAAAAAAAAAGCAGATGGAAATCCCATACTCCGACACTGAAAATATACTGCTTTTCTTGTACTGCGGGGTGATAGCAATCAGGACATGTTAAATAAGATTAGAGAAGCTGCAGCTTTAGCATAGGTGGTGATAGTCAGCGCTTTCAACTACCTGCCTATTGACTGGATCAATGCCTCATCAGGCCAAGATGCAAAGATTAAGTTGCTAAGTGCAATAAATTACTGTTTCCTGGAACGTCCTGATTCCGAGCCAATAGGAAAGGCGCTGTTCTATATCTGAAGGCACAGACCTGACTCAAGAAGAATAAATGGGAGAGCTGCTCTCTAGTAGACATCACAAAACAATTTGGTTCAATGTTGTCATAGGAGAGGAGTGGGTCAAATAAATTTGTCACACAAATATTGATGTGATTCTTGAGTATCCAAGACAGGGAACTACATAAAAGTGAGGCAATTAATAAAAACAAAACAAAAACACAACGCAGTATTGTGAAAAGGAAGATGTCTACAAACAGTTTAGAAGCTGTTCAAAAATGGTAATAAAGCTAATAAAACAATTGCGGATATTGGAGAATAAGAGAGATTTAGGCTTTAGAAAGTGTCCAAGGCTTTTTGCTTCCTTATAATAACATCTCTTGCTGTCACTGGTGAAGTAATAACTGGCTTGCGGACCACGGTCTGATGCAGGAAGGCACCAATTCCAGTTCCTACTGGTCATCTGGATATGGCTGTCCCTGAAAATTAAACAGGACCGGGGTCTGGCACCTGGACTGAAATATCAATACTGTTAAGCTACTGGCCACTGGGGTTAATGGGCTGGGGTTGTTCTCAGTGAACAAGTGGTACGTGGACAACTTCTCTCGGGAAGTTGGAAGCATTTAGCTGTACGGGTGCGAGCTGTGCCATGTCAGCTGGGTGAGCTGTCACATTTCACGTAACATTATAGATACAGGCACAGAGACCACATCACAAAGGCAACTAATCATATCAGGAGAGGTGTGATTCTTATAGACCCGCAGCATATATATCAGAAAAGATGCATCAGTGTAAACAACAGAGAGCACACCTATCTGCCAGAGCACCCTGCCTAATGAAAAAGTTATAAAAAGTATCAAAGCTTGAAGCTTGAGCTACTTTAAAAAAAGAGTAATGAAAAAGCGATTATTATTATATGATGAACTATGTGAAACCACTGGCTGCTTCATTAACATGCTGGTTCTAGTAACTTTTGTTCACTTTTTCAGTTACTCACTGAATGATATTGGAAAAATAGAATATATTGCTAATTAAAACACAGAACTTTTTTTTTTTTTCTGTGCATAATGAGGCAAGCAATCCATTTGCAATGACTTAAGAATCAAAAGAAGACAAATAAAATTCCTTTCTTGCCATCCATTGCTGAGTCTATCTTATTCTGGAGACCTGAGTTTGGATTTTGCCAGTACTATCTTTATTAAAAAAACCCTGGTTCTACAATGTTTCTGCACCATTTGTGATAAAAACAAGGGAAAGTTAAATCATGCTTGAGAGTTTCATAGTCTCTATATAGCTAAATTTTAAATATTTCATACAATCCAGTGCACCATTGCTTCCCTTTTCAACAACGTATTGATTTCTTAAAAGTCTACTTAATACTTCAGGTGAAAAAATACTTGACATTGGAGAAAGCGTGCAAATGGTATTGTGACACCTAAAGCCCGAATCAGTCATCCATTTAGTCATTAACAGCCATTCATTTCCTAGTCACAGATCAAGTGTTGCCTAGCTATTGTTGTCACGTCTTTGTTTCCATTTTACTGATTATTGTTTACTCCTTCCTTCCTTCACTCTTTCCTTCCTTCCTTTCTTTCTTCCTTCCTTCCTTCCTTCCTTCCTTCCTTCCTTCCTTCCTTCCTTCCTTCCTTCCTTCCTTCCTTCCTTCACTCCTTCCTCCTTCCCCTCCTGACATGAGTGCTGTTCAACACTTAGAAAGATAGCTGGGGAAATTTCTGCCTGTCTCTGTGGCAATGTTGGGGTAGTCAGCCCAAGCAGCCACAGTATGGATATCCCAAGACTTTACCGCTGCATGGCCCTGTTCTGAGGTGACCAGCACTATGCAGGTCATGGCCTTTCTTATACAGCTGAAGATGGCAGTGGATGTCCTGGTTCCTGGCTGCTACAGAGGTGGCCACACAGCTGGAACTGCTCTGGGAAGACCAAACTCTTTTCATATACCCTATTGAGCAGTCCGTTGGTGGTAACACCTTTCCATGGTTATCACCTTGGGCTGGTTTATAATCACAGTATGGTTGGCAGAAATATTGTTGCCCATTAACAATCCCCTGAGCCCCCCACAGCTCTGTTGCTTTCATGGTGAAGCCTCCATAGGTGTTTCCTAGCATGAGCAATTCTGATGTGATAAGCTGTAACCAATGCATGAGCCTCTGGAGCCATCATAATGTATCATGCCAACAGGACTGCAATGCTTAGGTACTGCATTATTAAATTTTTGATGAAAATTATTTTTTTGCACAGCAGGTGCTTTTCTAAATGAAATAATTCTGTTGATTTAATTTTTGCCCAAGATCCCTAAAGGCAAAATTGCACATTATTGACTAATGATGTGAAACATTTCAGTTAAACTCACCCCCAGATCCCCAATCCCACACACACATACAAAAAAAGAATCTTTTTTTTCTTGGTCAACACAAGAAGCACCTGGCCTTTATTTGATTGATTCCTGGTGTGCAAATTAGAAGAAAGCAAGCTATATTTATCCTTTCGTAATTTTAAGGTTTTATTGGCAGTTAGTTGAAAATGTACCTGGAGCTTTTCTGCCAAGTGAAAAGAATAATTCCAGAATTATATGAATTGAATGAGAAATCACAAAACAATCTTCATGATAAGATACAGGATGCTACCATTAAAATACTACTGATACAAAAAGCTATTAACCCTACTGCTAACTCAAACGCTCAGATTAGATTAAACTGTGTCTCTCTTCCTTAGCAGGAAATAAATTCATTAAAGAATGTGTTATAAGAACAATTGGAACATTAGAGTGCCTGACTATTCTTCTTTTTTTTGGAGGCTGGGTAACTGTTTTGCTGATCAGGCCAAAGAGTTCCAGCTTTTTTGATGCTGATTGTCACCATGAGAAAGTATGATCTGCTACATTTTCAGTATGTGGGAAATGAAAATTGCCATGAAGTTTTCATATGACAATTGTAGGTGAACCCACATCAGAGTTCAGAAAAAAAAAAGGATTTGCAAAGACAGCATCTAGTTCTTCTATTCCTGTCAGATTCCACTGTATAGTATATATCAGTGCAGGCACACATGCATATAATCAGTTTAGTTGCACTGTGTTTCCTGACAGTATGGGTTAGCTACTATCGCTCAGATATGCAAAGGGTAACTGGATGAAATACAGGGGTTTACCAGACTAGCTGACTAAACAGTTCCTTCTGCGTTTAATCTCTGTGGATCCCAGCTAGGTTAAGGACACATTTACATTTAGATACAAATTTGAGCTGCCAACAGCTATGAACTGTTTCCATTTGTGTTAACAGAAATGTTCAGAAGTGCAACACAAAGAAGCTAAAAATGACATGATGGTGTGCTTGAGGGAGGAAGCCTTACCAAGAGGCAGCTATACTCCTTCAGATATGAGATGGTAAATCCACAAAAGTAGATTCCATGCTGTACACTGGTCTCTGCTACTAGAGACTTCAACAGCTTCTTTGGGATTATGATGTAGAGACCCATCCAGGAAAATGATCCTGCACCAGTTGTCACCTTTGTAATTACCATGTGGATGTAGTTAATACTGACGTGAAAAGGTTAGGGAGGATATGNTTTTTTTTTTTTTATTTTCAGGAAATACTTGAAAAAGCAGTCCTCTCTGCAAGTGTTCTAAGGAAAAAGGATGGAAAGGTTCCACAACCAAGACAACTGGGCAGATAGAGTGAAACAATTTTGAGATCACTGTTCTTATGAGGTATTTTACCTCAACTACATTCAGCTGTAATCTGGGATCAGCGAGTTCTTGAATCAGCTTCCGTGCCCAAGCGCAACCAGATCAGTTCACTATGGCATCAGCAAACTTTTGTTCATTTGTATTCCTTCCACAGACTCTTGTCCTCGGTTTGGAAGTGTAATTCCTTGATTAGAAAAGTTTGCTCCTTGACTTCTCAAGTGCTGAACAGCACTAATGCTTGTTGTATTAAATTCCACATATAAAAGAAGGCCCTGGAGTTGTGAGGAATGAGTAAGTGTACAGCTAGTCAGAACAATTATGTAGTGCTGGAGGCAATATTGGCTGCTTGTTTGTATATATCTACTGGAGAGCCCTTATCAAAAACTACTTTACTGAATCTGAAAAGGTTAGGGGATTTTTGGGGAGTTATCTCACACAACTTCTTCATATCGCCTTAGGTTGTTTAATTCACGTCCATAAAGGACAAGTAAGCTATGGAAGGAAAAGATTACAGTGCCCCTGCTAGTTCTAAACAGTGTGTATTTGATTTATTCAGCCCTCTTACTTTTATTTGAGCTGGAAATCTCATCCAAAGGCTGCCGACTCTCTCTGTATTCCAGATGTTGCCATATCAGCCTAAGTTGCATTTCTCATATCTCCCTTCTCCTATCTGTCAAGTTTATGAAAAATTAGAGCCCTCATACAATCAAAATGTCATCCTCCCCACCTTCCCAAAAGCCTGGCTTTTGATTATGGGTATGCAGTCATGTGTAAACCTCATATTGGACCTCATCAACAAGACTGCTTAAGGACTGTGGAATCTGCTGCATGATATTATTATATCAGGTTTTTAATGAAAAACTTTATGTGCTACAAAAACATTGTTTTTTTTCTTCTTTTAAATGAGATGGTGAACATGTTCTGGGAAGCTCAAATACTTTGGTAAAAGGCAGTGCTATGGCAGAGGGGTTTTTCTCTGTGACTTGTAGGTCTGAAACCATCTTGGATCAGTTGTGATCAAGAGTTATTAATACCTGATGGTCCTTGGTACTCATTCCCAATAGTCAAAAGGATTATAAGTTTGCATTTTAATGGAAGAAGGAAATTTAGCAGTGTTAGCTGACCTAAAAGCTCGCTTCTTGTTGCTTAGTTCAGAAAGAATAGTACTGACAGACTGGAGACAACTCTTTACATGTCCCTTAATTTCCTTAAGCACCAGGGGAACAAATTTATAGGTGTTGACAGGACATGCAGACTACGTATTACCCTCCAGCGAAACACTTGCCAAGACCTTATAGCAAACTAAGACCTGAAGTAAAAGACCAAAACTCACAGCAGAAATGTCCACAGTAAAAGAAGAGGGGAGGGATAGCTCTGTGGTTTCTTTTAACATAACATTCACCAACAACCTGAGGAAGTGGGTCTGGTCCCAACTATAGAAAGAACAGCAACAGCAAGAGAAGTGATAAAATAAACATATAGTTTCATAATGTGCAACTGATGGAATTCACAGGCACAAGTTACCATGGAAGCCAAGACTGATAGCAGCAACCAGACAAAAATTTGACACGCAAAATCAGATTTCCAAATTTTCTGCTATATTTGTTTTTCATAAGTAATGTGAAAAGGAAGAAAAGCAGTTGGACTTGCTTCACTGAGGGGATTCTCCAGCAGTGGAGAGTTTCACATAAATCACAGATTTGTATTCTGATGAAAAGGAGCTTGGCTGGAGGACTTAGAGACCTTGGAATCTATAACCAAATCTGCATGTCTAAAAAATACTTAGTGTGATGCTGCAACTAGGCTGGCATTCAGGAAAATACAGGGCTGTAAACAGAATGCAATTATTTCTGATTAACTCTACCTGCAAAACATAATGCCACACAAAGAATATGTTCCTTGCATGGCAAAAAATGTCACTTATAAGATTAATAAGGCTTTTTGGTTTTATTGCTTTCTTGTTTCCAGCTTTAGCAATTTTGTACTTACATTTTGGGACTCCCTCCACTTTCACTTGTTATAAAGCACAAAGGCGTGTATTTTGGGAGACGGAACAGTTATGGCAAACTATTTCAGTGCAAAATGTCATGAAAAATGCTGGCTGCAACTAAAAAATTACATTTCTATCATTGGAAACTTATACCAGTGCAATGTCTTGTGATTTGAATTTACCAAGTTCTTAGGACCACAGTCCAAATTCTAAAGAATAAATATTTAACTAAAAACCCTTAACTAATATTAACTAAAAGAATCCTGGATCACTTAATACAGCATAACATTGCACACTAAGAAAACTGAAAACACTAACTGCATGTGGTTTTTCCATCAACACTAGTGTGATAAGAAAATGTTTGGATCTCTTCTGACTCGTTGTTCCCTTCCACCCAATCTCCCCCTGCATTCCAGGTCAATCCATCCCTTATCATTTAAAAAAACTTTTCTGGTTTTAGTTTTTCAATGATATCCATTACTATAATGTCTAACTGCTGACCTTCCAATCCACCCACTTTTAAGAAAGTATTTGAGAAAAAGGCCAGTTCTTTAACCTCACCTTGTCAATTGGGTCATTTAAACCAGTTATTCTTATTAGATACACAATACTCTTTCCAAAGCAATAACTTAAATACTTATGGCTTCATGCCCATTTTACCACATTTGAATTTGAGTGGAGTCAAGTGTGATATGAAATAAGGGAAGGATATTCTTTTCTTTGTATTTAAATATTTCACCATGTCATTTTGTCCAAGTAATTTTACTATAGATGCAGGTCCTTTTACACAATGGGTTGAAAGCACTGTCTGACTCTTAAGAACTGGCTCTTCCAGCAATGAGATATGTTTTGTATAACTCCACCACTAGAACAGCTCACTTCCACCACTCTGAGTATAACTGGAAGTGAGACGGACTCTTTAAATTTAGGTTTCTGCTAAAATGAAAGAAGGTGAGAAAGAAGAAAAGAAGAAATAAATAGGAGTGAAAGAAAGAGAGCGGGGAGAGAGTTATACTTGAAACAGCACAAACTGTGGTAGTTGGCAGAGCAAGTACTGCTGCTGATAAGCAGACTTACTAGTACAGGGGCTGAGAAAAGAATCACAATGTTGGAATTTGATTAGGTGCTTCATAGTTTTATAGGTTAAAGAAAACAAAGAATCAATATGTGAAGTAGTAGTCTTCTTTTTTCTGTTGCACGTATTCTGCTGAAACAGGAATATAGAAATGTGAATCATCCTGTATGTACATCAGGCTAAAACCCACTGTTCTGAAAAGTAATTTTTGTTAGGGAGGAAATGTTGGCAATTTCACAGAATCAGACAGAAAAATCCCACAGACTTCTTCTATCTTTGCTCTGTTATCTATTCACCTTTATGAATCTGCCAAAGCAGTAGCTGCAACATCAGGCATCCCATTAATACTTTCTACGAAACAAGCTACAGCTGTGCTGTGTACCAACACCTCAGCTGGGGAGAGTTATGGTGTGCTCTTAACAAATACACAGTGGGATAAATTGGCAGCTGTGTCCTCACCTGAGGATCACTTGGTGTGCAAACCTTACCAGAACACTAGAAATCTCCTTTTCCAGTCTTAGCCTAGAATCATATTTACTCTGTCCAGTTATGAAGTCTCTTGCATGGGTATAAATGAAAGTTATTGCAACCTTCTGCAGACCAAAGTTACATGACATGCCCTGGCCTGTCGACAGATTAAAGACCTAACTGTGAGGGTAAGTGGAATTCAAGAATACATGTTCTTTTAAAGACATCTGATTAATGGCTATTCATTTTAAGAGATTAAGAGACAGGCAAGTAAAGTAAATCAAACACTCAAAAATGCAAATGTGAACAATAGCAGACAGCAGAAACAATAATAGAAGGTTTTAGATCACGGATTGATAAGCAATGGAAAGAACGACTCCAATATAACATGGCTATACTTAGCTAGGACTTTGTAACTGATGAGAAAAAGAGGATGCAAGATGATGCAGTTTTACTGGGAAAAAAAACGTATGTGATATCATAAAATCATAGAACCATTTAGACTGAAAAGACCTTTAAGACCATTGAGTCCAACTGTTAATCAAATACTGCCAAATCCATTACTAAACCATGTCCTTAAGCTTCACATCTAGGTGTCTTTTAAATATCTCCAGGGATGGTGACTCAATCACTTCCCTGGACAGCCTTTTCCAAGAGCATAATGTATCCCCAGGAGAAGGAGCTCATGGGTAGCCTCAGACCATTACAGGGAAGTATATGAAATATATGGCTGGATCTATGTGGTTCCAATCATGGATACACTAGACATCGCTTTATTTATTCTTTGAGTATTTATTCTTTGAGTTATTTGTGCTCATCTATACTTTATAGTCATTGTTTTCATCTCATACTGAACTGCAACCCCCTTATATCTGCAATGTTTAAGCTACCAAATTACAGTGGTGTAACCGGTTCTATGACATGGCAACTCTTGACCTTTGAATAGCAGCCAATTTAAGAGTTCATTGTTTGAAAATAAATCAATGTGAATGCCGAAATATAGAAGAAATGAGATTAAGCAATTCAGTCAAAAAATTATAGTATTTTTCTTTTTTTTTTTTTTTTTTTTTCATTTTTGGGGGGTTTTTTTTTTTTTTTTTTTTTTTTTTTTTTTGTTNGTTTTTTTTTTTTTCTGAATCTATTCTGTTGCCACTGTTTGTTGACACCCAGGCTGTTGAAGCTTGTTTTCGTATCTTAAGGAATATTAATTACTGAAAATGAGTATATAGAATTGCAGTTTCTATGAAATCCTTTAATCTGTACCGTGGGAGTACATTCTATTATAAATGCATGCACATAACATTCACTGACATTAAAAGGAGTTACAGTCACTGACTGAGTGGAGAATAGATGACACAGTTGTTGAATGAGTTACTCATCGTGCCTTTCAAATGCATGAAATTTCATTAAAAGGTTCTTTAAAAGGAAGAGTTAAGAACACAGAAGAGACACTATTATTTTTTTATTCAAAGGAATTCTGGCATTTATCTAGTGCTGATTCCTTATCTGGCCATACTAAATATATTACCACAGATGATACCTCAAATGTAGACCTGTGGATGTTGCAGCACTTCTGAGTTTTATGGATAATATAGGCTTTATGTTCTAATATGTAGGAAATTAACGGTCACAGTGGTCTGAAGAATGATGACTTCCCTGATAATAATGATAAACGAATTGGGGACTTGATGGATGTACCTAACCTAGTGGAGGTTAATGATGGTGCTCCCAAAAGATTTGATTTGGTAGTGATAAATTGAAGATGACCTGCAAAGATAAAGTACAGATCCCATTAACTTCACCAGAACCTCCCCCCGATAGAAGAACTAGATCAAAGGGTGCATTGGGTGCTTCCTTACCCCCAAAATAACAGATTGTTTTGTGTACTGTCCAGTGGCATCCACTTCTGAAGCAGTTGATTAGCTCCCCCTCAGAGTAAACTACAAGGACAAATATCTACTTTATGGTGGTTAAGTCTCTAACAGTGAAGATTAACTTTTAATGGCAGGGCTTAACAGAAAACCTCTGACTATTTGTATATATTGGCATAGGTTCAGGGTAAGGCTGCAGTGTACTGTCGAGTTCATTAGAGCAGTGATGTCCCTGCTTTAATAGCAAAGTAATAACTTATCTAAAGGACTACACTAAAAGAGAGGATCACGTTGGCTCTCCCCAGTTGCATGATAACGATACAGCCAGACACCTGAAATCGTATGATGAACAGAAAGAAGAGAGACAGAGAAGCAACACAACTGCATTTATCTGGGGGGCTTTTTGCTACAAGATGATAGAGAAAATGGCTATGTTCCTGTCAGATTGGTGTTGTTCTATAATGTTTTTTATATTCAAAGTACCGTTTTAANAAAAGATGATTTCAAACCAATTTTTCAGGACAGAATGTCCATGCTGCAAAAAGTAGTAAGTCTTCTAGAGCACCGTGGTACCATTCTGGAGAAATCAAGTATCTTAGAAGCTCATAAGACTGAATTGACCTTTTAACCTCATCCTCTCAATGTATTGCACTAATAGGTGGATAGGGAACTGTGAGGAAACGTGCATTATCTGTATTCCTATTGGGACTGGTTTTCCGTTGTTGCAGCTGTCAGTATGACCTTTTTGTTGAATTAAATTAGCTTAAAATCCTGGTTATTCATACAGTATCTGCTTTAATGCTGAGGTGATTTTTGCATATTACAATTTAACAGTTAATTTTTAACACAATTAATTTTAACAAAAGGTAGGGGAATAGGTCAGAACACAGAAAGGACAGGTCAAAGAATATTAAATAACTTGGATGTAACCAAGTTGCCTGGATGTGATGAAATTAACTAAGCCAGAAGTGTCTTTGAACCGTTAGTAATTATGTTCCATAACTAGGAGGAGAAACAGAGTCCTACAAGTCTGGAGAAGGGCAAACAAGGTACTACTTTATTAAAAAAACAAAACAAAACAAAACAAAAACCAACAACCAAAAAAAAAATCCCAGGAGAAAAAATAAGACAGGAAAAAAAAAGTTGAGCCGTAGACAAGTCAGTATAAATTTGGCACCGATAGAGATACGATAACAGAGTTTTAAACAATGATTTTATGAAAGCCCAGAGAAGACGGACCTGGTTTTGCTAAGAAGAAATGTGCTCAAACCTTCATTCCCGAAGAGAGAAACTGTGAAACATAGGATAGAGACATATGAGTTGTCCTGGTTTGTGGTAAAACGAACCAATTTCCTGTTTTATAATTTTACTTTTTTAGCTGGGCCTCTTCTAACTAACCAAGCTCTGAAATTAACAGCATGTTGGTTGGAAACTGTTCACTCCCACAGTGATCAGACCTGATTATACCAAGGACTGGTGTGCAGAGAGCCCCTGGCTTATACTTGTCATGTCTTCTGTAGAGAGGAAAAAGATGACTTCAAATATATTGGAAGTGATGATCAAAATGGCAGTGGCCTGTTGCTCTGTGTATCTCCCAAGCACTAGGTTTTAGGCAGAAGGTAAAAATTCTTCTCATGCAGTTCTTGAAAACAGGCTGGACATGGTTTTGATCCTACTGCGGGCTGAGCTGATGAACTACGCTGCTTTCTGAGCTTGTCAGTCCCCTTGTATTTTCCGTGACTGCATTTCATCCATGCGTGCACTGCTGTGAACTGATACAAGATATTCTTGGAATATGCTGCTCTACGCTATTTTTTCTTTCAGTTCAGTTACTGTTACAATTTACACACATCACATTATATTACATGAATTTTTGACTCCTTACGAACATATTTCTAATTATCTCAAAATACTGTGTATCAGCAATATTTTCCGAGTTTTGTTCCTGTGGTATATAATTAATCTGAACTAAATAGTTTTTATTTCAGAAAGGCTATCCTGCTGCCACTGGAATTGATTGGGTTACTATTATCAATTGGTCCTTAATTAGGCAAGATATAATGGTCAGAACTATTCCTATTGCTCATTTCTCTCTTTACTTCCACTTCAACAATTCAATATTTTCTTACTTCTTTCAACAAATGAAAATTAGTACAAAATAAACATTGGATACCTTTTTGTTAGCCTTCAGAATACCTGTTGCAGAGAAGTTTATAACTGGTTGAGCTACATTAATTTTATAAACACTGAGGACTTTTTTTTTTTTATCTATCATGTAGATTTTAGGAGGAAAACTGTAAAGAATGCTGTTGATTCAGAGAAGACAACTGCAGTTCTCAGCAAGCCTTCTCAAACTGGAGTCCTCTGAAAATGATGCCAAACCAGGAAATAGTGTACTTTTAGATAATTCTTATAACTGGGCATCGGAAACACTGAGTTCATTAAAGCAGGTGCTTATTGGAGACCAAAAAAATCTGGCTGCTAATCCCATTTCATATCTCCAGATGCTGAAAAGAGTTTACACAGATAACTGACATTATAGGTTCTGTTAGACTGCTGTGTTTGTACAGGCAAAAACTCTAGTGATATAATAACCATTCTTTTTTTGTTGTTGTTGTGATAAGTATTTTAGCTCATTTTTTGCTAGCTCCTTTCTGTAAACAAGAAGTACAATTGTAATCAGGCACTCTCCTTGGAAGCCTTGGGGACAGGGATAACTAAAATTTACCTTGTTGCAGAATAATTCTAGAAATTTAGACTTAGATTTTTATGCCGCATGTTAGCTTTCAAACTAATAAAAGGACTAAATATTTGCTTTTGCTTTTCATTAGCCCTGGCATAACCCCGGTGTGAATGATGCAAATGTTACCAAATGCCACTGAATGAATGAATATGACAGAATGAAACCAGCAGTGTAAAATACATTCATTGCCATCTGAATTTTGTTTTCCATTTAAAAAAGGCTAAAATCTACTTTTCATAGATACAGATATGATCAAACCTTGAATGTTGCAAACAGGGTCAGTGGACAGGAAAGGGCAGAAAAGCTCAAACAGTAGCTGAGTTAAATAATTCCATTCTAAAAGCTCAGTACCCCAAAATTTAAGATTACTAGTCTGAATGTAATGATTAATCCTATAATAAATATATCATAGCTTAACTATATTAGAAAGAATGTTTTGGAAAAAAGCCCACAAAACCTTAAATCTATGATAACTTTCTTATAGGTGTTGCTTTTATAGCTCCTTTGCAGAAGGCAAAATAACTAAATAAAACCACTAAAATATTTACAAGAAATATATTTAGAGTGCAGGAACATGTAATATTAGCTTTCAAGAATCTTGAGCAACTGTTTCATTTGCATCACTGTAAAGTGGAACAAAAGATTTATATATCTTATATGTAGACACATTTACTTAGGCAAACAATATATTTCAGAGAAAACACTGCAGAATATAGTGTGGGCATAATATCATTGGCGTGTATGAAGAGGAAGAAAAGAGAGTGGACTCTCTACCTGTTTTAGATTATGGACAAGCTGCAATTTAGATAGAATGAGGACAAAACACCATATTTTTTTGGGAAAAGAAGAAGCTTTTCTCATTCATACGTAATAAATGGCCAGACGATTCTTGGGGGAATTGCAGCTCCTTATGAGTTATATCACGTAGAGTGACAGAGAAAATTTAGCTCTATTAGCCAGAATACCTTCTGCAGTTTGGCACTTTTGTGTTATCAGATAACAACATAGGATTGTGCCTTTAAAATATCCCTGATCTCTAAGTAATTATCAGTACATGTAATTTTTATACTTACTTTACTTCTTTAAAGGTTAAGAAATACAGGATATTTTCAGGAAGGCAAATGGAAATGCCTTTGTTAGCCTGTAACACTTAGAAACAAATTTATCAATAATGCTTATTCTGCATGTCTGCACAAATGTATCCCTTTTCAAATGCACATCCTCCATAGTCTCTATTTCGATTTCTTTTTAGGTTAGACCCAGCAAATTCCTTCATAAAAGGCGACTCAAGGTCACAATCCTCCAAGGATATTTTTATCAAATCAATCCTTCATAAAGCTTGAAATGTATAAAAGCATTATTGAACAAATAAGAAGCAGCATCTCTTTTAACAATTACTTGGGTCCATAATGAAATTTTGCAAACTTGTCTCCTTTAACTCACTCTAACAAATTCACGCCTGCCAGGAATGGAATTTTCCTTTATTTGATTTTGCTAATTTCTCTTGAATAAACAGGGGGAAAAGACGTGGCAGAAAGTGAATGGATAGACAATGCAATATGCAAAGCCCAAAAGGTCGAGGGTAAAAATAAATAAAATGAAATCACCAAACTGATAAATAAGTTTCGCATTAGAAAAATAAAAAAATAATACTAAAAAAAACTATCAGCAGGCTAACTCCAAGCCCTAAGTGAGCAGCTCATGAAAGCATTATTACAGAGGCATACATGATACATAAAAACTACACTATTCAAAGAGATGTCAACACCAGATGTGTTTGTTTAATAGCTCAAGCAATTAAGACATGAAACAGACAGTGTTTTAGCCTCCTTAACGTTGCTTCCATCCTCATGGTGCTTTGCCTTAAGTTGGTTCCCCTGGAGTGAATGATTCCAGCAAAGCTGACAGCTGGGTTTTGCTGGGTCTTTCCTCATGGCCCAAGTAACTTATTGGAGCGGATTCCTGGTGCTCAGATCTGTCCGTAATTAATCATAAAAAGGTGAAGTTCTCATCCATCTTAACTTTTCAATAATGTGGAGTTAACTTTTTATGGATGCAAGGGGGCTTATTGGGAACAAAATTTTAAGTCTGAATTGTGAATAAGTAGATGTCGTGTATTTGACTGTGGCCTCATATCTTCCTATTGGCATTGCTATTTAACTTGTAATACAGTATTATTCTGCTCATTGACAAGCTTTCCTGGCACTGCTGCTGCCGTACTTTAATTCATACAATGCCACTTTCAATGTTTTGCCTTTTGGTCTGATTTTAAGATCCCAATTTTCCCCCCAACTTCTCCTCTCCTCTCTCCCCTCCCATCTCCCTCCCACCCCGCCCCGCCCAAGAAAATCAATGTTTGATGCTCTAAGCAAATGTCCAGATGAATTCTGGGTAGTAAGTGCACATAATTAACTTCAGTGTACTTAAGGCAAAGTGATTACACAGCCTTTACATACGTACACATAGCACCAGGCTAAGTTTCAGCTATGTTAGTCAATCACAGTGGGGATGTAAAAGAGAACAATCATTACTGCAGAGGTTCCCCAGATGAGGATGAGGCCAGCTGTGTACTAGGAAGGGTTTCAGACTCTGCTGCTCTAATTAGTTTACATTAGAGAGCAAGTTAGTTACCATGGGTGACACAAGCTATTCCTTTCTCCAGTGAAGCCAAGAAGCACTGAAAAGCACCCTACTCTGTGAAGCATTTTGCAGTTACTAAGCGGGGTGTCCCTGAGAACTTCATAATCCTTCAGCCTTCATCTTTGCCTAAACACAGCCAGAACTTTGCCCTTAGCAAGAATATATTGACAGATGCTAAAGACCTTGATGTTCCTCTGCTTTCAGAAAGATGTGCTAGTCCTCGGGGGCCACAGTGTAATTTTAGCTGAGCAGACGCATGTCTTGATTAGAGTTGAGCTAAGAGCAAACCTTCTTATTTCTCACTCTGTCTAGCTGTTATATAGAAGTTTGTTTTCATGCTTCTTTATTCCTGATAAGTTTAGGATTTTTCTCCAGAGCCGTATTTCTAAGACCATCTTGCCCTTTTACCTGTTTCTCTGTCCTCCGATACCTTATTTTCATGGCCTGTGTGTGCATTTGGAAGACTTTTCCTAAAAGTAGTCTGCACATTGCAGTGAAAATGCTTACTTTTTGTAAATTAATTTCTATTTGGCATATTTGACAAACAGATTGCATGGTTTTATTAACTAACTCTCTGTAATTCCACTGCATATTTGAGAGATTAAATAAATTCAGGTGAAGCAGAGTCCATTGAGTATTTCCCTTTATTTTGTAAGACTACAAGAAAGACCAGCCTTGACATCTTGTTAATCTATAAAACCCCCAGACATTTAACAGCTCTAAGAGCTGCTGATAGAGAAGTTATCTAACATGATAATCAAGACAGTAATATTTATTATCTTGGAAGACTTCAACAACAACATAGATGATGTCCCCATCTGCCTACTGAAATTTTCACCAAGGTTTCCTTCAAACAGTCTGACTCACACATTAATATATAGCTGTATTTACTTGAATGCCTGGACAGGGCATTGAATGCAGTTGCCTCCACAGTTTCCTTTCTCGGTAGCAACAAACTTGTTGGTCAGCAGAGAAGACTTCTGAATAATGGGGAAAAACTTCCATAGGTGAAAAGAGAGAAGCCATGGACCTTAATGTCATGAAAAATAAGAAAGAGCAATCAATTGATTGCCATGAGATTAAGACCATCTTTCACTTATTTTTCATGCAGAAATTCCTGAAAAATGTGGATGTTAAAGCATCTGCAGGTAGCAGAGAAGGTATATGGCTGAGCAACTGATGACCTTTGTTCGTTGAAAGTAAAGCTTTTATGTCCATCCACTTTTTGTGATGTGGGATGAGGTCACTTGGATCATCTGGCTATCTCAGGCAGCCTCATTAATCATGTGTTCAGACATCTGTCTCAATTATTTCAGACCAGTATCTCTATTAGCAATAAAAGACAGGGCAATAAAGAAAATAAAATAGCATTACATTTCAGATATCTTTAATTGTATGTACATTTAAAAAAAATAAACAAATGCCCTAATGCTTAACCAAAACATTATGGATTTCTGTTTTTTAATCCTAACTTGAAATGTAGCACAAATATTTCCCATTGTAGACAACAGTATTATTTAATTCCAGCTCTAAAAAAACCAAGTCAGAAAGAGAAATAGTTAACAATTTTTCACATTTAATGCCTGCTCATGTGTTAAGGGACCATAAATAATGAGACCCTGACAGGGAGGTAAATGGAAATACTGATGTAAAGCTGTGTACCTACTTTTAATTCAGAGAAGGTATTCCTGGTTACATCACTTTGGGATGTGGACCACTATCTAGAAAATGCTCAAAATGCAGTGCACATTTTCTTATATCAAGGAATTTGTTATCAGTTTGTCAATAATGCAATATTAATATGAAGTGATGACACTGGCACTGTGCAGTGCTACTATGCCTTCAAAATGATATTTACACAAAAAGTAAACTTTATTTAATTTTACAGGAAGGAATATTTTATGGATGTGTGTGCATGCATGTCTGGGCAAAGCACAATACGGGACTTTGGTTTGTTTATTTTCCCACATATTTAAACCAAAGCAAGCAAACTTGTGTTACTTGAATAAGTTTAGATTGTAGCCTGCTCAGACTACAGAAAATTTCAGCGGAGAATATTGCACCTGTCAACTGCTTTTCATTTCAGGGAATTAATCAAGCTGGCTGTTCAGAGAGTTTTTGAGAATGTTCATTATTTCAGCTATTAATTTTTAAAAGCAGCAAATGTTGCAAGTCAACAGCATCCATAAAAATTGATTTATTGTGCAATTTACCTCATGGTACTGGAAGGAATGAGAAGGGTTTGTATATCTGCTATTCCCCACTCAATTTTCTAAGGCATCCGCTGTATGTACTTTTTTTTTTTTAAGGAAAATTATTTAGTGAAAATCATAGAACCCTTTTCGCATTGGTTTTACACTGATGTGGATGGGTAGTAATTGACCACTTGCAAGAACTGCAGAATCTAACATCTAACAAAAACAGTTAGAGAAATGTAAGACTTCTGGTCACAGAAGTGTCATCTGAAGCTGTTGGTGTCTCACTGTAAGACTGTGTTAGGCATCAATATAGTTCTCTAGGCTTCAGCCTCAGTGGAAATCTATTAAGTGTTATTCTTTTATAACATGCATTTATGTATTATTATGGGCCTGTGGGTCCCATAAAGAGAAATTTTACATCATTTAGGTAAACTTAACTAGAGGGAAGCTTCTGTTAAACACCTGACTTAATGAAGCTTCTTGCTGTGGACTCTAAGTGTCCTGTTTGTGTTTGAAGGGAAAGGTATCTCACATTTATCGAGATTTTGTCTTACTAGACACACTAATCTACAGCATCTGAAGTATGTGAAATAAGGCCTTTATGCTAAACATGGTGCAAAAGTATGTCTTGTGAGCGATTTTAGTCCCTGGTATGTAACACCTTCTGCATAGCAGTGGCTAAAAGCCTGGTCCTGCTGTGATTTATGGGAAGTCGGGGCTAGGATTCAACCTCCGCTTCTCGAGGTGATATAGTATAGCCTTGACTTGAGGGCTTTGTCATTTGCATCTCTATAGTAAACGTGGCAGACAGTGAGGAGCCCTGCTATTTTATACAAATTAGATTCACTGTGGGAATTCCTTCCCTGAACAACAGATGGGACAGAAAAAGTCCATGCTCCTGTTACACTGATTTGATTGGAGAGCAAGGGTCTAAGGTGGAAAAAAAAACCACCAGAAAAATCCCAACCCCAACAGTTCCAATAGATAATTCCGGAACAGATTTTCTAAGAGATTTAGAGGGAAATGCAGACTTGTAGTACAGCACAGACCTTTGAAAAGGTTAATAAGAATTCAAAAGAGTAAAATAAATCAACCTGAAATTCTTGACCATCTGGGTAAAGGACATTACACAGTTCATGAAAATGGCTGCCATTATTAAAGAAATGGTAGATCTTCTCAGTCCTTTAAGATTCTAAACCTGTGGATCTGAGGATCAAAGATCTACACTAACCTGATGAGAAGGAAAACCCATATAACATTTTTATAGTGTTTGCTTGCTTGATAGCTTTGCTCAGGAAAATATTAACTTACTTTGGCCTTTCATATCTGAAATACAGTCCAGATTATGAAATGAATAACATTGCATTTGCTCTGACTGGAGAAATCCAGAGTGTGGGGACCACTATTTGTTTTACAAATCCTTTTTATATTACACATCTAAATATTCCACAGATAAAAAAGAGATGAGAGATAGCTCACATATACTTTTTAAAAAGAAAAGACAGTGTGGAATGATATTTCCTGAGCAGTTTTAAAGGAGAGAGCCACGAAGAAAGCAAAGCTTTTATGCACACTTTTCTCACACAATATTTTTACTTACCATTAACTTCTTATTAATAACATAAAGTCCCTGAAAACCAGAGAGCTTAGGCTGCGTTACAAGACCTTTATAGAACCATTTATGTAACTTAGCTTCAGGCTTTTGTGTAACCCTTGGGTGGGCATTCAATGACACCAAAACACACCTGTAGGGGGCTTGTGGATTAAGTAGTAAGTGGTGAGTCCCCTGTTGGGACATTGGTCTTATCATTATCATCTTGATCCTCAAAATATTCAAGCTGGTAATGATTTTATGCTGCCTACTGTGTGAGATTTCAGCCTCAGTGTAACATTTAATAAAACATTATCTGTGAAGTTCAGTGGTGTCTTATCGATAAGAGTTGCCTTTAGTAGACTGTGAGGCTGAGCAGTGGTGACTGTGTAACACAAACACGGGAAATAATGAAATAAAAACAAGCTACATGATATGCAGAGATAAAATTTCACTGCAAGTAATGAACAAAAATAATAGCAAAAAGAAAAATGTTGTAGAAGCAGAATGCAAACAAATAAAGCAATTGGAAAGAAGAAAGACAAATAAAAGAGCAAAGTAAGAAATGAATAATAAATAATAAAACAATAACAAATAATGAGCAATAACAAACTAGACTTCTGAAGTAATCAAAGCGAGAAAGAAAGGAAAAGTGTATTATATGAGAAGCAGATTAGTGCTGTGTGCTCTTGGGATCAACAACTCAAATTCCTTTCATAGGTAAAATGGGTTAGGGAATATTTTTGCTAAAGTTTTGCACATCACAATAAACACCTCACAGTTTGCTGCACTAATTGATGATCAAGAGAGACCTCAGAATTGCTAACCTGTGGATTACTACGCAAGTTCTTGGAAGGAGTGTGATATGGGGAAGCACGTAAACTGCTTTGTGTTTGTCTCAACATTTGCTCAGAAATTAAAGGCATGGTAAGCATTCCAGGGAATCTCTCCATTAGCTTCAATGGTCTTTGGATCAGGAAGAGATAAAATGTACACCCAAATGAACAAATAGAAACCATGTATTTACCTTCTGTGAGTGTTCATTTCCTTCCCTTTTTTTTCAGAAAAAAAAAAAGATGGAAGAATTTTCCACTTGGAAATACAGTTTCTCTGAAATTTAAATGGTCTGTAAGGGTATGTACATCCAATTGATACTTTATTTTGACAAAATCAAAACCCACATTTTGACATTCTTAGAACAACATGGTTTAATTTCTCCTCTGAAATTACTAAACTTCTATTATATTATTACATGTATTATTATTTCACTGGGGTTTTTTCAGATAATTCAAAATCATATTGCAAGACTAATTTAATCAAAATGAAATGTTTTGATTGATCAAAATCAATTTACATTTATTCATTTCAGAATTTTCTTTCATCAAGCAGTCTCTCCCTCCCCACTCCGGTTGAAATAAAGACAGATTTGAAAACTATATGCTGCAAGAAGTACTCATCCTCTGCATGTCACTACTGCTATTATTGTGCAGTCTTCAACAACAACATCATCAGAGAATAAACAATTTAGGAAAAACACCTGAAAAAACACTATGTTTCTTACACAGTTTTTGACCTCAAGGATATGACAAGAGTACACAGAGAAAGGGCAATCTCAGAGCGAGACAGGGAGGGGACATAGCAGCTTGTGAGTGAGATGATGTAGCTCTCCACCCACGAAGAATTTATGTATTCTGCTGCTGAAGAAGCACAGGAGAGAGAGAAATATCAGCATTTGACCAATGTCCCACTAACCTCCCACAAGTGGTCAGGACACTCATGACAACTGTCTCAATTCAGAGTCTTAGTCTGTTCCTTATGTTATCCCATGCCACCAGGACAGCCAGAAACAGCTCTCATCTGCAAGGAGCTTTATGGATGATCCTCATGCCACTGGAATGGGCACTGTGTGTCTGTGTCACAGGTGATGGGTCTCTAAGGGGGATCTGTGGTCCCTTTTGTCCTCTATTGATTTCCAAAAACATGCTTCAGGCATGACCAGTCACACTGAAAAATTCCTGTCCTTCTTTACCAAATTCCAGATCTGGAGGTCCAAGCTATTTTGTACACAGCAGTACCATGCCCACTTCATGCCACATATTAGTATTCCAGCAGTTATTGCTGTGAAGGAAAGGCTATCTCACAGGAAAAAACCCTCCGACTGAGATTTTAGTACACCTTTTGTTTTCTGTGTTTGAAATGCTGTCTTGGCTTCACTAAACTTACTCTTTTAAGATACTGGATTTTAATGACATAAAAAACCACTGAGCCAGCTGTCACCATATTACAAATGTGAGTTTGAGAGCAAAACCAATGAGAGTTTGAATCCACCAGGACTAGAGTTATTGCAGAAAAGGTCTAAGGTCCTCTTTCTACACTGCTGACTGTGGAGGCATTATCAGATTGTAGGCAGACATTTTTAAAGCTGTGAGGAAGGCTACACTATTGAAATGTTCAAGTAAATTATGTTTAGATGACCCTAGCCTGCCCCAAAGACAACGCCCTTCCTCCTTACTCTCCACCCTCACACCTGCTGACAGGTTTTTTTTTCTGACTCCAAATGTGGCAAACAGTTTACAGAAGTGAATAAAGCAAACCAGACAGCTAAGGCATATTGACAGTCCAGTGGAGCACTGCATCCACCGCTGTTGGCTGCAGAACAAAGAGCACCCCAGAAACAGCTCATTTGGTGTCTGCCTGACCTGAATAGCAAAGTCAAGATTCCTGGGCAACACCCAGTGCTGCCTGTTATCATCCCAGTGCTGTTACCTGAGGTCCAAACTCTAGTTTGCCAAAGTTTGCAGTGCACTAGATGGATATGCCAACCAGAATAATGTTGCCTTATGTGTCTTTGATCTAGTCTTGAAAGTTCAAATGGCCAGGAGTTAGAAGGACAAAGGTTTTTCTTTGCAGATATTGCCAAACCTCTGACTCTCTGCCTCTGAACTTCTTTAGAGAAACACAAAAATATTTAGGAATTTTTGTTAACGTAACACTACCTGCTACTTTCTTTTGTTCTACAAAATTGGATGAGAATGTGTTGAGGTTAAGTGTTGGTTATGCTAATAACTTTTCTGCTGACCCAGGATACTGAAAATCCAGGGCAAATATAGGTGTGACTCTTAGAATTTCATTGCCTTAAGTCAAAGCTGATTTCAGCAGGGGTCTCATCTTATGATAACTAGTATCATTAGAACATAAACTAAAGTTGAAATAAATGTTAGTATGCACTATTAAAAATAACAGTTCATGCAGTCTTGGGATTTAGGAGGTTAACTTGGGAACAGATACATTTTGTGAATGATTAAAACAGAATCTTTTATCTTTCTTTGCTCTTCAGATGTATAATCTATTTTACTGTAGCTTATGTTTTGCATTGATACAACAGTGATGTTCACAGATGCCAAGACTTTATTTTTTTAAATGACTTCTCTTGTATATTACATCATATTTCTGCATAATCTGATCTATGGCTACCAAATTAGCCCTAGAGAAGCCTAGGTTGTCAGAAATATCACATAAGCATCCTGAAACCATTGAGGAAAAGACATTTGAAATATATGGAACAGCTAGAGCAGTAAAACGGGTCCAGTCTGGTTTATACCATTCTCAAAATAACTATTGAATGATAAAAGTCCCATTTATATCATTGCAGTTCCAGGGGAGAGAAGGTGCTCAGTTTAAAACAGGATATGAGTCTCAAGAAACTCTACCAAGTTTAGTGGAGTTTCCTTGGATTCACAGCTACAAGAGTGAGAGATGTTTTGATTCTTCTGGTGTTTCTAATAGAGGGGCAATGCACAGAAAGTTGAAACAGCTCTGCCTCTTTTATTTTTACAGGACATTTCTTCAAGGCTGGGTAGGTTGAGAGCACGCACTACAAGTTACCCTCTCCATAGGGTGTGTAGATATACCCTTAACCCATCCCCTTGTGTGCCCACTCTTTGGTGTGTGAATCTTCATGCTCTGTTTGAAGTGCACCTTGGGACTGACTGAATAGGAGAGGGAGCTATCAGAGGGCTAGAACAAGAGGATGTGTTCACTGAAAGTCCTAAATTCATGTGGAATTTAGGGGTAGATTTGGGCTTCAAGTTCTGCCCAAATCCCAACTTATGTTAAACAATTTTTAATTATGTTTTGATTGTCAACTGCTTGACATTTTGAAAATATTTAACCTTTATTTTTTCCTGAATTGAATCAAATCAAAATTACATGAGGGATTTGAGAAACATTAAAAATGGGGGAAAGTAGAATCTGAAATTAACGTACTGCTTTACATTATGTTCCTCTTTTTTGTGTCTCTGCGTGCCTTAGAACGAACTGTGTGCCTTGTTCAATTAATGTCCTCATGACAGCCCTCAGAAGTGAAAAGAGTTAAAAACTCACAGGGGAACTGTAATGGTAATGTGTCCTGAGAGATATTCATTTGGCCTCAGCTGTCCATTTTATTCTAAGTGCTAAATGCTTTAATATACATAGACTATCATTTACATAGCAAGTGGCTATGCGAGATGAATTATTTATTTTGTGACAAATACCTAATACCCAATGTACTGTCAAATACAAAGAAGTTCCTTATTTGACCCCCATGTGTAAATTTGCATTATAGAATTCATTATCTTTGCACGTAAGTCACATTGAAGTTATGTGCACAGATCTGTCAGTGGAACTGCAGATTATTGCACCTTTGATTTAATTGAACTATTTGCTGTTATGCCACACTTGTATAGCAAGGGACCTGTTTTTTAAGCTTTATGCCATAGAAGCTGCTCATATATGCACTTCTAATGTAAAAAAAGGTAGGTGAAATAGAAAAACAAACTGAAATTATGATGAAAATGTTATGAAAGCCAGTAATTTCTATGTCAGACATATTGCAACAGGATTTCTTATGCCTGGATGAAGACAGATCGGGATGTAAACCTCCCAAAATCAAGACAATAAAACTAGGTCTATTTCTGCATGCAATAGGTGACCTGATCTTATTCAGCCAGCTTCATTTTTACATTCCAAAAAAGTTAAAGAAGTCAGCTTGAATAAGAAATTGTGTCTTATCAGATTTACTATTTGTATACTGCATACAGCTCTGTTACTTCTCACAAAGTCTCATGTTAATCTTGGCTTCTCTCTCCTTAGGATCTAAATCTCATAGTCACTATATTTTAACCATTTAGATACCCTTATTGCTCTAATCATTAGAATGTGACAGAGTTGTTCGATCCATTTCAGGGCAAATATGGTACTGCTCATCTTAGTAATCGCTTGCCAAATTTGATGTTTGTTAGCATGTCTTCATACGACAGTTACCATGATAGTCCTCAAAGTCTGGCGTATCTGAGATAAAGGTGTTGCTGGATTCAGAAACATTACATCTTCTCTCTGAAATTGCATGGGTATACTTCAAAAGGTTCTGGGGTATGTGCTCGACACACAAAATTAAGATGTTTATTTACATAATTTGGAACCTTAGAACAATGTTAAAGACCTCATGGAAACAGTCCATCTTATACTTTTTTTTTGTATGCTTAGCCTTTTGGTTTGAAATTTGACATAACTTGTGGAGAGAAAGAGTAAATAAAACATTTCTGAAACTTGAAAGAGATTTTTCCTGGGATGAAGTCATACGAGGAAGGTCAGGTCAATTTTTATCGAATCAGTCCAGTTTCCCATCCTTTACTGAGATACAATTTCTGAAGCTGCTGCCTTCTAGGCTGGCTCATTTTAGCAGTTCTGCAGATGAGAGGGAGCTGAGAGCACCCAAGGATTTCATTCTGTAGGTTAGAAAGTTGGTAGAGTCGCAGACTGAACTCAGCCAGAAGGAGTTTATGCCTGCTAAGCGAATGGAAAATTAGAGTTGACCCTGAAAAAGCTCTTCTGCAGTTGAAGAATTTGTTTATCTGCACTTTGGCACATCTTGGATAATGAAAGCCTTTGAAGCACGATAGGCCAATTACAGGCCTGGTGTGAATGGGCACAATGCCACTGAAACAAGTCGAGTTGCGCCCACTCACACCAGGTTTGTATTTGGCATGTTGCCTTTGTCAATGGCAAAACAATGTTTTCAACAAATTTCCTGGCAGAAGCTATGCTGCATGGAAAATGCATTCATTTAATATGTTTATTTGCATAACAGATCTGAGCTTCAGCAGAGTTTATTATGCATTATGCAAGCTCATTCCCTTCCCAGCCAGCGATGAGATGCACATCAGCAAGGGTAGTCAGAGACTTTTAGAATTGAAGAGACCTTCTTTTTGTCTTTCTTCTGTTTGTTTTTTATTACAATCAACCCCTACTTCTTTCCCCGCAAAGAAACAACTTGAATGCTGGGGCGAACCCTTCAAAAAAAAAAGTTCAGGAATAGATAAATGTAAGATCCTATTCAGACACCTGCCTGGCTTTCAGTAGTGCTCTGTGCTCTTTGGCTCTTCTGCTGATGCAGTCTTTGATTCTGAAACAATCTGCAAGAACTGAACTTTTGATCAGGTAGAGACCTAAATATGGATTTAGGTGGCCAACTTTAGGCTTCTGTTTTCAAAAATGTTTACCCCAGGTTACTGGAAGGATGGATCATTTAACTAAAAAATTCCAGTAAGAAAGCTTCCTGTAAGAGATGGAAGATAGTGTGTTTCTGCAGGGAGAAAGTTTAATTTTCTCTGCTGCTCTATAAGACATTCTGTGTATGTGATACCATACGACTGAATGGTGAAGCTTGAACAGTCACATAGTACATATGGATGTATTTCTGAGGGCCCATGAGGTCAGCCTTTGCTTCAGGTAAGATACAGGAAAACTAAAGGCCTCAAACAGGTAAAGAAATTGTTCCATAGCCTCATCTATCTGTTTTCTCTTGTATTTCCATGAATAATTGAAGTTACTAAGAGAGAAGGCTTTAAATTATTTATTTTGGCCACTTTTAGTGGTAAAGAAAACATAACTCCCTTAATTTAAGGGACTGAAGAGAAAAAGGAGTATTTTTGGAAGTTAAATGCTGCCTTCTTAAGGTAGACAGCATATCATACTGGTGTCAGCTTGTGGGGAACAGAGGGTCCCTAGCTGGGTCCCTTTCCTACTCCAACTACGTTCTTTGGACCTGCTTATGTGAAGAAGATTTTGTAAAAGTAGATTGTGAGCAAGGTGATACAAATAGGAGTTTCCAAGGAGAAGTTTGAGAAAAGTATGTTAACTGTGGACTTAACATGCAGCTGAGCATTGTTAGTACATGAAGCATAACCAGAAAACCAAACTTCTGATTGGAGATGCCAGATGCTGTTCAGTACCTGTAAGGGACACTCAAGTTAGTATAGAAACAGCTGGATGCCTGGCCAGACAACTTGTGGGATCTCAGATGGCACTAAAAGCTTCTATGTGGGCAACTGAGTTGAACTTAAAAGTGATGGATCAGTGGAATCTCTTACTAGGCTCCCACAGTCATTGAGAAGACAAAATGGAATTGTTATCAGTAGATAAATGGACAGCTTTATCATCAGATATTTTTTCTTGGGAAGTCCTGACTGCCTTGTGGTAGTTCAGGAGTCAGACAATTGGCTGCCAATGACTGCTTTGACTGAAGCATGTCATGAAAGCCAAGATATATCAGAGTGCTGCAGGGGGAATGTGGCTCTCTTTATGGTCCATACAACATTCTTCTACTGTTTTGCAAGACCAGCAAAAGTAGGGGGAATAAGCAGGTTCGTGAAAGAAAGCAGAGAGGAAGAGTGGGAGAGAAACTGAAGCCAGTTTGGAATCCAGTAGTTTAAAACACAGCAGAGAACTTTCCATTATCCAACAGCCAGGAACAGAGTACCAGACAACCTCTTCTGGTTGCTTGTTTGCCTTTTTATTTTTTTTTAACATATGCTACAGTTTGAAGAATGTGGCATGATATATTACAGAGACAGCAAGGTTCAAAGACCAAGTGAACTGAAGTAGAGAGGATGGATAAGATAGAAAACTTACAAAGCAAGACAATGAGCTGATGAGTCTCCCCCTGAGGGTGAGGGTATCTGAAGGTGATCTTCAGTGTTCCTTCCCATTGAAGACCTACAGTGGAAGCATTTGCTGCAATAGTGACTGTGCAGTATGCAATGAGCTTCATGTCCTCTAAAACATAGGATAACACTTAAAACTGTGGTATAAATGCACTTTTTTATGAAAATATTTTTCTAATCCCTGTTTCAGGGCAGTTATTGAGGACATGAATTTTATTTCCCCACGCTGCATCTACAGATTTTTAAACTCATGTTCTTTCATATCCATCATATCCACCTAAGGTCCAGGACTGCATATGTAAGCTTCAAATTATACTTTACCTGTTTTTACAGGTGACCACTTTAGCGCACAATGACAAATAACAACTGTCATCATGGAACTCAGGGGGAAAGGTTTTAAAAATGTTTCCTAATATTTCTCTAGGAAGAAAACAATGATTATATGAGCTCAAGGAACAGTAGCTTCGTGGTGGTTTTTCCATTTGGTTTTATTTTTTTTTAATATAACCACTGTGAGAATTTCCATGGGAGCTTTTCTGTCTATGGACCTACAAAGATGTCAGAAACATGTTAATGCTTCTGATGTATGTTAAATATGTCTATTTGTTTTTTTGGTTTTTTTGGTGATGAATCTGCTGATAACCAGATTTGATATTTGTAAAACTGGCAATGTGAATATTTATGGTTGAGGCGTGTGCAAACTGAAGGAATTAATGAATTCCATCCCTAAATTAAAGCCTTATTTCTAAACCTAAAGCTTAGGAATAGGTTTTCAATTGTCTTGGAGGGCTTTTGGTCGTGAGCTTTGAATACTCTATGTTGTTTAACATAACATCAATGGGATTATTTTTTTTTATGGTATAAATGAGAAGAATCATTTATGAAAACTAAGTAACACTAATGCTGTAAGATGTTACATAGGGACTCCAAATTCAATCAGAATGAACAAATTCCTTTTCTAGTAAGCATGGGACAATAGATATATACGTATATGCTGTACACAGTATATTTCATTTCCCATTTAATTCAATTTTTTTGTCTGTCTTCCTTTTCTGTATTATTGTAGACTTCTCTGACATTTTACCAGCTATATTTTTATTGCATATATTAAGATATAATAGAGTAGATAATAAATATAGCATGCAGCAGTTTCATCCCAGTTCTTCTAAGTCTAGTGCAGTAACTCCTAGATGAACCCTCTGATGTGTCAGGATGTTGAGAACAGCCATTAACTGTAACAAATGTGTACTTGGAATCACTACTATATTGTTATTTCAGCCTTCCAAATTCAGTTCCTGTGTCACAGGACTTCATTTAGAGGTATGGATCCTTTACATGTTCAGCTTTGCTGTGACTCCTTCCTAGGTTTTCACTTTACCACTTTACCACTCATAACTTGTCTGAAATGAGGAAGCATATTTAATGGACATTGCCCATTTCTATTGCACTGGAGTCATCTCTCATGTTTGTCAACGAATTTATGTTTCATTGAGCCACTTCCTTTCAAATACCAACATTCTTCTCATTTTGTATTCTTTGTCTTAGGTCTAATATACCAGCACATATATATGAGCAGCAAGTTTTCTCTTCCTGATGTGAAATTATTAAATGACTGCTCTAAGATCAGGCTATTTCCTCAGGCCTTTGGCAAAAGTGGGAGTTTTATGGGTTAATGATTTCTTGAAGATCACATTAGATTGCTCTTTTATGTTAGCACATTTTGTTGCACCAGAGTGGTGATGCTCAGCCCAAGGTGAGGTTCAAAACACAACACTTACATGCACTTTTTATTGACTGAATTTAAAGTCCCTTTCATAAGAAAGCATGTTTTGCCTCTTCTGGTCTTGAGTAATTCATTACGGAGCTTATCGCAATGTTTGTCTTTTGGGTGTTGGAGTGTTATTTAGAGGAAAATACAGTGTGGAGTACAATCACAATCCATGTTGAGTCTGCCAGTTCCCGATTTGTCTGAGATGCGATCACTGTTGGAGAAAATGTGCTGCTGCCATTTGAATTGATTACATAGCCTTGCTTTATTGTGCTTTAAAGCTTAGGTCAATAGTATGCAAGGATGTAGACAGATACTCTTTGATGTGAAGTGTTTAAATCAAAAGGGAAAATGAATAAGTAATTAAACTGTCTGCGTAATTTTTTAACTCCTAATCATGACCTGAAAATTAAACTGTTTTCTCTGCCTTTTCAGCCTCTTCCCTGCCTCTGCTGGGCAGAGGAACGTTCAGTATTGTCCAAAAATAGTTTGTGATGGAGAAATAAAATATTTTACTAGATAAACAATTGTTTGATTTCTTTACTAATTTGCCTCTTTTTTTTTGGTAATATTTAAGCTATTATGAAACATCCATCAGGCTAGGATAAGATTGTGATACTTGTCCAAGTGAACAACACACCAGAGAATATATTTTTGGAAATTTACAAGGTGGTATTTATACATTCGCATTCTTTTTATGTTAACTACACCAATTAAAAAAATTGGGAATGTACCAAATTGAAAATTGGGCTTGTAAAAACACTTAGATACAAATATAATGATATTCACCCTGGCAGTTGTACCAATGAAGTTATCCCACCTGTAATACAATGTACTGACATTGGCATTGAAACTGGGAAAATAAATGTTGTGTGACACAGGAAGTGAAGGGGTAGGAGTGAGATGGAAAGAAAGAAAGAAAGAAAAAGATCTGAACATCAGAACTTACAGGAAACATACAGCTTACATATAAGCAAACTTACAGTACAAGTTTTGTACTTTCTGACATGATTGAAATCCTTTTTCTGCTCCTCTTCTTTAAAATGTGATTTGCTAAATGTCTGTTGTCAGCTGGTTCTAGTTCTTATAATGTATTTTATCACTGTTCTTTTGGGAGGAATGCTGGATGCTGAAAAATAGTATTCATTTGGCTGCTTAGTTTTCAATTAAATGATGCAATATGAACTGCAGTAACACAGGCAGGAGGATGGTCTAGATGAACCAACACTGTTTCGATCAAAAATGCTTGCCTCTCTGAACAAAGTGTATAAGCCAGATGCTGTGAATAAATGTTCTCTTTTTATGGCTAGTTAAATCAACACTGGTACTTCTGTAAAAAATTACTGTAAAGGAAATTGTAGATATGGGAGACTTATTCTACACAATATTTTGTGAAAATGTAACACAGATACATAAAGGCATGTTTAGTTTAACATTTTTACAAAGATGAAAACAGGATAATATATTTTCTAAACAACTGAGTAGGAAGTGTACAAGGAATTTAAAAAAAATGCTTGGGAAACAAAGAATTATCTACTGTAATCAATCCATCAGGCTTAAATTATGACTCTCTAAGGGCTTATTAGTCAGAGCAAGACCTCCTTAAAAACCTCAAATAAATGCGTTGGTCATAAATTCCCAGAAAAGTTGACCATACACTGTAAATGTTCCTCTTGCCTGAAATGACTCTCCTTTTTCTCCTAGATAATTAAATGAGTATAATGCACTGGATGAATAGAACTCTCTACAGTTCTGAAACAAACAAACAAACAAACAAACAAAAAATTAGAATCTACAGTTATACACAGGTGCTAGAAAGAAATTCTTCCCTGTGAGGGTGGTGGAACACTGGAACAGATTGCCCAGAGAAGCTGTGGATGCCTCATCCCTGGAGGTGTTCAAGGCCAGGCTGGATGGGACTTTGAGCAACCTGGTCTGGTGGGAGGTGTCCCTGCCCATGGCAGGGAGTTGGAATTCCATGATCTTGAAGGTCCCTTCCAACTCTAACCATTCTATGATTCTGTGAGTTTATGTTAACCCTTTCCATATTGAGAAACTTTGCTGAGAGGCTCTCTGGATCCTTAGTTGTCTTGGCTCTGTGCTAATTCAGTGTTAGAATCACAAACTTTAGCTTTGTGCACTGGAAATTGAAGATCTCTTGGTGCAGACCACAGAGATTTATGTACCCTGGAAAGTTATTTGACTTCATGTTAGGTACTAAAATGTTGCAACGTTGTCTGTACCAGAAAGCCTTGTAGCCAGCACATACTGGTCCCAGCTGCCCCGTTGGGATATGAACAGCTATGTCTCCATCATTAATTCAGTTCTCTGGAGAGTCCTGAAATTCAATTCAGGACTCAATTCAGAGTAATGAAAATACATAGGGTAGATTGAAATTTTCAGATTTTAATTCCAGAAAAAAAGCCCAACCGAACTCACATCAGTATCTTGTTAGACACTCTCCTCTGCCTTTAAAATGTCATTAAGATTTATCCAATACTAAATCACTTAATTTTTTTTTTTTTTTACAGTATTTTACCGTAATTTTGAGGAGTTGGAGTAATTTTTCACTACTCAAAAGGTTCTAGTTCATTTCGGTTAATGACTGTTTGCACCAAGTCTGTCTGTGATGGAGTTAGCCTTCATCATAGCAGCCTTGTAAGGTGCTGTGTTTTGAAACTGTGACTAAAACAGTTCTAACAACACACCAACGTCTACCTACTGTGTTTTTGCAACATCAAGGTTTGCTCTACTTCTCCCTCTATCTGACAGTGAACAGGCTAGGGATGCATAAGAAATTCAGAGGGGACAATGTCAGAAAAGGTGACCCAAACTGACCAAAAGGATGTTGCTTGTCATATAACATTGTGCTCAACAGTAAAATTGAGAGAGCAGTCTTTTCCAAGGTAGTGGTTGCTCTGAGACTACTTGGGTATGAGGTGGTGAGGGACTACTTTTAAATTATTTCTTTGTTTTTTTTTTTTTTTTTTTTAATTCTCTTTCATTAACTTATTAAACTGTTTTTATCTTAACCCAAGAGTTTATTCTTGCTTTTATCCTCTGTCTGTGTGGGCATTTTGCTGTTGGCTGGGGTCAACCTACCACACAAGTGGCCTCACATTCTTATATAGACTTTTAGCTGACTGGTGAAACCCAATATTAAAAAGAAATAGATTAATTAATTAAAAAATAATCTGTGATAGATATCTTCTGAAAATTGCAGAGGAATTGGATGTATTTCAGCAGAATGCAGTAAACTGTCATCTGGGGCACTGGTCTTATCTCGTTTTACTTTGATTTACCTGTCTAAAATAACACTTTTTATTTACACATGAAAGCTACAACAAATTAGACATTTTATAACACAACAGCTTTTACTACAAAATCCAAACTTGTTGAGGCCATCACTGGCCTTGATTGTCTTAATTTTCTCACCTAATTGTATACTTTAAATTGTTAGTGTAGCACCTGGCATTATTTTGAACCCAGATTGAATAGCAGTCCCAAACAATTCCCAGGTACAGCTCAGGAATTAAATTGAAACAGGTGTAATTCCTATCACAAGGGTTGCAGGCCCTATATTTTACTGAATATGAAGATTTAATAATATGGTGGTGAGCCATGCTGTTCTTGTGAATTTCAGTGCCAAAACCAGTCTGGGAATGCCTAATTGTACTGGTGCACATATTGCTATTGAGTCTGTTGTCACTTTTCTGTAAGAAGAATTCAAATACTGAAATATTTGCAGGACCTACAAGTAGTGGGAAAATATCAGTTTACGATACAAGGCCTATTCAAATAAGTCAAATATTCTTACTCACAGTAGGGCTTAAATGCTACGTATTTGACGTAGGATGCAATCACTGAGTTCTTTCAAAGAGCTTCTTGCTCGCTCTCTCTTCAATTTTTGATGAAAAATGAGAATAAAAATGATACTGAGAGAGAATGTAAATAAATTTGATTAAACCAAATGTTCATAAGCAGAACTTATTTTCTAGAAAACACATAACTATAACCTCCACTCTCCTGACCAGGGAAAATGGATTCTTTTTAATATCCAAAGTTGACAATGTAGATAGCATGTAGCTATCAGCTTTCTGAGATTCTTAGATACATACTGGCCACGATTCATCCAACTTACTTTACACATTTTCCTTAGATGAAAAGAAACACTTCTAGAAACTTCTTTTCCTCTCAGTTATAGAAGTTGTTTAGATGCTTAGTTCTTACAGAGAAATCTACATTGTAGAGAAATACCCCAGCACGGGTTTGTACAATTTTTGCTATGTAATTTAAAAATAATTGTGTTGTGAACACCTGATTATGTAAAACCTGAAAAAAATGATTATACTAATGGAAACTCCAGTCGACTATATATAGGCGACTTCACAAGTTATTATTTGTCTGGGAATTCATTGTTTAAAAAACATTCTGTGTTGACAGTAGGAAGGGCTGGGCTCTTACTTTCTCTTCACATGATTTTTTTTTCTGGCCCAATACATGCTACTTCCAGGGATAAGGAAATAGAAATTAAAAAGTGTAGCTTCTAAAACATTTCTTACTCTACACAGTAAACGAGAATGTAGCTCATTTCCAGCTATACTAATGTTTTTTGTGATAAATATGGATGTCACATGGGATATAGACCATGACTGACTCATTTATCACTATAGGCACAAGGTCTGCAGAAGGTAACACCTTCAAATTACTGTCAGCAGAATTGGATTGGCACTGGCAATCTCCACTGAGAAGGCCTTGTAGACTGTTATTGATCCTAGCAGTCCACAAAACTAGTTTGAAGGTATGATATGCAGATAAATACGGTTGGTGCAGTTCTCCCAGACGGAATGTAATCATTAAGGAGGTGTCAGGGGAACTGGTCTATTAGAAGATGTTATTTTAATAAGTAGCTCAGCATAGAACTGTTGAGTTACTGGCCTACTCTAGTATGAACCGGAACATTATACTACAATATCTCTAACAACTTCAGAAAACTTAATGTAAATACTGAGGCAACTTCTCCACAGATTACAGCCTATAAGAAACCACTTTTTAAATGCAAGTTGCCAGCACTGAAGGTTTTACAAATTGCAGTATGTTCAGCTCAAATTATTCCAATCAATGGAGCATTTTTCTTATGCACTGTCAAGCTTCTACTGTAATTACAGTCCACAATGCATTTCTAGTGCTTTTTGCATGCCTATAAAATCAAACCCTTCCAATACTATCTACTTGTAATTTCATAAACATTCATCATCGCTTGCTTTGCTGTTGGCTGTCCCCAAGGACTTTAAGTCTTGTGCCGTTCAATGCGCCTGCCCCAGACAGCTCAGTGGCACTGAAGTCTATTGACATTTCTCTTTGCTCTTATGCAGCCCTGCTCTGTAACATTTACTCTGTCAATTACATTTCTTTTGGTATTCATAGCCAATTCTATCTCTGTGTGACTTTAATTGTATTTCACTAAATTAAAGAGGCATTATAAAGTTGTTACCCTTTGATTTTGTAGCTTTAATTTCATTTTTCTTTAATCTTTGCAGCGTGCTAGATTATCAATTAGCATAATAAAACAGTCACTGCGGAATTTAGTAACAATACTGGATATTCTGTGAAGTGAATCGGCCCACTGTAATGTAAGTAGTATGACAACAGTTTGCGCCCTAAGTAATAAAGTAGCTAAAATTCTACTACATACTTCTATAGCATCTCTATACATGAATTAAAGGATTTTGAGATATTTGAGGGGGCTGTTTCTGGTGGATAGAGGACTCCTTTGAATGTTTTGTACAGTCTGAAGTTATAAGAAATTTGCAAGATCTTAATTCATTAAAAATTTTCTTAATTTTAGAAGCTGCAGTCACTGTTTTTGGTAGGCAGAATAAAATCAATTGATATTTTAGCACTGTCTTACAGACATTCTTTCAAAACAATGATCTCTGCTCCCATTTTAGGTCTTAGAATTTGCTTTATTCCAGTGGTCAAGACTTCCTAGCCTGTTGCCCTGGAGAGACTGTGAATCTTTATACTTTTCCCATAGGTGAGTTGAGCTTCTGTGTTAATTGTCTTAAATCATCTGCTTTTTTGTAGGGAGGAATAGTGTACATGCCATGAGCACGCAGAAGAAAACTAGATAAGAAATGACCAATTTCTTTTATCCCACTCTGTCTGCTTAGATGGTGGTGAGGCCAGCCATGTTAAGTGGCAGGGTTCTAAGAATCTACTTTTTTTTAATTTCTTAACCAAGAATGGATGTTTGTAGCAGATATAGCCTCAAGGTTTATATGAAAGCCAAGAGGAAGGGAGAAGGCTATAGAGTTATAAGTCCCTTTGTAGTACGCCAAATCTTTATAGTATTCAGTGCTTTTTACTTAAAATGCAGATGCTTATCAGGCCACATAAAATATATGTTTCAAAATGTCTTCTAGGAACAGCAGACAACTGGAAGAAATGCCAGTAGTTACTTGTGCAATCTTTTAAATAACAACAAAAAAAGTCAATGTGGCTAGATACAAGAATTATTAATGCCAAGTCATTGCAATTACCTAACGATTTCTGAAGCAGATAAAGGGGAAGTGGGAGGGAAGGATACAAAGCAAAAAAAAGTGTGGAAGGATATAAAGAAAAGGAGAAGTATAAAAGGAACTATAAAAGAAAAAAGAGCTATCGGTCTACATATTCACCAAACCAGTGGTAGTCTGGCTATTTTCCCTATAAAGAATAAAAGTTCATTGTTACAATGGCATAAGCTTTTCCAAGTCACTAAAATATTTCTCACTGAATTGTACCACAAAACCTTCTAAAATACTTTTGAAGGAACACAGCTTAAAAGATCTATGTCCTTTTTTTTTTTTTCTTTTTTTTTTTTCCTCCTCTTTTGTTATTTATTTCATTATTCTCTATAATTTGCTGGAATTCAAGAGTACAGGGCTATCTAACTCTTTCCTTTTCTTCTGCTCATTGTCGCCTTCTGTCTGCAACAGAGTTTTTTTGGAAGAGAAAAGCCTCAGTGAGCTGAGGTCCTCAAATGCTACCTCTGTGTCAGTCCTGCCGGCCCATTTCCCTGGTCGTTCTGGGTGAGTCACTGCCAAGGACTGGTAAAATTGGCTAGTGACAGTGAGACATGGACTGCAGGGTTGGCAGAGCTGCCAAGCTCTCCTCTACCAGGTTCACGCTAGGTAGAAAGCTCAGGGCTGCCAAGTCAAAGGGAGTCGATTTTACATGTGCGAAGGTGGGGGGAGAGAGAAGATGTGAACGAGAGCTCCTCTTCTGAAGTATTTCAGTTAAAACATGTCAGTTGTTTCCCCTCCTCTGTTAACACCAAAGCTGATCTTAAACATGCTGCATTCCAGACATCATGTGCTTTCTATTTGTATTCATTGCAGATGTGCACTAAAACTACTGCAAATAATTTAGGTAATTGGCAAACCACAGGGGCACTTACCCTGTTCACTGGCCTATTTTAGGCTGGCTCATCATCACCATTCTAATTGATGACAGGTCTCTAGTTTTTCACTTGCCAGGCTGTAAGACAAGGAATACTAATAAAGTATTCTGGCAGTGGGAATGTTGTAACTGTTCCCAGCCTTTTGCAAGCAATGAGCTCCCCCGCCCCTGCCCCTGCTGCTAATGCACAAGTGATGTGGTGGGGGAACTTTTTCAATAAAAGAACATGCTCTTTTCTCCATCCACTCAGCCCCTGCAATTACCTAATACTAGTTCGACCATAGCTTTTTTTTTTAATGTAATCCTGTACCCTGCAACATGTTGTTATTAAAAAGTGCATGCCATCAAAAGAGTTGACATCCTTATTGAAATAACAAACTTCTCTCCCTTATATAAAGAACATTTCAGAAACAAAAACTGGTTTTACTTACTGTTTCCTCCTACCCTGTTCGCTAGATGCTCAACATTAGTATTTATTAATTGTAGAACATACATATATGTGCTTCACAGTGGTTTTTTTTCTGCACAGGCTCACCATTGAAGTAAATTCCTGGCCCAAAAAAGTGCACTATTTGACTGGAACACAAAAACTGGAGAGCACTGTTGAGTCCATTGTAGAATAAACAGAGTCGGAGAAGGCAGAGACTGCAACAAACATAAATTAATTGTTTGGGCCCATAAATTAGTAGTTACTGTACATGCATTTTGGGTCCTACCACCCTGCAGTGAAAATGCAGTAGAGTTTCTCTGCTCTGTGTGTAAGGCATAGGAAACATTCAATGCCTTAAGGTCTTGAACACCAAGATTGTAAACACTAAAAAAAGCCCCACTGATGCCAAAAGCTGAGAACACACAATGCAAACGATTGCATGCCACCTCTTGTGTCTTGGCTCACGGCTTTATTTAGGTTCACTCATCATCTGAGAGAAGGCAGTGGAAGTGGTTGGTGTCAAACTTTTGTGTAACTGGACGGCCCTCAATTGTGGCTCTGTTTTCTAGTCCTGCCCTTCCGGATCCTGGTGGGGATCACATCAACACATCATCTTCTGTGCTAATGAGTGGCTTCGTCACTACCCAATAGGAGAGTCAAAGGAACTGAGGTAGTTTAAGAAGTGAAGTTCTTTACAAAATCTAACTTTAATAACTAATCCAAATCAAATAATTAACCTGAACCATAGACTATAAATTTATATGCATTTCTCTTTACTTGGTGTTTTATATACCATCTATTCAAAGTAGCGTTTTATCATTCTTCTAGGTGATGATAATTCAGTATACAATTCAAATCAACATAAGCTGTTTTGCTGATGAAACGGGGAATCCTGCCTTCTGCTTGGTCTTTTATCTTTCCTTTTGCCAGTGTAAGGATTGGAATGGCCATATGGTCAGGTTAGAGAGTGGGTGCGGGCTCATATGTTTAAGAAAAACAAGGACGCTGGTATGTTATAATGTAGGGGACTCAGAAAATTAACTCCAAACAAGAAACAGGAATAAAAAGCTGGATAAAGGTTTCTTCTAGAGAAGTACACTAGCAAAGGCCTAGAAAGGTATTTCGTCTGGTCTATAAAGTGTATCATCTGTCATTATAGTTGGCAAGATCTTTTGCAGTGCTTGAAAGAAGAAAGTCATGTTTCTATTCCTTTAATCTTGAAATAGGGTACAAATTTGTACCAAGGTGTTGAATGTGGAATTGCAAGACACAAGGCATCCAGGCTTGACCACAGTTCTTGAATCTCTTCATATGCTAAGAATACTGTCCTCATGGTTAGTCAAAGTCAAAATGTTTTCATCCCAAGTCAACTAAAACTTCAGTAAAAGACACATAAACCTTTGACTGACTTGTTTATTCAAGATCATTAAAATCATCCTCAGCACTTTGGTCCTCCCTTTTATCATGCCAGTGCTCTCTAACACATGGGTGAAATTCACCCTAACATCAGGTATCTTACAAGTAGAACTGTACTTCTAAAACTAAAGATATTTGTCAAAGCCATTTTCATAGTCAATAGAGAAAAGTAACTCGTTCCATCATAAAAAAAAACCCTTTTAAATAGTACAGCTGAGAAGATCTCTTAAAAGCTCCTATTTCTTCCTACTGACTATGGAGAGAATTAAAACAGCTGCCTTGGCATTGGCCATCTGACATTAGGAGAGATGAAGCCCACTTTCAGTGCCCTCATCTCAGGTAATTCCTTTGGGTTTACTCAATCAAGATGGCATGTTAACTACAAAGTGACATGTGGTGGCTCTGCACTGCAGTGGCAGGGTGTGCTCCAAGTACCACTTTTTGTCCTGTTTTGTCATACAAGAACTTTCAGGCAAAATAAAGTAGAACAGAAAGAAAGACCCTATACCATCTTGGAGAGAAGAGACTATTCGTTGGTCAGGAGACCTGAGTTGGAAATCTCACCTACTTCTTTCCTGTTGGATTCAACATTGCTATGGTAGTTCAACCATCGTGGGTGGTGGCTGGGGTTGAGTGATTCAGTCATGGTATTTCTTTCTTCCCATCACAGAAGTTCAGCTACTGCTATAAGTTAAGGCCATTACATTGCTTGCAGGATAATCAGATAGATGACTAATATTATAAAGCACAAATTGGGTTCCTGGACAGAAATATATTTCTAAGTCAGATTTAGAAAAATATGACAAAACAACTCTGCCCTCCCTCTACTTTTGCTTTTGTGCCTGATGTTTCACAGTGCTGAATTTAGTACTATGTTTCAGTACTGTAGCCCAAAGACCACCCATGTGATAAAGAAATCCTCTGAAACATTCGGCCCTGAGTCTGTCAGCGATAATTGGTGCAGGAAAAGGAAAGGAGTAAGTGTGCGTTGTACTTAGCACTTTTCTAAATCAGGCCTGAAAGGAGAAAAGCGCCAGTGAAAGGGGAGAGCATAGAAGGGAATGTTATTTTATTCATTAAAAATAAATGTCTGGAGTTTAAACACGTTGACAGGCTAAAGCTCTGTTCTGCGAGGCAGTGAGTGCCCTTGAATCCCTTTGAAGTTAGTGGTAGGTGAAGTAACTTGGCACTCCACAGGACTGAGCCCTGAGGCTCCTCTTGAAGGAAAGTCACAAAGAAGAAGGATGTCTATGGGGTTTGAGCTGAACTCTTCTTCCATCCCACTCTTTCTGTCTCCAATATCTAGGTCTATCCAGATGCATGTGCTTAATTCATTTGAATGTATTACATGGACACAAGAAGACTTAGTGTGCAGTTCAGCATAGTGTCTTTCAGTTCCAGCGAATAAAAGGAAATGGCTCATTTCTTGGAGATGTGCTCCTTTTATTCCTTTGGAGATCAAAGGAGGCAATCCTTGCCCAATCCAAGCTGTTTGCATTGTACTCCATTCTTGCCACACAAAGCTGAGTTTAGCAAGCAGCTCCTGGAAATAAAAAGAAGATGGAATAAGATCCCTGAGGGATTTAATGACCTGGTTATTTTGGAAAATACAAGGGAACTACAGGACTACTTCCCAAATTACACTTCGCAGCAGTTCTTACACACCATGGTAAGGAACTTCAGAAATGCTTTATCAATTGCCTCAGCTCCTTAACATTATGCTGCTTTATGTGAATAAGATGCAAAAAATCTAGATTTCTCTCTGCATCCTGGTCCAGTATTTGACCACCCTCATAGTAATTTCTTTTCCCTATATCAAATGTCCATTGCTTTTAATCCCTTTACTTTGAACTTCCAGAAAGAGTTTGGCTCTGATTTCCCTACCTTCTCCTATTAGGTAATGGCGGAGTAAGACAATACACATGGTAAGAACAGATTGGGTTGCTTCACAGAGACTGTGCAACCTCCTAGGTGTACAAGTTGTGTTTTGTTTAAACCCTGAAGTATACCAGGAGGGTGGTGAGGCACTGGAATAGATTGCCCAGAGAAGTTGTAGATGCCCTGCCCTTGGAAGTGTTCAGGACCAGGCTGGATGGGGATTTGAGCAACCTTGTCTAGTGGGAGGTGTCGCTGCCTATGACAGAGGGGTTGGAACTCAATGATCTTTAAGGTCCCTTCCGATCCAAACCGTTCTATGATTCTACGAGTACTTGAGGGGAAAATGAAAAACCCTTCCAGGACCAGGATCATCACCATATTTCCTATTTGAAGGTGAGACTTCACATCTGCTCTGCTGAGCAGTTTGGCCCAATGGTTGATGTCTGTGGGGCTGTTGGATTTACAGTAGATGTCACAGTTGTGCTTAGTCCTTTCAGAGGACTGGATGATGAATCCCTAACTAAGTGCAAACAGCTGTGTATACCACTTCTGCATAGACAAATTACATATCTATGCGCTTGGATAAACATGTACACATATGTATTATAGACATATATTTGTAGCTTTATACATAATGCAGACAATGATCAAATCATATACAGTTAGGTCACATAGGTTGTTGTGTACTTATAGTGAATGTTTAACTTTTGTTAAGCAGCAGAATTAGTGATGGAGTGCCTTTGATTTCAGTATTGATGAACACAGAGAGAAACAATTTGTTTCTCTTATGTGAACTCATCGCAAGCATCTAGAAGACTGGATAAAAGTATTTGAAGGATTCTCATGTTGCATGTGGAAATGATTGCCTACTGCTAATCTGAGACTTGTATACATTTTATATTTAACCCCTTATCAAACAATCAGAAATCCCATAGTTCCTTTAGTATCAAAACTCAAACCTCCTTCTAATAGAACTGATTTCTCCAGTTCCCACTGAAATCAAAAGAAATAGAGAGCACTCATATTACAGTGAGCCCTTTGATGGTGATACTGGGGAGAATAACATAATGTTTTTCAGAGAGCTTTCAAAGGTTAAATATGTGCATTTCCACAGCTCACTACTGTATTTACTCTAAAAGTGGTTGTTCTTACTAGATTAGTTTCCCTTCCGAATAATATAATGTAGAGTTTAAAAACAAACAAAAAAAAACCCCCAAAAACTAAACCACCAAAAAAGCTCCTTAATAAAGTCTAGACAAATAGGCATTGAAATCACCAGCAAAACTCCTACTGCGTTAAATAAAAACAGGTCAAAGTGCTGGGCAATCAGAATTCCTCACCACAAAATAGACAACCTCTCCTTTGCCTCCTTTCCCACTTTCTCTGTGTTTTTCTATCAGCTCTGTGATCAAGCAACGGAGAGAAGGAAAGGTTGGCCCTGATGCTAATAGAAGACTTGGCTGGAGCGAGCTGGTTTGCAACATTTGTGAAAACAGTTTGAAAGTGGAATTTTGAATAAGTCAATAAGATTGAGCACTAAAAGCAAGTCTAGTTGGCCATGCAAATCTAAGGAAGATATTAAAAAAGAATGAAAACAAAAAATCTAGAGTCTAGTGAAATTGACTGAAAAAGGTCCCATACCTGAAACTGTATGAAAATTATGTTCCATCCCTTGTTGTGTTCAAGGTTAGATTGGATGTGGCTTTAGCAACCTGCTCTAGTAGAAGGTGTCCCTTCCCATGACAGGGTGGCTGGAACTAGATGATGTTTAAGGTTCCATCTAGCTCTAACCAGTCTATGGTTCTATGATTCTATGATTACAATTAAAATGTTTATTAAAACAAAACACATTTTTGAGTAAAACACATAATTTTCACTTAAAAATTTAAATTCATCTGCAAATATCAGCTGAGATATACTATCAGCATAACATCAGACAATCCATTCCCTAGACACGTGGGGTTTTCCTCAACCTAATCTTCAACCCTTAATGAAAGCATATTATGTAGATACTGCACTGAGGGGCCAATTGTCCTGCTCAAAAATCCTGCTCAATAGCGAGCAGCAAAATGAAGTGAAAAGCAAATCCTGAAGTGGAAAACGTGGCAAAGAAGGGGAAGGTCTATTTTATTTCTGGGAGGAATGAAGCACATTTTTCTCCACTGACAAAGGGCAGGGGAAACGGAAGCAGCGTGTGTACGTGTGCTTCTGTGGGTGAATACAACTATTTTGCTTGTGACCATTTCATCTCAAACATTCTTACAAGCTTAAAGCCTCAGCATATTAACACCTCGATAATTAGCTTCCAAAGGAACAAAGAAAATAATTAAGGAACAAATTATTACTGATAGATAGATAGATTCTCTGTTTTACCCTGGATGAGAAATATAACGAACCTTTAATGACAAATCTGTGTGGTCTGCAGCTTTTTGCTTTTTGTTCCGTCATGGACTGTTGCTCTTGAGATCAGCCAAAGTATAACTTGGGTTTTACGTTGTATTTTTTATTTTTATTTGTTTTGTTAGAGACTTTTGTGTCAGGGACAGCTGGTTTTTTCAGGGTATGATTGTTGAAGATCACCTTTCTGGCACCTAATCAGCTGTCCGTCACAGAGCAGGTCTGCTCCAAAATGCAGAAGGAAAGCATGGAATCATGCAGATATTCTGCCTGTCATACAAGACAAACCGATGGCAGCTACAACCAAGCATTCCTGAGAGTCCCTGTGGTGGCACAAAGTGGTTATACTGGGAACCACATTTTGAAATGTTACAACAATTTGGGGGGGGTGGTGAGGGGGACGACTTTTGCATGATAAAGGATGTGAAATATGTTCATGCAAAAGAATAATGTGTTTTAAGGGAGACGAATCAACAAGCTAATTTCTTTTAACACTACAAAGTTTTGCATGTATCTGAATGTAAACTTTGTCATGAATGCTCCTGTCCTGTTCTCAGTAGAGTGCCTGCCATATCTGTACTTTTATCTGCAATAAATATTTTAATTGCTATATCCATACGGTATACTATGAAGAGAGTATTTTGTGGCTTTAGGTAAAGATAACTCTAGCTATCAGAAATAAAGTCAAAACATCAGTTGTGATGTAATGTAAAACAGCAGATTTCTTAATATAATGAGTGAGGATATAATCATAAAACTCTTTCGTGCTAACAAAGTCACATAGCCAGAGATTCTTACATCTAATGCTAAATGAATTCCTAAGAGTTTTCTCCATAAAGCAAAGCTCCATAATTATATTTTATAATCTTAACCCTTGTATGGAAATGTTAAAATTTAGAAATTGTCTGCTGGAATACGATACACTTATCTTTTGATCATTGGATCCTTTTCACTGTCATTGTATCCAAGCTGTATTACTTCTCTGATTCTCTTCCTTCCAGTCTAGAAGAATCACTTTTTGAAGACTTATGTAGCTATTTTTCAGAAAAGCACACATTTGATGGAGGAGAATTTTTCAAATTTGCATGTTGAGTCAGTAAAAAAAATAGTCTTAGGGAATTATTGTACAATTATTTCTAAATCAAGACACATTTTCCCATATTATTTGACTATTTCCAGCCCAAAAGAGTGACTATAGTTGCTCTGGCCAGCAGATGGAGAAATGAAACATACTTTGGATATCTTTCTGCTTTCTGAAGAAGCTCGGTTGGCTCTATCTAAAGCTTACATAAATAAAAAAATACTGTAGGAGTAATATTGCATCTCTTAACACAAGACATGTCGAGATGTCAAGACTAAAGAAAGAGAAAAAACAAACTAGCCAGAAGTTCCTTTTTTCTCCAGGCAATCACTGGATATTTTCATTTGGTAGTACTTTCTGCCAGCAAGGTTGTTAAGTGCCAGACAGATGATTATTACGACACAAAACCATTATATGTTTTGCTCTCAAATTGTCACAGTCTGGATAAAAATAAATAAAGTTTTGGTGGCACTTTCTTATCATAGCTCAACTGTTCAGGCTCAACTGCCTCTTTCAAGGGAGAAAGGAACATGAAGGTACTCACAGAATCCTTGTAGAACTTCTTTATGCACTTATAGGGAACCTCCTCTTCCCTTTCCTCTTGATACTAACAAAAATGACATCAAATTTGCTGAAGACCATAAGGTTTGTCCTCTCCAAACTGAATAGAATGGGAACAATATGGATACTTTTTGTAACCAACTCATTAGCTCTAGAATTCCACTGGATTATGTTGCTCTAATTGTTAACATAGACATTACGTACCATTATGTATACACACACATCTATCTGTCTACCTGTTCACTGAATCTTCTGTTCCTTTGGATGCTGCCAAAAAACTTCAATAAAGATATAATTATAAATTGAGGTGAGCAGACCATCACGGAAAGAACTTGGGAACCACTCAATACAATAAACTAAATGAGAATTTTGCAGTTAAGGTTCTTAAACAAGTCCATTATCCTACTCTTAAGAAGTTCCTAGAAAAGCAGCTTGAAAGCTATGAGTCTTTCAGAAAGAGGAAAAGAAACCACAAGAGAGAAGACAAGTGGTTTTGATTTTTATTCAGTATGAATTCTTTTGCTTCACTGCTAGAGGAAGCTCATTTTACTTCAGTAATTACTGTGTCAAAGATGAGGGATAGGCATTACAAGGGAGCTGGACACAACACGGTTTTGGCTGTCGAAGTGGAACAGAAAATAGTACAGGATTGGTGAAACCATACAGTAGAGTAAGGGAAAGAGGCCCGTCTGCTGGAGAAGAATGATATATAATTTTAGAAGGTATGTTCACTCATGATCAACAGAAAATGATTTTCTGGCAGAAGATGCAACTTGGACAGTACCTGGGCTCCTAATGGATTGTAGGAACTTGAACTTGAGCTTAAGTGCCAAAAGAAAAGACAATATTCCTCTGTTACAATGCATTTTACACAAGATTAAATGTTAGCAAATGTAGAAGAAAATTAACATAAAACCTAAGGGAGTTTAGACAAGACATATATCAGATTCTCTAAGACAATGTAACTATTTCGAGTAATCCAGAAGGATTCAGATCAAAACTAACAAAACATACACTATATACAGCCATGTACTAAACTAAACTTACACTAAATGTGGCTGAAAGTACTGAAGCAAACTTAGGGAATCCTTACTTTTAACCCATAAAAGTTATAATAGCTTCATATTAACGTGACAAGCAATATATCCAAACAAGCTTATTCTGTAAGAGATGTGTGAATAAGAAATTATTCTATAATTTATTATTCATGAAGAACAGTAAATAATTCTAATCACATTTTCTGCATTATGAATATTCTAAAAAGTGGTGCTGCAGGCAAATGAATGTCCATGGAAAGTGTGATCATTCATTCCAATCTTTTTTTAATAAACTTTATTCAAATTAGGGGAAAAAATTAATAATTACAGGGAAGCAAGTGTCTAACAACTATCTTTGTGAAATGACCATTTACTTTAAAAGGATGTCAGAAACCTCTTCAGAGCAAAATCACATTTCCAGTATTAAATCTTAAGATCCAGAGTTGGCAACACCTGTCTTTAGAAAGCTGATTAAAATACTTTAAAGTCCAGTACCAATTAATATATACTTTTGAGCTTTCCACTTTGCATAGTCATAGAGTTAGTTTTATTTTGAATAAACAGATACAGCAGACTCCAGTAAAACACAGTGAACCTGAAAGCGTTACCTTTATTTAATGAATGGAAATATAGACCAATGGCTTGGCTAAGTGAAGCTAAGTGAGGCTTCACCTTCTGGATGTTAACAAACTGTTTTTGATCTGAATTAGTATTTTAGGTACTTCATAAAACATCAGTGTCCTGAAGAATTTGTGTCTCATTTTTTAAAAGCATTGAAATTTTGTTTGATGTGTTTATACTGGACAGATGTTTTAAAACCCACAGAATTTAACAATTGTTATTACTCTTTTTCTTCCAGACTACGGAAAACAGATCCTGTACTGAGTGTCATTGCCTCCAGAGAAGAGAGAGGACCAGTAGAAAGCTCCTTGAGGGCTTTCATATTCCTATTCTAAAATACGGGTTGGTGCTAAAATTGGGGGAATGGATCTCTAGATAACATTTTTGTTCCTATCTGATTGTTAATATTGGCCATACAAAATATTGGGTATAAATGAGGATTCCCAGTAGGTTTCCAAGAAAGGTAACTTGCCTTTTTTTTTTTTTTAATGAGGTTTAGTGGCATGCTGAACTTATGCATAATTTTATAAATATTTTTCTTTCAGTTTTGTATGGTTTTTACTATGTCCTTACAAAGTTCTGTGTTCCAATTACAGTAACATACCTTAAAGGACAGCTTCTTGATGTTATTTTACTATGAGAATAACAACAGTACTGTCTGTACAGAGGAGAAATGCTTATCCTGCACTAAGCTCCGTACTGTCTTGATTAAACTGCTACTATACCAGACCAGCTATTTTAAAAATAGCTGAGATGTGTAAGTTTGTGACTGAAGTATAGACCCAGTCTTTGAGTGGTCAATTAACATGGATTTCATTATAATCAAAACATGCTAAGCCTCAGCAAAAAGAAAAAAAAAAAGTATATCAAGACAGCATCTTATAAGTAGGATTTTCGTGAAGGACACAAAAACATAAGGAGAATGATTTATGCCAACAACATATACATTTAGATCTTTGATAAGATGAAGAACTGAAATGAGCACATCCTGACATGAGTGTCCAATGCAGGCAATGTTCTCTAAGAAGGGTGCCTACATGATTATGTTGAGCTAGAGGGCTATTCTGTACAGGACCTAGCTTAGGTGGGACGAATTCCTCTCAATGGTTATCGGAGATGTGAAAGTCAGCAGCCTCTTTTTTTTGCTAGGCAAATGAAATGTTGTGGGGAAGCCAGCAGGAAATGACATAAAAGGATGAAAAGTACAGCTATCGAGACATTATTTTCTTCAAAGAACTTGGCCCAATGTTTAAGAACTGCCCTTATTATTACTATTGATTTGTTTCTGTCATGTTTTTCTTAGATCTATTTCTCTATCTCATATGCATACAGACAAAAGGGTAAGACTCACGGTCAGGCCATGGTTTATTCATCATTTTCGGAAGCCTACTGATACCCTTTTGGCATGGCAAGCCACAGCCAACTGTATTTAGCAGAGAGGAGGCTCCATGGTGACATATTTCTTCAGTCTGGTGACCAAGGAGTCCAGGAGTGGGGAATACCCAAAGTCTCTTTCCATCTTTAACATATTTTCTGACATAAAGTATGGCAGGGGGGGATGCAGTGGTTTGGGTGCAGGCTGAGGCTTGGTTTTCTCTTTGGGGAAGCTGGAAGATGGAGAGATAGTCTGTGACTCATTAAAACACAATTTCCATCTCAGGTTGATAAGTGAGGCAGCACAACTGCTCCATGCACTGGGCTAGGCTGAAAGTGGTTGTAATGAACACCCCCTTCCTTTCTTATTAAGAAGGCGATTAATTTCCCATTTCAGTGAAAGGGAAGACCCATGCAGACGGCGTGGAAGCTGGATCATGCTGCAACACAGTTAATGTTACAGGGTAGCACAGTGTTGCCAGCAGAACTAATCCCAGCAGTGGCATATCAAATCACCCCATTTCCATTTAGCTTTCGTCAGTATCATACACAGGCAGATATGGATTTGGTCCATGGAATGGCGTTTGCCTTTGAAGTCTTACTTTTTTTTTTAACCTTTTTTTTAAATTTATTTTATTTTACTTCATTCCTCTACATGATTCATTCAGCACTAATAGGAATTTTCTTTTCAGGAATGAATTCCATTCAGTTGCTGAGTATGTATCAGCTACACTGCTGATCAGCAGTGTGATAGGGAAATTTTAGGTTTTCTCTTCTGCATAAACCTCATCTCTTTTTCTCTGCTTTGCGTGGCTGTTCATTTTTGACATGTAGCAACTTACTTGCTGCAATTGTTCCAGAGATTGCTTTGATATTTGCTCTTTTGTTGTGTTAATAGAACCACTAGTCTCTCTTACTTTGACCTTGCATTATTTTGTCAAGGCTTTCAAGCTCCACATTCTTCTGTACAGGCAGTCCTAATTTTCATAAAGCTTTAATTACAGATTAGCCCTTCCTGCAGCACTGAAAATGGACATGTTTAGGCTCTTTTATGACACTTGCCAGAGAGAAAGCTAACATTATTCTTTTATTTTTTTTTTTATTATTTTTTTCTGGTCATGTAATTGGTCATTATTAGATTTAGTTTGCCCTTGTGTTTCAGTCATGCATCTTGGAACAAGGTCAGATATGTATTTTTTTCCACATGTTTGGTCCTGCTACTTCTGTATTGGTTTTGTGGTTAGACACCACTAGATGTGGCCCAGTCAGAACCTGTAGCTTTTCTCTTTGTTTCCACAGCATGATAATCTGTTTTGACATATAGTTCATTTTTCTTTCACTGAGGTGTTTTCTGCCAGCAATATAATTTCAGCTGCTACTGAATATTTTGAATATGCATTTACCCCTATATGAAAATTTAAAGCCTGGAATGGGAAACATTCAAACACTACTGTGTGCTTGGAAATGATGTTTCAAAGGAGGATGTGGACAGACTTGAGAATTTGAACATTTATGCAGTGTCGTTTTTAGGGCTCCTTTCACGTCAAAGTCACTTTTGTCAATAATCACATTACAGCCTCAGTCACCTAACACTTCTCAGCTCTTAGCCACAATCTCTGACTGAGTTTTGTGAAGTGTTTCAGGGATGCTTTATACCTGTGTCTTATATAGCAGGATCTTGCTCTCTTCCTTGAATGCTTTCTCTTTAAATATCTCCCTACTCTTCCTAATACAATTTTGGATGGGGTGGGGAAGATTCCTTGCAGTATAATGATTTTGTCTCAGTCTAAGGTTACAAATGGGAGACAGACTGAATTATATTACTGATGCAGACTTTGCTCAACTTTTTGATTAAGATTACAATTACTTCTGAATTTTGCTGGATTACTGATCTTGTAGCAAGTTGTTTCTAAATCTAAACATGTTATACAAGAAGATAATTTTGTTAATCAGATTTGAATTTCCACTTTATTAATTTAATGTTTCTTTCACTTTTGTAGAAAGTCTCACACTTGGAAGTCTGTGTGAAATAGAAATTCAGGAAAAGAAAGTAATATTTTCATATACATGCATGCATGCACAAATGTACCTGTCAGTCAGATTTATTGTGTGTCAGGTTTTATGAATCAACAGATGAGTACAAAACGTTCCTTTCTGGGATTGTAAGAGCTCCTTGGGGCCAAATCATGTAGTGTATTTATAATTTAAAATGTAACTAGTTGTTTTGTTTGATTGTTTTCTTAAATAAAACCATTTATTTTGTAAGAGATTAGCAGTAAACCACCTTGCACTTTCCTTTAACTTTTCTTTATTTCTGAGTGTTTCTCACCTAAATGCTCCTGTCTGTTTTAGAAAAGAGCAAACAAAAATAATGCTAACAAGGAAACTGAGATGATATTTTTTGAAAAAGAAAGAAAAATTCTGTTGTAAAGCAGCATTCACTAACATTTGTAGAGGTACTACTCCTATATAAAAAATAAATAAATAAATAGAGGCTTCTTTTGTTATGGAAACATTAATCACATTTGCCTTTCTTATGACAAAACCTGTATCTTAAGATAGAAGAAATTAAACCAACAAAATAAAAGTAAAAACTTTTTGCCAGTAGACCTGAATCAGGGAACCCATATGAATGTTTCTGTAGGTGTGAGTCATCTCTCAAGTTACAGTGTAAACTTCTTTGGGTACCTCAAATTATCCACACTAAAATGATTTTGCTTTTGTAATGAGGTCCAAAGCATAATGTGTGACATCAGGCTTGCTCTATAGCAGAGATTTTCTAGTATATCAGTCTGTTTTTTTCTGTTACCGCTTGTTGATTGATATAGTCATCTCGGTAAAAGCACTTGAGTAGATATGATTGTATTAACAAATATCCTTCTTGTGTGTGTGTGTATTTTTAATTTATTATTATTATTATTATTATTATTATTATTATTATTATTATTTCAATAAATGTTAGCTCAATCCACAGAAGAACTGTGCTTCCAAGGTGAGGTATGTCTCTAGCATAGCGGTTTGTTACTGTTAGTCTACTGACATGACTATAATTACAATTCCTTTTGATTGCACACAAGACAGAAGAAGAAAACAGATATGTGCTGTCTTCCACTCATGTTCCAAAGTCAAATTTCACAGTTTATATCTATAAATCAGTGGACTATGTCTCAATGCAGCAATGAACTAGCATTTTGCCTTAATCTATTTTAGGCCCTGTCCTTAATGAACAGTTAATGGCTGAGAAGAAAAACAGAAGAAAAGCCAAAATATTCGATCACTGTGGGCTAAAATAGTCAGAAATATTTTCTTTTTTTTTTTTTCCTGACTGGGTATATCCCTCAAACACCTTGTTGAATCTAAACTGTTTTTTTGGCATTCTCTGTAAAAAATATAATGTTTTGTGTCCTTTCAATACTTATACGAGGCTTATAAGAAAAATGGGGAGGGACTATTTAATAGGGCCTGTAGCAAGGCATGATACTTTTAAACTAAAAGAAGCCAGATTCAGACTAGATACAAAGAATAAACTTTTTGTGATGAGGGTGGTGAGACTCTGGAACAGGTTGCCCAGAAAGGTGGGAGATGCCCCATCCCTGGACACAATCAAGGGCAGGTTTGATGGGTCTTTGAGCAACCTGATCTAGTTGAAGATGTCCTTGCTCATTGGAGGGGGGTTGGACCAGATGACCTTCGAAGGTCAACGCTTTCAGCTCCAACTGTTCTGACTCTATGATCACTTAGGAAATTATCAACCTCATCTGTAATCTTTCTAAAGTTCCTAATTTTATTTTGTTATCCTTTTTGAAGTCATATGAAAGATTTTTTAAGACATCTGTTTTTCCTCTGCCACTCTGGTGAATATCATAAACTCTCATTACACTTTGAAAAATACATAAGGTTAATATGAAAAAACAACTGTAAGGGATGTGTATCATGATTTAGATGCAAAATCTTTTACTAAAGCACAAATTAAATATTTTAATACAGTTTTATGATCCATGTTATCTAGAAAAAATATGAGTGCTATTAGTGTTGAGTTAGATATGTTCAGTTTAGAACGGCTTTTTTTTGTTCACTTTTTCTTAAGCCTCAGGAGATAAGCATACATTGCAATACTGCATACATCTTCCCGACAATGGTATTATTTTTCTGGCATTTGCACCTCCTGGGAATGAAATAGTAAGTTTGAGCCATGTTAGTGATAAACAGTGCACGAAAAAAAAATATTTAAAGTGTAATTTATTTATGAATTAAACAGATGATAACTGTTTGAATGTTCTCTAAGGATATATTTTTAAGATTTGTAAACAATTAGTAGCATTTACAGAAATAATAAAGTGTCATGGGTAAGACAAGTGCCATTCCTCCATCTAGACCATTTAGGCCCAATGAAATAAACGTTATCTGCCATGAAATAGTTCTATTAAAGAATTTCAAATGGGTTGGATTTGAATGGTCTAAGAGTGCATTATTGCGTCATTAGGCACTACCAGCAATATGTGTGAGGAGTATACACAGCTCAAGAACTCTATAAGATTGCGAAGACATGTTCCTTCTTGTTTTCTTTGGCATGATAGTTTTCTTTTTCAACTGTATGACATCAAATATAAAACTGTGGGGAATCAAAGGGATGGAAATGAAAAGAGGATTCAGATTTTCTTCTAGTCAGTTCTTTAAAAGCAGATGTGGTGTTTTTCTACAGTACATTTAAGGTGTTCCATGACTGAAACACTTTAAACATATTGGTCATGTTTTCACGACTGAAAATCTGATTTCCTTATGGAATTCATTACATGTTCCTAGTAATTCTACTGTACAATGTAAAACCTGGACCATAGTTGAGAAATTCCAACTGCATCCATATATTTTCCATCAATTGGTTGGGGATACTGACAGACATAATTGAAAAAAACTTCTAAAAGCCCACTGCAGTGCCCATATTGCAAATACACACAAAAATTCAGTTTCATTCTATACCAAAAGCATATTCTATACATGGTTACTTTGCCCACTTGACCTGTTCATTCTGTTCTGGTTACATGGAAAGCAACATCCTGAATCCATTTGTGTCACACATCACATGTCATTCAGTTTCCAAACAAGTCCACTTAGGAACAAATCAGACTGTGATTACTCTTATGGCTTGGACAAAAGCACAGAAAAGGAAAATTTCCAAGTTTGCCTGGTCAGTTACTTACATAGCAGTTAATACGAGCTGTAAGACCTTCCTCCAAACCTCTGCTGTTGTCAGTACTGACCTTGTCACTTAAAATTGAATTGATACCTTCATTCTTAGTTCATACAAGAGAAATTATGTTTATGGTGTTGGAATACATTCAAACTAGACTTCACACTTTTGTGTGTACTCTGTGCATGGTCTGAAGCACAGTCTGCAGGACTTGCTGTCATAACACACCAGTGTCCCAAATGGGAGCAGGTTATTGGACACCAGACGTTTTCTGCTAGAAGCATTCTTTAAAATCGCACTGTGTATCATCTCAGCTTGCTGTTTAAAACATGAAGGTGAGTTGAAACTGAAGTTTTGAACTTAGATGTTAGAGACAATTCAAGAGGCTGCTCTGGGTTTCAATTTACTTGTTTTAGTGGAATACCAATGTCTTCATGACGTGGGTCGGACCAGTAGGACCTGTGCCTGGTAAAACTGAGAAAAACCCACCGAGGTGGCACAGTTGAAACTTACAGTGGGAAAACATTCAAAACATTTTTCATACTCCCCTCCCCTCTCTCCACCCCACCTTTCCCACTTCCCCCCCTTTTTTATCATATGGTTTGTGGAACTCTCTAGCTATCTCCTCTGTTTGAGGAGAACTTGAAGAAAAAAAGGCTCTTGACAGCCTCCTTGATAGGCTGTTGAAGCTTTTCAAATGTAGGAAAAAAATGTTGAGGGAAGGAAAACCCAGCAAAGCTTGGTGAGCTTAGCTGGAGCTTTAAAGAGATTATACCCAAAGTTCACAGACAGACTTAGAAAAAGTTGAACTTGACTGTTATCTTGAAAAGCTTTCGAAGGCAGGGATCATCAACACCACCACAGCTCTCATCTCTGGCAAACAATTTCAAGCAGCTTTAGGTATCAGATAGTATAGCCCAGGGACTCAAGAAAGATTTTTCAGGGCTGCTGTTTCTTTATAGGTTTCTGATTTGGAAGCAAAGTTTACTGTTGCTACATCTAGAGAAAGAAAAATAGTAGTTAGATACTGAAGATGTGTAAGATGGTCTTTCTCTCAGGGTTGTCCTTGTTATTTTCTGTTGGCAGAAAGAGTAAATCTGAGATGATTAGATTTTTTTTTTTATTTTTTAGGGCCAACTAACGCATTAGGTGATCCCTGTGGTTGGAAACAGCACTATAGAAACTTTCATCCCTCTATCTGTGATAGTATATTGTCTGCTCAGAAGGCAAGTCTTTATTGGCACCCCACAGAGGTTTGGTGACTACACAAAACAACCTCTTTAGTTTGTTTCAGCTTGTTGAAAGGAAAAAAAAACAGTGCCATCTGAGCACCTTTGTTGACAGCCTGATTACACATGACAGGGACTGACTGAATATGGTTCTTGAAGTGATCTCTTCATACTGTTTTAGTATTTTTTTTGTGGCTACAAGTGATTGGACACTGTTCCCTTCCAGGGACTGGCAGAAAGTGCTAATATTACTTGCTAAACAGCTTTTTTTTGAAGTCCCTTGTGTTTTGGAAAATGAGAGATAAACTTCATGGTCTTGATTCACAAAAAGAATGAATAGTATATAAAATAATTATGCCTGCCTACTGCAATAGTATGCACTGCCACAAGCTGCCAGACCAGCAATGTCGGGCACATAGCTATCATCGATGTCAAACCCTTATGTAGATTTATATAAGATTAAATTCCTTCAGGATAGCAGGTTAATACAAATATTAAATAAGCATTTTAAATTAGTTAGGCAAGTGATTGGCCAGGAGTGTTGATCTTCAAGGGCTGATGTCAATGGGGTAAGGTTCAACAAGGCCAAGTCCTGCATTTTGGTCACAACAACTCCTTGGCAGTGCTAGAGACCTGGGGAAAAGCTGCTAGAAAGCTGCCTGGCAGAAAAGGACCTGGGAGTGTTGGTCAACACCTGGTTGAATCTGAGCCAGCAGCATTCCCAGGTGGCCAAGAAGGCCAATAGCTTTTTGGTTTGTATCAGAAATAATGTGGTGAGCAGGACTAGGGAAGTGATCATCCCTCTCTACTTGGCAGTGGTGATGCCAGGCCCCACCTCGAGTACTGTGTACAGTTTTGGGCCCCTCCATACAAGAAAGAAATTTTGGTTCTAGAGCATATCCAGAAAAGGGCAACAAAGCTGCTGAGGGGTCTTGAACACAAGTCTTCTGAGGAGGGACTGAGAGAACTGAGGTTGTTTAGCTTGGAGAAAGGGAGGCTGAGGGGAGGCCTTATCGCTCTCTACAACTAGCTGAAAGGAGATTGTAGCAAGGTGGTGGTCAATCTCTTTTCCCAAGTAACATGTGATAGGACAAGAGGAAATGGTCTTAAGTTGTGACATTGGAGATTTAGCTTAGATATTAGCAAAAGTTCTGTCATGGATAAGGTTGTCAAGCCCTGGAACAGGCTGCCCTGGGAAATGGTTGAGTCACCATCCCTGGAGATATTTAAAAGACATGTAGATATGGCACTTAGGGACATGGTTTAGTGGTGGACATGGCAGTGTTTGGTTAATGATTAGACTTGATGATCTTAAAGGTCTTTTCCAAAGTAAGTCATTCTATGATTCTACAAGTGAAAGGTCAGCAATGAAGATCAATTGGATAGTTTTGTCTTATTTTTGCCATGTTGCTTATTTGCCATGTGCTTCAAGTGAGACTTCAAAACTATGTGAGAGTCAGTTGGAAGCTCATTACCTTCAGTTTCATCAAATTCACCTGAACTGATAGCCTCTTCTTAAGTATCTTGGAGAATAGGAAAAAAAGAGGAGTGACATGGTGACACTGAAGAACATCTGCAGAGTCAGGGAAATGTAAATTTTCTTCTCTTTATTATTAAAAATGTCTGGCTGTAAAACTCTAACAGCAAAGATTCTTACAAATACTTCCTCTGCATTCTGGTGTGTGATGATTTTCAGGATCTCTTGTTCCATACTCTGAGAGAAGACAAGTTGTTTAGACTCCTTTTGTGCATTAATAACTTCTCCTAATCATTAGAATTTCAGCTCCAGCAAGTATGATATGTATACACAATCTATTATAAGGAAGAATGTTGAAAGGGTGAGTTTTCCATGCTTATCTTAGCATTTATGAAGTTTATTCATCATTAAAATCAATGCATAATCATAACCGGATATATGAGCAAGCTGTCAGGCACGGTGACAAATCCAAGGAGGCAAGTAATTTACCTGAGTCTGTACATTTGGCTAAGGAATAACAGGTTATGGTGGTAATCTTTCCAACTGATCATTTTCAGTTCATTTTTTAAGTGCAAATTTAAATAGAGAAAATGTCTTTGAAAATCCAGTACAAGGACAACATATAAAAATATATAACTAATGAAATATCTTATCTTAGAGTGCTCAGAGGTTGATAGGTGCATCACAATGTAGCTGCTTGCACCTGTAGTTTTCTTATCTGTATTAATGTATTTGAATATCCCTAATAATATGTGATTCAGAACTCTTTTAGCTAACTGGAAATAAAACACATGAATCAGTAGTCCTTCCATGGCACTAAGAAGTCTGAGTTGAAGTACATTAGATTTATAGAAAAAAAACACATCCATTGCTTAGTCTTTATCTGAGGTCTGCCCCATATCCTACAGGAGTTAATCATGGCCTAATTCTGTTGCTATTGCAGCCTCTGGAAAGCTCTCAGACACTGACCCTTTAGCGAGAGTCTTTTCACAAGGTGACAGCAAAAAGCTTCAAGATAAGAAGAGAAGCAGGATATGAATGACTGCAGAACTACAGAAGCAAGATTTTAGGTATTTCCCACAGATTTGGGTGAGGAAGGCACTCTAGCACCTGCTTTGCAGGTTTTTAAACAAGCAAGAGTCTATAGAAGATTTATTTTGGGGAAAATATTGCCTTGAATTGCCTATACATAAATCTCAGACACTTGAGGTCAAGTTTATTTTTCCTCTTGCCTTCAGCTTGAAAGAATTTTGGAACAGCCAGAAAGGCACCAGAATTGGATCATACCGAATGGTGGGTTTCTTGCAGACTTTGGCTCTTTGGTGTTATATAGCAAGCCACACACCGCATAAAGCTTTCTACTTTAGATCAGGGAAAGTTCAGTTACCTAGACCTCTAGACAGCTGTACCATACTAATGTTTAATGAGTTATTGTGGTGGGCTGCAGGTAGGCACCCACACAGCTTCTCACTCACTCCCTCTTCTTGCAGAGGGGCAGGGAGAGAGTAGAAAGAAAGAAGGAAAGAAAGTAGACTCTTGGGTAAAGATAAAGACAGTTTAATAAGTAAAGGAAAGAGAAAAAAACTAATCCAGATCCAAGCACAACACAAAAAATCCCCTGTGAGGCAAAGGCAATTACTCACTACCTCTCACAAGCAGACGATGTTCATCCAGCCTTCAAGCAAATAGTACCTTGCGAAAGAACCTTCTCCCCACATCCCCATCCCATTTTTATCACTGAGCATGATGTAATTTTGTAGAGCATATCCCTTTGGCCAGTTCAGCTCAGCTGTGCTAGTTGTGTCCCCTCCCAGCTCCTCGCCTCCCTAACTGTGCAGGAGAGTGGGAAAAAGCCTTGATGCCATGCAAGCACCATTCTGCAACAACCAAAACACCGGTGTATTATCAACACTCTTTTAGTCACAAATCCAAAACTCAGCACCATATAGGCTGCTGTGAAGAAAGTTAACTCCATTTGAGCCAGTCCCAATACAAGTACATCCCTAGCACAGGTAAACTATTGACCCTGAAAATGGTAAAGAAGATGAAGTATTTGAAACAGGATAACTACGATAACATAGCAACAGGGACTGAGACTGACAAGCAGACATACGTGCTAAAAACATAGCAACAGAAAGCATTTTGACAGGATTATGCATCCATGGAAGGACTCAGTCTGTGACCCACTTAATTTGGAGTTTTAAAGCACATGATAAAAGGAAATAAACCCATCTTTCTTGCTGACCAAGTGACCAAGTGGTAAATATCCCTCAACGTTTCCATATTTGATTGCGTTTTGTTTTTGAATAAGAGTTTAAATGGAGTTGACTAGACACCAAAGTACTTATTTGAAGCTAGTTTAGCCAGTCACAGGAAATGCTGAAGGCAGAGATATTACTAGGCCAATTTGTCACATAAGCTGTGCAAATTATTGAAACCACCTATTTAGAGTTTCTACTTCAACTCTAAGCCTTTGAATTCAACCATCGTAGAACTATATGTGTATTATAATTATATGTGCATAGCAGGGAAAAAGGGTGAATTAATGTTTCTGAATGATGTTAGGAAATTGATAACTGTACTTGTTTTGTTGGCTAAGGGGAACATCTGGAAGAGATGGAAACTAATGACGTTTATGCATAAAGATTACTTAATGAGTCAGTGCTTCGAGGCACACTATCTCCTCATGGGTATTGAATGTCCTCTTCTCTAATTTAATGAGTTTTTCAAAATCATGGTGAAAGCAATGCAGAAGTACTTGCCTCGGTTCCCAAGAGAGAGAGAAAGAGTCTTAATGTTTATGACATAAAAAAGATGTTCAGCTTGATCATGAAATGATTTGTGCCCAATGACACAATGAGTGGCAAAAACCAGAAATTCACTTCCCCCAGACATCTGACTAGCTGAATTCTCTCTCTCTTCCATGTACTGTGGCTCAGGTTAGTAATAGTAAAGAGTTCTCCTAAGCTTTCATAAGATTCCTAGACGTCTGTTGTAGTCGCAGTAAGTGCCTTTATATTATGTAAATATGCTCATGGTCATCTGGCTTTATTACTAATTTCTTTTCCCCAGGATATATTTTTATGTTTAAACCTGTACATGGACAACCCAGGAAGCAATTTTAAAAGAAAAGTCAAATGCATTTCTAAATGCAATAGAAGATCTGTGTGTATCACTGGAGAATCACGTCTTGGGGTTGGACAGTATATAAACTGGTAGTATTAGCTGGTGTTCTTTTCAGAAGTGGTGCTGAGCTACATTTCTTTCAGAAGAGTGAAGAGAAAATTATGCCTTAACAGTCGCAGTCTTCCCTAAAGATTTTTGTTGCATGCAGAAAATGCACTTTTAGTATAAGTTTGCAAATATCTCACCAAAACTCAAACATTTCCAAGTCAAGGTGTTTGCGAGACAAGGGGTTAATCACTTTCTGGAATTTTCTTCATGTCTTGATTATAGAAGGAGCCCAGATAGTGTCTTTGTTTAGAATTTTTTTTTTCTTCCAGATGAATGAAGTTGGCAAAACCATAATTCATTCTCTATCATCTTCTGGTGTAGTTTGAACGAGATCTTTCTTACACTATCTTAATCTTTTTACTCTCCAGATGGCAGATCCTGTAGGAAGTTGTTGTTCTCAAACAGAGGCGTGCTGGGAGCATAGGAGCTTCTTATGTACTCTTATAAAATTACTTTGAATTTGCAAGCTATATGCAGTAAGAAGCTGCCTTTCACACACACACCCCCTTTTTTTTTCATAAACAACTAAACTTTCTAAATGAGTTTTTTAAAGAACTCCTGGTAGGATTAGACAAAGCTGGTTTAGAAGACAAATTTAGATTATATCAGAGCCAAAGTAATACATAAAGATTTATCATTTGGCAGAGTGAGACACCCTGGGGGCTGAGCACCGGTTAGCGATGTAGATGATTAAGGTTCTACTTGATGCTGTACTGGCCTGGAGTGATCAAATAAGGGTTTGAAACTGATCTGTTAGCCTGGCTAAGTTTCCCAGCCAACCAGCTGTGTGCAGATACACACTTGACTTTCTGCATCTAGAAAGAAAATTAGTTCTCAGTCTGAGAACAAACTTGCTGACACCTCTATTTTTTTTACCTCAAAACTCTTAGACGAGTGCATTTCAAAACAAATGCTGGTTCTGCAACAGGACCATCATCTTAAGTATGGTCATTTAAGAAGGTTACCTCATGGTCATTTAAGAAGGTTACCTCAGAGCCTACCTGTATTTTCACGTTACTTACTAAGGAGTATGAGAAAGCTATTCCTCGAAGAACTGGAGATCCTGGGAAATTTCATTGTTAAATTTCCTCTCCTAAATCAGATAATAATGTTTTAAAGTGCTGGGATTTTTTTATGGAACAGCAATTCTGTAAATGGGCAGGCTGCTAGAAATGCTGTGTTAAGAGGATTTTGCAAGACTGGGTGCAGAAATACACAGCAGCTTGTCCAGTATGTCAGAAGGGAAGGATGTTCTCACTGCCCAGATTCTTGAGTCTTGTGGTAACTGCAGTAAAAATGACATATATCAAAGACATTTGTAAAAGAAGGAAATGGAATATATTGCATTATCACCTTCGGAAGTAATATGCAGTTTTGAGGTAAGGTTAAGTATCAACTGTTCCATTTGACAAATGCAGTGATAGATTCAAACAAAAAAATCCCTAAACCTTAAACCTTCCACTGTTCTATAAAATATATTTTTAGCTACTAAATGAAACATTTTTTGCCAGCAATTTTTGCTGTTGATAACCCTTATTTAACATTTCCTCAGAAAACAGGATTTACAAGTATTCAAAGGCCTCCTAAGGTCTGCACATTCTTACTTTTACAACACTTAGTGACTTCTTTTCCCTGTGCAGTACATCTTGAGACTTACTTGATTTGTTCTTTTTCCTCCCCTATCAAGTGACCTCTTCTCGGCTGTTTCATCCTGCATGAGCACTTTTCTTCCATGCTAGATTTCTCTTCTTCTTCTTTCTCAGAAGCATTTCTGTGGGCTATAGATGTATCGTCATTTGGCTTATGCACCTAGACTGTTTTATCTGTGCACTGGGTTGTAAAGTCTTTGCTACAGAGATGCCTTTTACTTACATGCAGCATCACCTGCATACAGCACACAGCTAATGCATACAAAATTCAACTAAGTCTTTAAAAATAACTATTAATTTTTAAGCATTCAAACACGAAATGAATAGACTTCAGAAACAGAAGATGCTGAGCTTCCCCATTAGAATGTATCAGCCTGAAAACTACTGGTGTTAATGTTGACGACAACAATAACTTGCTGGGGTTCTGACCGTTGCTGTATTTATTCTGCACTAAGACAGGAGGGATTTTTGTTGTAAGGAAATGAATCTCAAAGGACTTGGGTTTGCTTAAAGCTCAGAACCGAATCTCAGATCTCAGCAGAGCCCACAGCTTAAACAGTGTCTTTTATCCCCACTGGTGAGCCAAATATCATTTCAGTATACTATTAGGTTTACATTTCTTGTCTAAAAATAGGATTGATACCTATGTTTTCAGGCTTCTTACCTGTAGGCAATTTATCTCATGTTGCAGTGGTTTTGCTCTAATCTAAAATCCAAAGATTTAAAGAGGCAAAAGTGTTCACTTTTTATGTAGGGAGTGGGCTCTGCTGACTTTTGCCTTAAGAGTCTGTGAAGAATAAGTGAAAGCAAAAGAATATATCTTTGCAGCATGTATCAATCTTCTGATAGTCTTTGATCTCCTTAAGGGTATTCATGGTCTAAATGACTACCACACTTTTATAGAAATAACTGAAACCTGGATTTGAAATAATTGACACCAAAGGGAAAACATATTAAAAGTAGTAATCTCTATCCACCACTTAATTTTTTCCCAGTGCTGACATTAAAGGTAAACTAATACTTTTTTTTTTTTCTTGAAAACTAGTGATTTAGCCAAAGTAAAGACATTATATTATGAAGGCAGACATGTACACATTATTCACAAGGAAAACACATAACAAAGATTTAAGAAAAAAAAACTGTCAATAAAAAAATTGCCTTAAGCATCTTTTCTTATCATTTGCTTAGAAGATTATTCTTTCTTAGTTCAAAGTCATAAGTGAAAATGAAGAAAACCACAACCCAAGATAAATACCTCTAAAACACTGTGTTCAAGTAAGGCTTCAGAAAGCCTGCAACTAACTTGTTTTTACCTCTTATAAACTTGCCTTTTCCAAAACTAGCTGAGACTTTGTGACAGCATCATATCTCTTTTACCGGCCTGGGATGAACTTGTGTTGAGGACCAGCTTCTACTGGTTTATGAGTAGATCTTATTACACAATAGAGCACTCTGGGATTTATTCTTGCAAGCTCTGCTAAATTTCATGGGGTCACATGTAAAGAGGCAGTGTGATGTCTTAGGTTGATTAGAGTAGTATGCCATAAAGTTCTTTGCAAGAACTGTAGATACTACGTAAGGCAGATCTCCACACATTCCTTGCCTAAGAACAATTTCTGAACAAGTTGGGGACCATAAGGCATCTCACAGAATCAAAGAATCACAGGTTCACCTAGAACAAGTTGGACAGGAACTCATTCAGGCAGGTTTAGAATATCTCCAGAGAAGGAGACTCCACAGACTCTCTGGGCAGCTTGTTCCAGTGTTCTGTCACCCCCAAAGTAAGGAAGTTTGTCCTCATGTTGAGATGGAGCTCCCCATGTTCCAGCTTGTGCCCGTTGTCCTTTTTCCTGTCACTGGGCATCACTAAGAAGAGTCTGGTCCCATCTTCTTGACACCCACCCTTTAGGTATTTATAAGCATCGATGAGATCCCCTCAGTCTTCTCTTCTCCAGGCTAAACAAACCCAGGTCTCTCAGCTTTTCCCTATAAGAGAGGTACTCCATTCCCTCGATCAACTTTGTAGCCCTTGGCTGGACTCTCTCCAGAACTTTCCTTTCCTTCTTGAACTGGTTGTCCAGACCTGGACATGGTACCCTAAATGTGGCCTTACCAGGGCACAGTAGAGGGAGGGGATCACCTCCCTCGACCTGCTGGCCAGGCTCTTTTTGATGCAGGAGACCATTGACCTTCTTGGCCACATGGGCACATTGCTGCCTCACAGTTAACTTCTCCACCAGGACTCCCAGGTATCTCCCTGCAGAGCTGCTTTCCAGAGCTCCTGTGGTACTGACAGGGGCACTCACAATGGGACTGAGGGTTTCTTGGCTGCTCTGCCAACTCTGGTGGTGGAAATTCTCCCTCATGGGGTCAACCTTTTCATAATAAGATCATGAAAATGTCTAGAAAGGAATGGCATGACAAAGCATTGAGATACATCAATGGTATGTCAGAATTCCTTTCAAAATGAATACTGATATCATCAGTGCTCATTTCCAAAGAGAATTTCTTTGTAGGTATGTCAGAGGGTATTGAGGTGATGGGCAAATTATTTTTAGCTTCTCCCCTTTTTGTGCTCATCCATACTTACTTGAAATCATGATCATTTAGGTTGGCAGAGAGCTGCTGTGTAAGAACAGAAATTCAAAGCCTTTTACCTAAAACTAATGACAGAGAATTGAAAATGGGATAGAATGTAATTAAATCACATCCAATTTAGAAAGTAATATGCATGCCTTTATTCACAGCTAATGCCTAAATTTCACTTCTCTAAAAGAATAGTAGTAGACCCTAATATTAGCATTTGACATAGTAGCTTGTAATTCAGTTGGGATATTGCTTCCATTTTTATAGGATATTCTTTATCTTCAGTATGCCTTGGCCACTGCAGCCAAGAGCAAGAACAGCCTTTTAAAGACGTCACAAAGGAAATGGTTGGCCCAGTCCTCTTGGGAAAATGTTCTGGGTTAAGCCAGGTTCATCTGATCAGCCGTTGCATTGTTTTTGAATTCACGTATGTCTCATTCACTGATTTTTTATTAAAAAAAAAAAGAAATTTGCAACAAAAGCAAGTATCAGAAATAAAAATGAATATTCAGGTAGCAGCTGTTGGAATGGGGGGCATCAGAAACCATTGTCTTCTGATTGCCATGTTGCAAAACATATGAGGCTCAGAAACATCGGCAGATTCACACATTGAGTCTTTTTTTTCACTGATGCAAACAATGTTAAAGCTGTCTTACCAGTCCGAGATGTGATATTGGGATCATTGTCACTGTACTGAGATGCCAGCAGCAAAGAAAAAAGAAGAATAAAGTTCAAGGGAAGTTTGAGACATTTCCAAAGAAAAAAGTGATGATAACTTCTCCGTTTTCAAGGGGTCAGTTGTACGTTGAGGCAGTCTCTGAGGGTGACATTACATTATTATACCAATTTGTCACCTAAATTAAAGCCATTTAGCCTGTTATTTAGTGTGCAGCTGCAGAACTGATGTGTTTTATTTTACTTTTAATGTGGTTTTTTACAGATGGGAAAAAGAAAACTCTATATGGAGGTAAAAATCACATCAGAACTCTCTAAAGATGTTGCTTATGATAGAAACTGTCTCTGGCAAGAGGAACAATAATCTGAACAGATCAAAGTGTTTTCCTTTGTTACATATATCTTACTTGCTGGTTAAAAACACAGCAGTACAGAGATATCTCTTTACACAGCCATCTTATTTTCTTTACCTGTGTTCTGTTTTCCTGATAATGTGCTTTCCCTAAAACAAGTATAGACGCATTTGTGCATCCACAGGAGCGACTTTGTCTATCATGACCATGAATAGCATCTTCTTAAATATGAAGTAACTTTATTTCTATTTTATATGTAAGTGCTACTATTTTTGGAAAGTAGCTACTGGAGAAAGGGATGAGCTTTGTAAAATGCTGCAAGATAAAACCTTATCAGCTCTCCAAATCTATCAATAGGTTTTATACCTATTAATACTACAAAAATTTACTTGTCTGAAATACTATCTGCTCCTGAAAGTTCTCCCTATTTCTGTATCTAACTTTAATTCTGAAGGTTGATGACCATCTAATAACCACACTCTTTTCATATTTTTCTGCCCCCTTTTTAGATTTGTTTCATGCTAAAGTATAATTTTTTCATTCCTTCTCTTTGCTTTTCCTTCAATCTCCTTGTTTTCAATTGCTTTTCTAAATTGCACTTCAATTATTACTTTTTTTTTTTTTTTAATTTCCAAAGAAGCACATTCCTATGTCAGAGAATAATAACACCGTGCTTATTCTTATAAAAATCTTCATGTCTGCTTTTATTCAACTCAAAGCAATTACCCTATGGTCACAGTCTTATATCTGAAGATTCTGAACAAGTCATTTGCTTCCAGCGGGACGCTGGTGTCTTACTCTCAAGCCTGTCAGCTCCATTTGCCATCTTCAGTCCTGCAAAAGACTAAATTCTCACTACTTAGCAGTATTGTCAAAGCCCACATACACAAACAGGCATACGGTGGAGTCTTGTTTTCTGTGGGCAATGGAAGTGTGATTCTACCACAGGGTGCCAAACTGTAGGGGGCCATTGCAAACAATAGTATTAGGCTGAGCATTTAGTGATGGGATCATACGCAGAAAGTTTGTACCTGGCAGTTGGTGGAGTGAGCTTGGATTAGTTATGAAGGCTTGTTATTCTGCACTTTCACAGAATTACCTGATGTCTGGGAAATCCTGAACTACTTCACTGTGTTCATGATCCAGTGTAATCTCATTTTCCTGCCGCTGCAACAGACACTGAGGAGAATGGCAAGACCTCAGATTAAAGTTCAGCCCTAAGTGTTCCTTATTTATGTCTATTCAAATACTCTTTGGAGATATTTTCTGAAATGATTCATGTTCCATCAGCGCTTCACTGAGATGTTGTCCCTAGACTGTTTAAGACACCTTTCTAGTGCAGAATGATAGGAAATAATGTTAACCTTGACAGAAGAACTCAGCAGGGAACATCTTGGCACCCTGTCAAGGCATCTCTGCACCTTTTTATCACAGCACAGGAGGAAAACACCACTTTGTAATGATAACTTACTGATTTTGTGAAAAGATGAAAAGATCCACAAAAATACTATTCACAGCAACTAGATTCCCATCTATCCCTTGGAGTTCTTCATCCACACACAGCCTTAATTTCTTTATGCAGGGACTGTCACCTCTTGAGCCAACTGCTTTTCATGAGAGACCTGTGCTGGTAGAGAAATGACCTAGCTCTCCATTTCATCCCTCATTTATGTTTTTGGCTGGAAGAACACAGAATTTTTGTTCTTCTTTCACGTTTTCTCATCAGCTCTTCTATTATGATATGACTGTCAGATATATGTTTTCCTCAGAAATTTCCTTTTGATTTGAACTAATCTGGCAAATCAGAGTTCAAAATTAAATTACTCTAATTTGTTCATCTAGGTGCCTAATGTAATTATATTGTGACAAATATGAACAGACTAAAGCTTCTAAATTGTGCAAAAAAAGAAAGAAATAGGTGGATTCAAATTCTTTCAGGCTGATCACAATCTGAAGATCTGTGAACTTAATCTTCTCCCAAAAGCCCCTTTTAAATGGTCAATGTTTCCTTCTGTTCACATTAAGAAAACAAACCTGTGTTTACATAACACTTAAATATTTATTATTTAGCTTTTCTGTAAAAATGTCTATTCAATATCATTTAAATATTTGAAGTGATAGTAGTAAATCATATCAAAAGTCATATTTAAATAATATTAAAATTGTGACACAAATTAGCTCAAGGAAAGCAACTCCAGACTCAAATTGAAAGTATACTGTTAATTATATTAAATTCAAAACAAAACAAGCAAAAGAATAATAGTAGAGTTGGAAAGAGTCATGGAAGGTCAAAGGACGATAATAGAAATCTTCTGAGTACATTGTAACTGTTACATTTGAAACCTTCTTTAATTATTAAATAGAGACACAATGACAAACATTTAAAATAATGTCTTTGCAGACAAAAATAGGGATTAAGGCTCCATTTCTGAGGTGCGTGCCTAGAACTTCTCACTGTATGAATGAAAAAATCAGTTACGACTGGTTCACCTGACCTGGAATAACAGAGAAGTTGGTTTAGATGAGTTAGTTTAGTTAGGTATACACTAACCATAGTATTATCTAGTAAATCGACTTTTTTTTAACCAAGTAAGTGAACACTATTTAGTGAAGTATTGCCAAACTCAGCCATGTAAAAAGCTGGTCAAGATTGTTCTATTGAAATACTAATTCCTTCAGATACACTACTGATAAGGTCACCAGAATGAACACCTGCATCCTTCCAAAGAAGCCTCTCTCTCCCACTTCCCTGTTTTCTCTGGCTATGGGATTTAATTTGAAGGAAACTACCCTGGGTTGCAAACATACGTAGAGTTTATTTGAATACTGCCAGAGCTGAAGAGGCAAGCTTTCATCTAAGGGATGTTTTTTAAACTTGCAGCTATCTGATTATGATTCATTCCTCTTGTTACTGTCATTAGAAGCTAGTCTGGGAAGAAAAATGAAAAGCAATTGGGGACCATATATTATTTCATCCAGAGTCCCCAGAGTACAGTGAAGATGGGAGGAAAGTCAAATCAAATAACTTGACTGATATTAAGTCAATAACTTTCTCCATTTTACCCTTCTTCCTTTTCTTCCACTCCCTCAGTTGGGATACACTGACCTAGTATGCACATGGATAACAGATCTTAAATTCATGGAACATCCAATTTGATTACACTTTATTATAGAAGCTAGATGAGAACATAAGAGCAGAATACTAATCAATCAAATGGAGGCTTTTTAGCTGAGACAGCACAAAAAGTATTTATGAACTGGTGCTTGGAGTGAGCTTTTTTTCAAACTGCAAATTTTATATGTAAAGTATTTGAGGAATAATGTATTGTCCTGGAATACATATTCAGAAAATCTTATAGTAAAAGAGTACTGCTAAGTTTGTGAAGGCAAACTCTTCAACATTAAGAAGAACTTGTTGCCTCTGCAACTTTCATTAAGATGTTAATTTCATGTCACTGTAATTAAAATGATCACATGCTACTTTTTTCCATGGGACTTCTTCCTTATCTGATGCTCATAGTACCATGCATTAGTTAGTGGCTTTCTTTCAGATTCTTTCTTTGGAGAGATGGGGACTTCTTCTGAAGGCAATCATCAGTATGCTACCTTAAAACTTTCCAGACAATTGCAAATCCACTTTGACCTGTCCTTGCAAGACCACAGAATAGTATTTATCTATGTTTTAAATAAAAAATAATTCAGGCACTTAAAATTACAAAAAAATTATTAAAAATATATTCTTTAATCGTGTATGAGATGATGGAGTAAGTGATAGTAGTAAGAGGGGTATAGGCTGTCATTCTTTAGCTGCTCACAGCAAGTTTGGCAAAGTCATAAGAAACTGAACCCAGATCCTATGTTGGAAAAATACTATCTAGCCATATTTCATTAACTGTTAATATGTCAAAGAACAAGCAGCAATAATAAACACAATTTTCTTGTCAGACTTTGCACCATGCAAACAAGACTCCTTATTTTTTGATTTGGACCTTTGGAATGAATTGTACAACGTGTACTAATATCTTGTAGATGGTAATAGACTTAACCAGATGGAATATACATCTAATAATTTAAGGATTTGTTATATACAGTGAAAAAAAAAAATTGTGTTGCACTAAAGTTAATCAAGCTTTTTTCAGTCTAGAGTACTGAACAGAAATGTGGAAAAATAGGATATAACTAAAATTTACAAATAAAACTATTTTGATTTCCAAGGGTGTAAAAAAGTAATTATGTTATTTTTTTGTCATTTTATTGCCTTTGCCTCCAGAACTGTTAAAGAAAGCAGCAGAAAGTAAGGGCCATGACACTGAATCGGGAACCTTGAATGCTAATTATGTTCACAGCTTTGCAAGTGATTTGCTTTCTGACATCTTAATTCTCTTTTCTTATAGGATGTGACAGTTTAGGGGGGCTTGATTTTTATTTATTTATTGTTTTGGGAGGGTGAATGAGGAGAAGAATTATACTTTGATAAATATTTGGCCCATGCATAGCCAAAATGGGAAATTATACAGAAAACCAGACAATAATAAGGAAATAAAAATTAGTTTTAAACCTCATCTTTTTAATAATCCCTGTGACAAAACCAGGAAAGATTTGATTTAATGCATTTTTAATATTCCATTTCTAATTTCTGAAATCTCCAAGCTCCCATTTAAACTATGACTAATACTGATAGAAACTTGTCTATAGTACTCACAATCATTAATTTTTATCCTTGACAGATTAAGATACTTTGGTATAAATTTCTGACAGTATTAAAAATGTGACAGTCTTGGTCAAATTACACCCTAGCTGGCTTTAAACACAGGACAAGAACTCCTGCTAGCCTCACTCCTCAAAGCAGAGGCTGTTGTTATTGGTAATGCTGACCCTGACTTATTATGTCCTATTTGACCTAGACCGTGTCCTATTTGACCTAGGTAGCTCATTAGCTCTTCTGGTGCCTACCCTGCTTTAGAAACTGAATCTCACGTAAAGCCTCTGAAAACCTGAGCTCAAAACCTGGAATTTAACTGAGCAGTGACAGCAGACCTATCTCATCTCTCTTTACTAGCTGATTTTTTTACCCCCCTAAACCAGCTGGGAACAAATCTAGTGATAAACCGGTGTCCTCCTCTAGATTGTGCCATAAACTATAAGACCCAATCAGACACAGGTTTTTCTGTGGCTCTTAGGGACATGGCTTAGTGGTGGGTTTAGCAGTTCTAGGTTTACATTTGGTCTCAATGATCTTAAAGATCTTTTCAAACGTATGTGATTCTATGGTTCTATGATTAACCTAGATTTAAACTTAGCCTGTAACCCCAGTAGGTCCTCTGTCTCTAAATTGATTTCCTGGTGTAGTGACATTAAATCTAATTTCTGGAAGTCCTTCCAGATAATGGCCCTTTTAAATTTAGTTAGCAAACTCTGAAAGCCCATACACTTCGGTACTGGTATTAGTTTAGTAGCTTTTCCTGATCTGAAGTCTAAACTGCAGCTGAGATCTTAACCCTGCTTGAACTTGTTAGGGTTGACCCAGCAAAGCCAAGCCTAGCCTAATGGGATTCAAAACAATAAAAAAACCCAAACAAAACAAAACAGTGAAAAACCCAGTAATATGTTGGTTATATCAGCCCTTGCTATATTTAACCATTGTCCCCACATCCCTAACTATTATCTTACTTTACTCTGAATCATCTGCCTTTCTCTGTCCTATCCCTAACTCTACCTCATAGCCTTAGGAACTTGAAGTTTATCTAGTCTTCTGAGCCTTGTTAAGCAAAATCCTGACCTTATCTTTGGACTGAGGATTGACACTTGCCATCTCTAGAGGTAATTTTTTTTCCTTGGAGACGCTAAAAGCCTTTGCTGTAATAGTAAAAGAAGGACAACTGACTAGGATAGGTTTATAGGTTTGGTTTGTTTTTTTTTTTTCTGGAATCTGCTGGTTTCGCTGAAAGATATTTACAGGATAGACATCCAGGTAGATCTTCTGCAAGAGGTGCGTTACAGTGTTCAGTAATGCAGCATTCAACATTTAGACATCTATTGTTCAATTCAGTTTATTGGGAGGTGAGCCATACTCGTGGTAAGTGTGGCTGCCAGGTGGGGTACTTTGGCCAAATAAATGTTACCTGCTCTGTAAATACTAATCGACTACCTGCAATACAACGTTAAGTTGGTTCTTTGAAGTGAAAGTACCTAAGGGCACATGTGCCTAAGGAGGTTTGTACTGCACAGCAACCACTGGCAGCTAAACATTGGTAATAAAGGTGTAGCTGGTTTCTTAGCTCCCCTGTGAATCTGGAAAACACTTGCTAACTATTGTAGAGGTCAAAGACAAATGTCATGGGCTTATGGTACTTATCCTGAACTGGGACCTCACCTTCTCTTCCAAGAGAAGAACTGTTTTGTGACATTGAAGGACAGCTTAATTGTTTTCCTATATTGTATTTTCAAGCACTGGAACCATTTGGCCTTAGCTGACTTCTTGAATTGATTGTTCAGACATTTCAGAGTATGACTCTCCTCTTAGAGACAGATTCTTTGTAATTGAGCTCTAGTCTGCATGCTTTGCCTTCCTTCTTGGTATATTTCTGAGCTCAAGGATTTTGTCTTGTCTGTATATATCATAAAAGAGGCTAAGGGAAAAGTCAGCAATTCCACAGGCAAAAATCTCTGAAACCCTTGTTTCCTGTTACGCATGTTTCTTTGCTGTGTTCTCAATGCAGGACTAATCTCACTCAAACTGAAATATATGTATATATGAAGTGTGTATGCACACTCATATTTGTACATGCATGCACACGCATTAATATGTCCTTTTTAACACAAGCTACCATGCTCAGTCATTGTGTGGCAAGCTCTCTCTCAGCTCCTGTAATAAATGGATATACCTTTAAAGACTGCAAATAACATAGCTTTGTGTGCATAAGAGCATTTTTGAGTCTTGTACTGATATAAAATGTTTTGATGCTATTGACGGAGGGGGTGTGCATTTAATAGTTCTGACCTGAATGGTGTTAGTTCATAGAAAATCAAGACACTCTAGTACAAAACATCAAAGCATTGATTCTTTCCGATCAGGCATGTGGAAATGTACATGTGGATTTGCACCAAATCAATCTGTGGCTGCATTATTCACAGCACATGACTACTGATGATTTTTCTGATGAAATTTGTCCCGGATTATTGTGAATCATCTGCTTTTATAACAGTACAATTTATAACCCCCATGTAGTGTGGAACACAAATAGAAAAAAATGGTGGAATGAGGATGTTTGGCTTTTTTATTCTGTGAAGAATTCTCAGAAAGAACCTTATCAGGAGTTGCATCTTATTCTCTTTCTTTACACTCCCTGCATTCCTCTGACTTTCTTCATACAGCTTACAACTGCAATCTACTTTTTCATGTAGTCACTCACTTATTTGTTTTGTGATGAATGCTGGATGTTAGGTATATTAGGAACCCTTTATTCAGCTTCAATTAAAAGACTTCTCTTTGTTTTGTTTATGGTATACTTTCCAAGAAACAATCTAGTGAGTTAACTTGTACACAGAATATCAGAAAATGAAGGGGGGGAAATATATTCTGATATATTCAATAGTTGTGACGTGAATCATCTGAAGTAGCCTTGTGGGAATAATCAGAAGTATTGAGTGGAATATATATGTAAATTGTTGCTGAACGAGGGCCTGAAATGCTATAAAATATGCTCAGAACTCTGTAGGTTAGTTCATGTAGGCAAAAACCTCAAAAAAATTAATATAACCTTTGCTGAATATAACTATCTCTGATAGTACTCTTCTTGACCATTAGGACCGCTGCTGATTCCTAATACTAATCTGATATCATCCTGATTTTCAGTCTTTCCCTTTCAGATAGGCAGATGCATGAGACGTAATAAGATTCAAATTGTTAGAAAGATGATTTTGCTGCAGGCTGAATTTTGAAAAAATCTTTAATTGACTGTTACAGGGATCTCTGGGTTTTTTTTGCAAAAATTTGCCCAGCCACACAACATTAAAAAATATTTTCAAATGTCATGGTATTGCCTTTGCAGACATTTCTGTGGTTGTTCTGAAGTAGCACAAGAAGTAGCCTTAAAATAGCTTTTACTTCCACTATTAAAATGAACAAAAATGCTAAAATAAAAAGTATCTTATGATGGTCTAGACATGTTCTTTGCTGGGGTTTTCTCCAGTCAGTTCCATTTATTGTGAAGTGATCTCAGAGTTCATTGAACTGGTTTTCTTTCATCTAAAGCTAAACTGGAAGGTGTTATAGAGGTATGAATCAAGTTAATACACTCCAGCCACAAATGGACATTAACCCCATACAAGCCATATGAGACCTAGTCTGAAGTAATCCCCCTGCCATGGAACACGTGCAGCGTGGATGTCAGATATTCGTCATCATCTACCTCATTCCATTGTGTCAGTACATAACATTCTGGGCCATGCTATTTCATAGAATCATTGAACGTTTTGGATTGGAAGGGACCTTAAAGACCACCCAGTTCCAACCCCCCCTGCTGTGGGCAGGGACACCTCCCACTAGGTCAGGTTGCTCAAAGCCCCATCCAGCCTGGCCTTGAACCCCTCCAGGGATGGGTCAGAGATATGCGCTAATGCAGACACTGCACCTGCACTTGTGCATTTTTTGTGTAACTATTCTGAAATGTAATTATACCAGGTCAGCTTGAATACATATGTAAAATGCCAAACAGCCAGATTAAGCTAAATTAGAAGGCTTCATAGGTACATAAGCAATATCAGTATCATGTGGTTAAATAATGCAGTTTGGGAAAGAGAATTGATCAATGATGGACTACATATTTAGAATACAGAAAGAACAGAAGAGGAAAGAGCTTCCTTTCCATGAAAAGAAGTTTTTAAAACAGTCTGTGTGAGATTTTTGAAGAAATATGGGTGGACTAGGAAATTAAAGCTTGAAATTAAAAAGAGAATATACTGACAATAGAAATTCGCTACACCCTGTGTGATCAGGAGTAGCATGACAGGAAGATAACAGAAATCAAAAGGGGAAACTGTCTAACCTCCACTCCCTGGCACGGCTATTTAGAGTGAGTGGTAAACACGCACCCCTTGGGATGATGAATGATTCTGTTTTCCTGTTCCTAATAATGTCCTTGAGTGGGCTAATCGTTGCTCTGAGAACATGCCAAATTGCATGTGCTGTCTCATTTTCATGGGAAGGATATTGCGTGCACAAGTTTTTGATGTTGTTGCCATTATTATGATAATCAGTGTAACAGCATGACTGTGTGAGTCCTGGCAGGAAAGAAAGACTCTGCAGTGCTTAAATACATAAGCATATATGCACATAACATGCACATCCTTTTCTATAGCACTTGCAGTCTAAAAAGTATGACATTCTTCTGAGTTCTTCTATAAGGCCAAGAAAATATGTGAAGCCTTGACCAAATCTGAAGGTAGAGTAAAACGGGAATACAATTTACAGAAATGGCTAATAATCAGTCTGAGTAATGGGCCATGGGTGGTCTAAATGGTAACATCCTCCTCAAAGCTTTTATGAAAGTACTTTGGGGTTGTTCAGCCTGCAGAAGAGAAGGCTCTGGGGACACCTTATAGCAGCCTTCCAATATCTGAAGGGAGTTACAGGAGAGCTGGAGAGGTACTCTTTGTCAGGAAGTGTAGTGACAGGGCATGGGGTAATGGCTTTAAATTAGAAAAGGGCAGATTTAGATTAAATACCAGAAAGAACTTCTTTACTGTGATGGTGGTGAAGCACTGGAACAGGTTGCCCAAGGAAGTTGTGGATGCCCCATCCCTGGAAGTATTTAAGGCCAGGATGGATGGGGCTTTGAGCAACCTGGTCTGGTGGGAGTGTGTCCCTGCCCATGGAAGGGGGGTCGGAACTTGATGATTTTTAAGGTCCCTTCCAATTCTAGCCATTCTATGATTCTACGATTCTACTTAAATAAATTAGAAGCAGTTTTGTTTGTGTGAAAGCTGGACACCTAGGTCACTGATCTAACTTCAGTCATCTAAAATTTGGCACTTAGTTTTAGCATGCTCGTTTTGACTACTCAGCTAAGGCTGATGAAGGAAGAGACAATGGCACCTCTAGAAGCTGACTTATCCTGAATTTCTGAACTACTGAGATGTTCAGGGTGTGCTTGCTGTTGAGAGTCCCTGTTTCTCTCCAAAACTATATAGTGGATTAGAAAACTGTGTATACTAAATAAGTTTTTGTTTAGAAGGATGAAGTTATTTGAGCTGAAAATCAATAGAAAGAACCTAGCATCCCCAGGAGGCAAACTGTTTCACCCTCAAACTGACATGAATCAGTTGGATGATGAGTTGAGACACTATTTTAGACTACACACTTATCAGTGGTGGGTTCCACATGTTGACAGCAGAGGTTGGCACCTGAGTTAGTCTCCTTAGCTTCCTATTCTAGCCAACGAAAAGAAGAATGTGCTTCAGAGGGGCAGTTCATTTCATTCTAAAGGAGTTGACTTTAATGTTTCAGATATATTGTGCTCTAGAACACCTATTTCCTTTTATATAAGGAGCCTAGGGATGGTACTTCATGTGCAGGAGTTCGTGGCGTAGAAGTCTGAAGTTAAGTAATTTGAGTGGTATGTGTTAACTTCTGAAAGTTTAATCCTTGTCACCTAAAAACAAACAAAGGTCTTACTATGATGTTGTTAAGACCAACAGATACCTGTTCATGCCTTTGTTGTTCACACTATATGTATGTAGGCAAGTAATTCAATGGGTCACTTGTGTCACAAGAAGCTATTCACCATTAGTAAGGACAAGAGGGCCGGAAGCAAACTTTTCATTGCAACAGACTAGTCTTTCTGACATGGGAGTGGGGAGAAATACTTAAAATGGTGGCACTTGCCCTGCTAATAGTGCTGCTGCATGACCACCACATTTTGGGCCACATGGTAGAAGAACAGTTGAATCACTTTGGTTCTCAGCAATCTAGGCACCAGCAAAATCTGGTGCTTCACTGAAGTTCACAATACTGTGTGTAGAGAAATAATTAAATGCAGTTTGTAGATGGGGAGCTGTTCCTCTGCCTTGCCTGTCAAAGCTTCTCAGAGCTGCCATTCTAAATAGAATGTAGCAAATAATAGGAGATTAGTCTAAATAATAGCTTTTAATGGTTGAAAAATCCCCAAATTTTACCAGTATTTGAGAAGAGCAATTTGAGAAAGAATTTATTTCAAGGGAAAGAAATACAGCTAAAAGCAGGGTAGAAGTAAATAAATATGCCCAAGAAAATAAGGAAATATTTTCTTTTTCTCTTTAGAAGAATTTGTTAATGATTCTTCTCCCTCTCTGAAGGCTCCTGTTTCTCTTTGCTTTTTGTAATCTGCCTGAGTGATTGCACAGTATTTGTTAGCAGAACATATGGTGACTACCTGACCCTGTATATGCAATCAGGCAGAATGCAGGCAGAGAACCAGCCATCACTGCACACTGAAATGTTTCTGAAAATGATCATTTGACGTGACCATTTTTCTTCTGGGTCTCTGTTGCCGCTGTCAACATCCAGCTTAGCAAAATGACCAAGGGTATTTTTCTCTCTGGGGATATGTGTCTGCCCTGTTGCTGGGTACCTGCTTTACAATATGTCCTGGGGCATGAAAGGGTGTCAAACCTGCCAAGGAATATGAACATTATGGAAACACTGCTATTTCTTTAACCCTTCCATGGCCTGCTCTGGTGTAGCAAGGACTAAGGCTTTGTCTTTAATAGAGACAAAGATTTCATAATAACAAAAAAGAAAAAAAAAAGAGTGAGAAAGTTTTTCACACTCTGGGACCTCAAGTCTTGCTCTAATGCAGATGAATGTATATTTGCTGTTGGAATCTTACTAATAAAGAAACCCCACAACTTTTTTGAATATAACGTCACATTCTTAGAAATGTAATTGAAATTAAAGCGAAGTTTTGAATTTTAAAATTGCACTGATTCTTCTTTTAAACATGGCTAAAGAATTCCTTCCACCTAGCCCTGACATGGCTGTAGAGAGACTAATTACAAAGAGTAAAGACAATAAGATGGTTAAGGGAGCTTCCTTGTTTTCTGTCTTTCAAGGTCTACTTTAGGTCAGAAAATTTGTTTATGTAGCTCTTTTCCCGCAGTTCTTTGATGGTAACTGTACCCTGGATTTCACTTGGGGTTTAACTGCCTAGACTCTTGGCCTTAGTAGTTTATTTTAATGAAAGGATGCTTTCTAACTGAGAGAAATCATACTGACATCTTTACTCCATGCTCACAAAATGGTCTCATTTCCTTTTTCATACCGTATTGAAGATGGGAGGAAAATCTAATATAGAGATGACATACAAACTACTCTGCATCTTTTCTTGTGGTTCTGTTTTGATGGGAAAAGCCTTTTCTTGGGCATTTGAGCAAAAAGACAATCACTATGTCTGTGTTCTGAGTCACCATTCAACTATCTAATGCCATTCAAATATCCTGTAGTTTACAAAGGCAGATAAAGGCTTGTGTATCTTGAAGCTGTTCATACCAATACCTTTGCATTGTGACTTTAATCTAATCTAAGCAGCAGTTCTTTCTTCTCCTTCCAAGAAGAGCTACTGGCCTGTACAGGTGACAGCAGAGCAGAAACCACTGTTGGCATTAACTTTGAGGATTCAAAAGACGTAAATTTGCTGATGAGTAAAGTCAAAGAGAGAGCGGCCAGTGGCTTTAAGTTTAGAGGTTTGATTCATTGCCTGCGGACAACACAGGCAATGGGGTGACCCCCACTGTTTTTTCTGAGATTTTTTTCCTGTTTTATACCATAATTTGCAGCAAACACATAAAAGTAAAGGTGATTATTATTTTTTTTTTTATTTGTAACAATAATGACACAAAAATAGATTTCATCAGATGTTTTACATCCTCTTCAATGATGTTCCCCTAAGGCCATGACCCATTTTTGACTAGAAATCTTAAAAAAGGATTGAAATAAAAGTGGTATAAACTTGTCTGGTAAGAAAACGCTTCCCGCCTTACTCCTCTTCTTCCTTTATTCTTCCTCTCCTCCCCCCTCAAATGACCAGAAAGTAATTTTTAAAAATTAGATCATCTACAGGTCATATACTTAAATGTTGACTGTAGCAATTTTTTTCTTGTAGACATATGTGCACATGCCTTTGTTCTGCCTGGGCATTCAAGAATATTTTGCTGGGTTTGCTTTTGTGTGTTTGTTGTTGGTTTTGGTTTACTTTTTTTTTTTCCCCTTTGCTTAGCTTATTCTTAATTACGTATATTTTTTTTTAATAAAAAAGCATGCAAGAAAAATTTTAGAGTGACTTTTCTCAATTAGATCAAAGATATCAGATCAGATTAAGGGAAATGTTTGCAGATCACTAGTCAACAAGAATGAGCCTTTTCAGGTTAAATAAACTTTAGGAAAAAATGTTCTAAAAGATCTCACTAGCATTTTTTGTTGAATGCAATAACAGATTATATTTGAACAAGCAAATAGCAACATGATCCCAATTTCTCCCAAAATAAACAGAAATAGGATATTTTCCACATCTGTATCTATAAATAATAAATGACAAAGTTTGTACTCGGTAAATAAATCAGTAGTTTAGGACAGAGCTTAATTCTGCTCTCACATCATTTTTACTGCTGCAATGACTTCAGTGAAATTTCAGTGGAATGGAGATTCATTGGTTGATGAGAAGAACTAAGCTTCTTGGTCTGATGCAATGAGTCTGAATTATAGGCATTTGATGGAGGCAATTTCATTAATGATTAAAAAACATATGGAAAGCAGATATATGGGACATAAGGGACAATAACTGGAAATTTTGGAATGGGTTTAAGGAGGAAAATGCTGTTATTTCACAAATTTTAAAGGTATTTTGATTCCTTATTCCCCTTGATGCTTATGGCTCCTTACAGGCATTCCCACTTGCCACGGAGCAAATATTTGCTGTGGTCTTTAGTGGGTGGATAACGATCAGTTAAAACTGTCCAATTTTAAATGAAGAAGTTAATTTTAACTTATATCACCCTATTAACCTGGTTCTCCAGGAGCCTACATGAAGACAAGATGGCTGAGAAAAGGGGTGGCGATGCAGGAGCAGAAATGTGAAGTAGTGATGTTTATATGTTCTAAACTCTCTGTAGAACTACACAGCACTTCTGGCTTAATGAGAATGCACCCCTCTTAGGCACCTTCTGCTGGGAACAGAGAGAGGCTCCTCCTCATCTACAGCCTGATTTACCCACCCTGAGTTGTCTTCTCTAGGCTTGTACTGAGCAGGGAAAAAACCCCAAAGATTTATCTTGCCCTCAGGAGAACACTGTGGTCTGCAGCTGCTTTAAAGGGTTGTGGCCCTTCCTGCATGTTAGCACCATGCTTAGCCTTTCAGAAAGCATTCACAGCCTCTCTTTGCTACTCAGTAGTGCTCTCAGAGTTATCATGCACCCAGCACTGGTGAGGTCACACCTTGAGTATTGTGTCCGGTTCTGGGCACCTCAACACAAGAGACATCTCGAGGTGCTGGAGTGAGTGGAAGGCAATGTAGCTGGTGAAGGGTCTGGAGAATAAATCTTCTGAAGAGTGATTGAAGGAGCTGGGACTCTTTAGCTGGAGGAAGAGGAGGCTGAGGGGAAAACCCAACACTTTCTACAACTACTTGAAAGGAGATTGTAGAGAGGTTGGTGCTGGTCTCTTCTCACAGGTAATTAGCGATAGAAAGAGAGGGAATGGCTTCAAGCTGCAACAGGGTAGGTTTGGGCTGTACATTAGGAAAGAATTTTTCCCAGAAGGAGTGGTCAGACACTGGAATAGGCTGCCCAGGGAGGTGGTTGAGTCACCATTCCTGAATGTGTTTCAGAGTCATTTAGATGTGGTGTTGGGGGATATGGTGTAGGGGAGGACTTTGTAGAGTAGGGCTGATGGTTGGACTTGATAATCCCAAGGGTCTTTTCCAACCTGAATGATTCTGTGATTCTATGTGTGCCCACATTGTGGGTGTAGTAAAGAGCCAAATGTGCCTTTTGCACATGCTGCTGCTGTGGGGCAGGCCCTCTGTCCCTGCTGCATCAGTCTGAACCACATGGCTCTTCTAGGGCCAGTCTGGAACTGGAGAGAGTCAGGAACCTAGAGTAGGTTCTCAAATTAGAGAGTACCCAAGCAGGTGAATAGAAAAGGCCTATGTAATTGCGAACAAGATAGACTCTTCTGTTACTGACAACTGTAGTTTCTGTTTAATTATTCATATGAATATTTTGCTGGAATACTGCTTTGTAAATGTGCTTTTGCATATTTTATAAAAGTAATGACTTTTAGGACTGAAGCCTGGAAGCGGTATTCAGGCTGAGTGGCAGTGGCAGAGCAAGTTAAGTTGCTTTTCAAAAGAGGAGGCAGAGAAGTAAGATCAGAACCCTCTTCCTTTGATACCCCAAAGTGGCATTACCATGCCTCCCCAGATCCCTGGGCAGATAAAGGACTTCAGGATGGTACAAAAACCTTTTCACACTGCATAAAATGCATATCCATGGAGCTACTGACTTTGCTTAACCCTCCTACATGTCAGAGAAAAATTGTTGCATATGGAGATATTGTCAGCCAGTTGCAAAGAGCCTGTGCAGCTTGTCCCATTTCAGAGACTGGAACTTCAATCTCTATTTTTGCTTAGGACCATCATATTGGGGCAGGCTGTGACCTTAAAAAAAGGTACTGTGTTACGATTTTACTTCCCTGCTAAAGATGTGTCTGTGCTATGATATTCCAGACGGATGTTTGTCTAACCTATTCTGAAACTGGTGGAGAATCCACAGTGTCCCCAGACAATCTATTTCATTGCTTCATTTTCATTACTGCTAGAAACTTTCCTAAATTGCGTTTTTGTCATAATTGCTTGTCATTACAAGTAACTGATTTCCAGAATGCCAGATGTGTAAATAAAAGGGACTGTTCCTTCAGAAGTTCTCCATTATCACTTTTTGACAAATTTAGATAAAACACTGTATTTGAGAAAAGCATCATTCTAGAAAATGTTTAATTCCTTGTCCTAGCCAGGACAAATTATATCACAGTCTCCAGCAATTCAATGCCCTATGCCACTGAAATAGAGCAAAATAGCCAGAAACTGGCTGTGAACATCATCATAGAAATCTTGGAGGAAAACCTTCTGGTGGTACCTGTGTGAAAATCTTTTATATGGGTGTATTTGTAGACCCTCAGACTTTCCTCCATTTTGACATTTCATTTTGCAATAAACTGAGTGCGTTGCTCAGTTTTAAGATGTTATAAAGCTATTGTTAGAGAAAATTAGTCTTCTCACTTTATTCTTTTCACTGTATCAAGGAAAGAAGAATCTGAATACTCATTACTTTGCATAGGTAGAAAAGTACCCAAGTCCCAACCAAGTCCAAACTGGATATAGAATGATATCATTCTGATTTTGTAATGTTTGTGCTTTGCATAAATATAAATGCCTGTAGGAGTAAAGCAGTAGGAAATCAAGCCCACTAGAAATCTGTCTTTCTAGATGCAGTTTCACTTGATGAAGTCCAACTATGAAACCTTATGAATTGCCCCAGACCTTAGAAAAAATAATTTTGGATGAGTACGCTCTGTAGACATCTTCTAATTGTAAAAACGAATGGAGCCAGCATTGAATGTGGGCTGGTTAATTAAGTTAATACTCAATTTACAGCTTATCAAACCACTGTGAAGTATTTATGCTCCAGAAAGGCGCAGTACGATGTAAAAAGTAAAATAGTTTAAACGACGAATGAAGAAAGTTCATAAAAAGACTATATCTAGACCCCTTATGCCGTATCTGCAGCAGTACTTGCTTATGCAAAAGGTCATATGCTGCCTACAATCATCTATATTTAAAAGCTGACTCTAGGATCACCGGGGCTGATGCGGATGCTGTGAAGTACAAATAGATTCAGAAGTAAATGAGTAGACTCTGCTATCCTGATTTCTGATCTGGCTAGTTATTATTAAGTAGAATGTGCTTTGATCTCAAATACAGAATTAAATGGAAAATCAGCAGCGGTGAATAAAATCAGAAATGATTGCAGAACTTTTTTCCTAGTGGTAATTTTGGAAGAGTAGAACAGTTTAAGGGTCAGGCCATCCAATCAAATGAACTTAATAATATTGCTGTAGCAATGTAATCTCGAGGAGGGATACAATATAATAGCTATTGCAACATGCTACTAAGAAAAAAAAAATTGCATATGTAGAGATGTGTACTGGACAGGATGGCTAAATGGCCTGCCTCAGGGGCCACAGGGGATAGAATCATCACCATTGCGATTGACTTCTTTCTTTTGTGCTTCAAAAATGTAATTTTTGCAAAATAATCTAAAAAGATAATAAAAGATGTCTGCAAAAGAAAGCCTGAGCAATAGAAAATGAAATAGAAAGAGAAACATAATAAAACCTGAAATATGCTAAATCATACTGCAATTCATGCATCACCTTTTCAGCACTAATTCAAATAACAAAGTTTGCAACGAAGATGCAGGCAAATAATTAAGCTTTCCTGCTTCATGACATGATGAATACCGTAGGCACACCAATGTTACCTATTTATTTTGTGTAGCCTACTTAAGGTTGTTGGATGGCATCTTACAATGAAAGCTGCAGAATTCATAAAGTAAATTGTTCAGGTTGAAAGGAAAGGTTTGTTTGCAATTTTTGCATGATTTTTTTTTTTTTCCCCCTTGGGAAATGGAAGAGAATTTGCAAAAGGAATAAAAACATCCCTGCTGTTCTTGGCTGGAAATGTCCCTTCTGGGTGAGTCACTGGCAGATGTATGACCTGTAGCCCCCCTGCCTAACTACTCCGATTCAGTTCTGGGCAAGCAGAACTCAGTTGCCACTGCCTGCCGTTTCCTGTGTGCACTGATGCTCTGTAGCATGAATATTTGGGGACAAACTTAGCATTTGCTGTAAATTCACTACCTTTGGTTTAGTAATAGTCTCTTAATGTGTATTATCCTGGAAGTCTGATTTTATCCTCAGACCTTTTCACTAGGCGTTTCTGAGAGATTCAGAAGTGTTATGTCACATAACTGTACCAAACAAGATAGTCTTACTGCGTTTATAAAGGGAGTTGAAGAGATGCATACAGAGATTGAGGCTAGGCATATTAAAAGGATTTGCCCTCTATGTGTGTTTTTCAAACTTAGCAGAAATAAATGCTTGGCTTAAATAGAAACATTGGTAAACATTTCTGATAAGCTTGATCTTAGAGACTTGGTAAAGGCCAGGCAGTGATTCAATGGGAGATCTCAGAACAGACACAGGAAACCTGAACCCTCAATTCCGTGCTCTAACCACATGGAAAATAACTGTATCTCATGGAACAAAGTCATACACCAAATCAATACAACAGATCTGTAGTTGTTCAAAAGAACTTTTATATTTGATCTGGATTTAAGCTTATCTATAAATGTGGAGGCACAAAGGAAAAGAAGATTGACAAAACTGGAAGTTAGAAGTAATAGCTTCTGATGATCTTGATCACCTTCTGCATCAGAAACTCTTAATAAATGTTTGCTTGCAGTACTGCAGCATACTGCCAAGGTGACCATCTGTCAGTTAGCTTCCAGGGAATCTACAGAAATTCTCTTCTGAACCAAGATTATTATTTTATTTTTGAACTGGGGAATGGGGCTTTTTATAAACATCTTTAATTTACCTGATGACTTTATGGGCTAAATAGTTAATAGGATAAGAATTCTCAGCAATAAGCAAATAACATTAATTCTCATCAGATACAAAGCTCATGCAGAGATTGAATGATGAGGGCAAAAGCTATCATGGAAACTTGAATCAAATTTATTAGCAGATGTTCAGTGGTGCAGAAGAATTATACATGAATAATAAAGTGCAATGCTAGCTGAGAGCTCTCAACTTCCCACTTTTCCCAGGAAGTACCTTTTAATGGAGGTCTTTTCCCAGAAGCTTAACATTGTGTTGAATTATAATTAAGCCATATTGAGAAAACATTCAAGTAACAGTGATTTACAAATGATCAAACTATTTTGGGCTTAGCTTTGGGCTTTACTGACTAGAGTGATTTTTCTGTTATGACCATATGTCTGTTAATAAATTTGATTAAAATGTTAAAACTATTATAGGGAGTTTTGTGACAATTAAAGAAAAAAGAAATGTAAAGTGTTTCCTGCAGTTTCGTCTTGTTGTTTAATTAACTAAGCCTTTGTTTAATTGCCAAAGATCAAGAAACACAAGTTTATAATAAATATAAGTGAATGAACCTGTAATACTTATACCTCGCTTGCCTGTCACAGATAAGGACACTGTTTTATGGCCGGTTTAACCAACCCATTAGTAATAACTACTGGCATGAATTGGAAGAGTCGAAAGCCATACACTTTCACTTTCTCCAAAGATATTCCCTTTGTCATAGTCCCTCTCTGTGAAATTGAACTGTGGTTTCTTTCTGTCTCTGAGACAAACCATACCTCATCAAGATAATCTTTATTTTAAGCCGCAACATCATACTCTGGTTAGGGAGCTTAATTCATCACCCAAAAAGGGGTCCTAAGAAGCGCAGAGATTGATAGTGATATCCTAAAGGCTAAGAGATTGAGGATGACAGATGTGAATGAAGAATGATGGGTGGAAATGTAAAGATGTTTCTTTCTGTGTGAGATTTTATGGTTGTTACCATAAGTGTCTACAGGACAGATCTAAGGTGACCCAAATATCTGAAGTATAGAGAAAGATTTGAAGCTATGGGCAACTGATTCTATCACCTAGTATTGGCAAGTCCAGATTAAAAGGTGAGGTTTTGGCCAGGCAAATGCTGCTCCTCCCCTCCTTCTGTGAGGCACTGAACTTGATACTAGAGGCAAAGGGAACAGAACATGGTAAAGCAGAATATGAATTTCTTTGCATAGCTCTGCTTCCTGATCATCCGGCCATGCTCACGCTACTGCCCAGTGTCCTGGTGCAGCTTCACCAATTGGGGAAAGGGAATTTATTCTTTTCCCTTTCTAATGCATTGCATTCATTATTAAGTCAATCACTGAGAACAAGCACAGGCCCTACAGCCTGACTTAATTGGTTGTAAATTCACAGGTATGCTGAACATGCTACCCATGTGTTTACAAAGAGGGTACAGATGTATTTCGGGGCCTGCATTACCTGAGGCCTGATGATGCTTGCCAGAGGGCACATTTCTAAAGTGTCCCAATTGTATTCTAAACTGGCCTTATTCCTCTTAAATTTGCCTTATTGCAGGAGCATCTCATGGCAAAATCGTCCACATAATAATCTTAAATGTCTCAGTGATTATCTCTACAGTTGAAAGTGAATACTGGAATAGGAGATAAATTATTCAGGCAAAATTATTACCAGAAGATTCATATTCTTTAAATTTGCCATCACAAGTCAGTTTGGGGAATGTAATTGCACGTTTTGTTGGCCTCCTTCTTAAAGATATACTCAAAATTCACTATCTGTAAGAGGCAACTTAAACTGAAGAAGCTTAGAATAAAGGAAAAAATGCTAAAGAAGACCTCATCTTTTCTAGTTCATATAAATATAAGGATGTCTGAAATGCATGCCTGACAAAAGACTGTGACACACTCCCAGTTTCTATTTTTATATAAGACTAAAGTTATCTTTATTTTGCCACAGCTCATCATCTCTCTTGTGCAAACCCACTATCTATTGAGAAACGAATGTGTGCAGACTCTTAACTCTCCCTCTCCCTTAGAAAAAGTCCTGCCTAACAGTAGATTCATATCAGGATATTGGAAATCACTGTATTTCCAGTTAATTGGCAAAATCTACTCTTTTTAATATCTGAATTCAGAGAACTGTAGAAAAACAGTTCTGATAAGGACTTTGAATGCCCATCCTCCAGTTTTATGAAGACCAGTTATGTCTATAGAATTAGTCTGTGATAATTCTCAAATATTAGGGCAGTAATCTTTAGTCTTGATTAAGGTGTACTCCCAACTCGAGTTCATGAGTGCTTAGAAGAGGAAAACCAGAAGGATATGGCTATGCATTAATCTCGTAGAAAACTTTGACCTTTAAAAATATGTTTTCTATTACTGCCCTCGTTTTTAATTTTTCTTACTATTAGCTGTTACTTGGCATCACACTAATATTTCACTATCGTTTTTTACAGTTTTTATATGTTTATTGTTTTGTACTTTTTATTATGCTACGTATCTTGGGAAGCTGTTTTCCTTCTCCATTGCAAACTATAGATATGCTATGTACTGCAATTCTGTTGATTGGGCTTGTAAAGGATACACAGAATAAATATGCCTTAGTTTTAAAGAAATATGTGACACATGTTATTATTTGAATTTTTAGGCTGTAGGCAATGAAATTTACTGCTCAGAATTGATAGGCAACAAATGCAACAACAGGTAGATGGATTCATCAAATCCTTAATAAAAGGAAAAGTAAAGCACATGGCTAAAGGTCAAAGTATGAATAGTCAGCATGAATAAGAGGCTGAAGTGATTGCATTGAAGGAAAGCAGTTCTATATTCAGTATCACATTTGAGACTTGTAGAATTATTACTTATCTCTGCATTGCCAGCTGAGCTTTACTAGCAGATCTTATGTAGCAGAAGCTCTTCTAGTGCAATAGTCATTCTTAGAAAATAAAATAAATTGATTTTTACTTTAGGTAACTAAACAATGTCATCACAGAATGAACACTACTCCTCATATGAAGCATACATCTGGTAATGTTAGAAATGACATTATGCAAGCCAAACCAGAAAGTCAATGGGTCTAACTAACCTGCATTCCTGGCACAGCTGTTTGCAGTGCTGGTGCTATTAGATTAGGACAGCACGCACCACATGGTCAGTTCAGAGAACAGTCCTGCCTGCTTCCTCCATGAATGGAAAGCATTGACGGGCAAGTTAGGCTACAAAACCAATCTGGGAAGCTGGAACAGTAAGACATCTTTGAACTTATGTCTTTGAAGTAAATCTACATTATACACTGCTCTTGGAAGACAACACAGTTTTTCTTTGGACCTGTTGCGTTGCTGATTCTGCTGTACCTGGGTAAAGTTAGCTTACAATTGGTATGGTGTTGGGTAGTTGACTTTCATCTTTAAAGTGGGATTTGGCTCATTTACCTTTTGCTGTCTAGAAATTAGAAAAGGGTCTAAGTCACCCTGCTGGGCACATAGTGTCAGGTGGACTGTGCCGCCTGACCTCCCCGTTTCTTCAATATCTCTTACATCTTGGGTAATACCTTTCATCTGTGGGCAAATTTCTGCAATACTTTAGGAGTCACAAATGGCATGACACATCTTTGTTGAGGCCACTGACTCCCAACCCTGCACGGCCAGCCTAAGCAAGGTAGGAGTCTATTTTGACTATGTCGTCAAAAGGAAGAAAGAGGCACCTACAGAATCATTAAGCAGATTAATCATTCTTTGGAAATGCCAGCCCCTCTGCTTATCTACACAGAGTAGACAATTTTTAGATGGCTGAAGTTAAATAAGATGAATGTCTGTCTTGGAGAAAAGTGTTAATGAAGTAACATTTACAAATGGATGTGCATGAGAAATACTTTTTTGCCCACAAAACACATAGGTCTCTGCATTATCCTCTACAGGAAGAGCCGTTTTATTCTTTTTTTGCAATTTAAGGTCCTGTATGATGAAACTTGAGTAGTTCACACTAAACTAAAATAGAAATTTTCGGCTCATTCTTTGTGAGGTGCATTTCAGTTTGTCATGACAAAAAAGCTGTGCATCTGAACTTCCAAAGCTGGGAAGGGAATGTAATCCATGTCTTCGGCTTCCTGGACAAATGTTTTAAATGCTTAACATTATATAGTACTCAATATTGCTTTAAACGTAGTTACTGGTAGTTCAATTTCTGTCTGATTTTTTTATTAAAAAAAGCTACTCCTGCATTTGTCAGAGGCCCAATCTGATAATGTGTGACTAAGATGTGTTGGTATACCAGTTTAAAGGTGGGACTAAGCTTGACCCTTATACCTGGCCTCATCACTCCAGTAGCAACCTGGGGACCTCTGTGAATTGCATGGAGGTTGGATGACAGTGACTTTATTTTCTAGGATTACTTGTTCTCAGACTATTTTCTTGAGAGGGCATCAGGGTACAGGGCTTTCCTCCAGAATGAGAACTGTAGGTTTAACTATACTTTTCTTCCTTCCCTCTATGTACAACAGCACAGCAGAGGAAGAGAGAACAGCAACCAATTTTGTGAAAATTAAATGAGTAGTTAGGTAACACCCGTCTCCAGAGAGAGTATCTGATTATTTCTCTGAGAGTGTAGGAGAAGGAAAATCAGGGTGATACAACAAATAATTATCTGGAGAAAATGAGGAAAACCTGGGAGCCTGTCTGATCCTGGGAAGGATCTTTAATTTCAGTTTGACCACACTGACTGAGGTGTTTCCTCCTCCATTTTAATTCCAGAGAGAGCATCAAGGGGAACGTGTTGTGGATGGTATTGCCACTGAACAGCTCCTGTGGACCCAGAGCATATTTCTGGCCTTGCTGGCATCAGTGCACGGTAGAAGCAGCCCTGTCTGACTCTCAGCCATGGCAGCACATCTCCCAGGGGGACAGGAATCTCCACATGCACTTGCACTTGCACAGGAGAACTTCTGACCCTGTATTGATTGAAGAAAACATAGACACCCCTAAACATAACCCTATCACAGAGTGCCCTCTCCAACAGCTGTTGTTTTGTAATAAAAAAAGTAGCATAGGAGGAGCAGATTGTCTGTAAAGATATTTCCCAAGAGCTGCTTGGGATATCTGTCCCTTGAATCTATTTCACAACCTTCCTTTGCTTTTCTTAGAAGCAGTCATTTTGAGAGACTCCTGGATAACTTTCTCCTCTGTAATTTGACTAGTTTTATGAAATAACCGTTCAAATCACATGCTAATGAAATAATAACCTTCATGCAGGTTGCAAATATATGCATTATATGCCATAGTTAATATGTTTTCCCACATATGTCAAAAAAGTTTAGTGAAGCCAAACCTGATGATGGTGCCTCTGTGGGTCACAGGCAAGATAGCACAGCTTGTGGACTTTTAATACTGCAAAAATTTCTCTCACTTGTCTGGAACATCAAATTTAAATTGTCTATGGAATATTGTAGATTTTAAACTTTTGAAACCAAAAGTACAATAAGTACCCTCTCTCTAGGCATGCAGCAGCACAAACATGGTTTGCAGTTTGAACTCTGAAAGATGCATTTCCTCCTTCCTATCATAAGCTCAAAACAAATATTACATGAAAAATACAGGTTTCAATTTCTTAATTAAGTTGATCACCTGATAATACTATTTAGGTAAGACTAGTCTACTAAGTGTCAGACTTTCTACGCGGCCAAAAGCAAGAAGACCTTCCACAGGTCTTTGTCACATCTCCAGGCTTTTACATGTGCTTTAGATATTCCAGAACTTCTCAAATGATGCAAAACACCATTATGGTATTCAGCTAAAATAAGGTCATGGCTCTAATATTTCTATTCTAACCTACAGAGATTTGACACCTACTATATATGAAACTTAGGGAGTGATTCAGCTGACTGGACAAGAACTATCTAAACACAAATGTTTAGTGGCATTTGAGATACCAAATTTTATGCAGTACATCTGCTTTGGCTGGTGGATGTGACTCAAGGACCAATGAATGCGCATTTTGATACAAGGCCCCTGTTGGAAGTTGGGATCGATGTAGATCAGGGCAGCTCAAAGCATCTAAAGTGATTAGGAACTTATGTTTAGGCAGCTAAGTTCCATCATAAGGGAAGTAGTTTATTTCACTTTAGGGTGAGCAGAATTGCCCTCTCATCTTTACCTTCTGCACTGATTTTATCTCCACTTACTATATTGTGAGCTAAACCCCTTTGCACTACAGGTAGCAGTTGTCTTAATCTGTTAAGTAGGTGCCTTAATCAGGCTTTAAAACTGACTTCTAGACTTGGATTAAATTTGAATAAGTGAAGAAATGAATACCAGCCAGAGTAAAGTTTGGCAGTATCTGATTGCTGTCTGTATTAAAATAGTTGAATGTGAGTCATAGACTCACAACCATCCAGAAGATAAAAAGAATATATTGGTAGCTTAGCTCATCTCTCTTCAACGGAGTGCAGTATACTTCTCTCCTCAGCTATGTGGCAGATGCAAAGATAAAAGACAGAGCTGTTCTTGTTACCTTCCTTCCAGCCAGCCTCTTCTTAGACGCCTCACACACTCAAGAAGTCTTGGAGACAGAAAGGATCGGCGATGGCTCAGAACAGCGCTGAGATCTGCATGAGGGAGCTATTCACATCCCTGTGCACCTGCACACAAGCCTAGGAGTTGGCAGAAATCTATTTCATAATGTTTCCTTTCCCAGATAACCTTTGATAATCATCCTCCCAATTGCTTTTTCAAAATTAAATGCTGTAATTCCCTGCTTGGCTTGAACACCCAAGCGGTACAGTCATCGAGACAAGGGAAGTGAGAAAGTGCTGGCTTTAGAGGAAAGAGGAGAGAATGTCACAGAGGAAATAAAAAGGACTTGTTCTAATGAAGCTTAGCACCTGCAGTCACAATGATGTAGTACTGTGAATTCAGCAGACAGCACAGGTCTGCAGGATCCCACTAACACATTTTTACACTCCAGCTTCTTGCTAGATGACATAATTCTCCTTAAGTTATGCAATACTGGGAAATTCAGGGGTTTGGAAGGAAAGATAGTTTTTGTTTGTTTTAATATTTCCACATTTTTGTCTTCCTACTACTGTGAAACCATAATATATAGAAATGTAATTTTTCATAGAAAATATATTGTATTACACTATTTTTGTTTCCCGCTCTCATTTATTCCACTAAAAGGCTGCACATATATTTTTAAAAAAAAAGTCTGAATACACTTACATTTCTGCGTAAACTACTGAGATCAGACTACGCAAGATGAGATGCCTAAATCCTTCCATAATATTCTCTCTATGCCATTTTAGACTCAGGAGCAGGAGAAGAGTTTCCCAAGGCAGGGAAGGGATTGAAGTGAGTCAGAGTCCTACCGTCATTTTACCTCTGAGTAAAACTGCTGTGAAGTAACAGCATGTCGAATTTTGTACTGTTTGAAAACACAGTGTTGCTGTGGCTGAATGCAGAGGAAGGAAGTGAGGAACTGGTATTTTAAGGGCTGCTGCTGCATCTTATGCCTTTTCCTTGCACATCTACTTGTCTGTGAAAATACTGCTGCTTCTGCACACTATTTAATTTTAAGGCGTATTTAAAAATACAAATGTGAAATTCTTTGAATACCTGCAAGTCACATGCAGAAAAAGAAATCCTGCCCTTTATGAGCTTTTCTTCTTCCAGAGCTCAGGGTTTTGTGAGATGGAGGCATGCACACGGTACAAAATCTATTCAAAATCTCACTAGACTGTAACTAGTGGGAACGAGTCACTTGTTTATATTATCAGTGTGCAAAAGTATGGAAAAAAACAGCATGCTAGTCAAAAAAATGCTGGAGTTGCTTGCCCTGTTGCAAACCAAAATATGTAGAGAAAGTTAATGTTAGTTTTCAAAATTTGAAGTGAGAAATATCAGTATAGACCTTACTGTACTGTAACTTATCTACACAAAAAAAAAAAAGAAAAAAAGAAAGATGAAGGTTGCCTGTTTCCCCTGGTTTGTACAGCTTAAGAGGAGAGAGAGATGAAGATGCACTGAGGGTAGCACACTATTGAATTCTGCTGATTTGGTTTCACTTATGGACTTCAGATATTAAATGCAAATATTTGCTGAAGCCTGCAGATGTGTGCTTCTGATACATTGTGTTCAGAAAATGAAGAAGTTGAAAGAAGTTGTATTATATACTTTTTAAAAAGTTGCTGTGCACAGTTGCTTTTTCACTTCCCAGAGTGTACTGTTTTATCCCCCGATCCCTCTTCCACCGAGTAAATATCCCTTACAGGTAGTTGCTAGTGAACTGCTCATTCCCTTATTCAATCGATGGACTCTGAGTTAAAGGGTCCAGCGTGCAGCTGAGATGCAGATAAGGCCATCATAATGACTAAGGAAGCATTGCCTCATTTCTAAATTCAAGTTAGTGTTCTTAAATTAAAAAAAAAAAAAACAAACAACAAAACCCCCCTCTTTATAAGCTGTGCAATGAAACAAAAAAGAAGAGAAACAAAAAGATCAGACAGACTACTGAGAAAACCCTTAGAATTCTGATAAACTATAACTAATATTAAAAAAAATAATTTTGTTTTCTGGAATTTTTCTAAGAGTATGCATTCCCGGTGGATAAAATTGTCTTTTGGCATTCCAAAAACTGTAGCCAGAATGAAAGCACCAGAGAATGTCATAGTTGCCAAATTACAGACAGTCTTCTTTCTTTTCTTACTACAAAGCTAAAGCAAACAGCTTCAGGTGGCATTACCACACATTTCAAAGAAATATGGTCAATTGTTAGGCTACAGGTCTTCTCTCAAGCACTTTCCTCTTTGATTTTCTTGCTGCAGAAAAGCTGAAATATGGTACACATGGGACTTCCCTACACATAGATCTCACAACAGTCTGCATCATGAAAGTATTTATAAGAACTTCCTGCCTTTGGAGAATTTTATTCTGCTTGGTCATTAAACTTAGTGATGTTAAACCCAATGTTTTATTTGTGCATTGATTTCCATATATTACTTTGTTTTACCAGTTGCTGTTTGAAGCCGGAAGGTTCTATTATCTTCATTCTGTTCTCTCCTCCTTATTTGCTCCAAAGGTATGATAGCAAAATTAATTTTTTTGATGCTCCTCTTATTCTGATAGTTCAATTTTAAATTAAATTTTATCCATCTTTCCTCCCCACAATGCTGTTTATTCCTCGTTGTCATTTTTATGTGGGATATATTTAGCTAGATTAAGGTATTGGACAAGGTTGGCTAAACGATTACTTATAACAAGCCAGTTTGTCTTTATCAAAGTCTATGTACAGGTGATCTGGATCAATCCTGCGTGGCTGTCCACCTCCGGTTTTGACTGATCCCATATATCTGTGAAGTGAGGGAGACTATTAAATTCCTATACTTGTCGCTGCAGGTAAATAATAAAAGGTCAATTTGTTGCTGAACTACAGTTTTAAATGAACTAGAAAGAGGTATTTCATAAAGAAGATGGAGAGTTAGTTTTATATGAAAGCAGTGTCATACACAAAACCACTAGGCTTTTAGGTGCGCTTTTCAAATCAATACTTTTTTCTGGGTCCAGCTGAAATAGCCCACAGCAGATCACACCCTCTGAGTCCATTTTTGCTAAATGATGTTCAGGTCCACATGGACTCCTAGAATCTGTGATAGTAAATATGTAACATTTTCTATACTGCCTTTAACCAAATCCAAAGTAATAATGGATTAATGTAATCAATAATGTTTTGGTTTATGTAAAATGATGCATAACTCAGGCGGGAAATATGAAAGGGAAGAAGGACTTGAAAAAGGGCACCCCTTAGAAGTCATTTATTCTTAAATTAAGTTTAGATACCCCCATGTTTGGGTTTCTAAAACCCAAATGCATATATGCTGCATTTTCTTTTTAGCCTATATTATGGCAGACATTATCTCTTTTCGAGTTTGAAATCAACAGAAGAAATGCATCTGTGCATACTCACATGCACGTGCCTCTTCATCCTTGAGTTTAGAAGAAACATTTCCAGCAGCAGATAAGTATGGTTTCTTTTAACCCATTCAATATTTATTCCTTTTTATTTGAGTGTGGTGGCATAAATTGAAGTTATGTGTTAAATTGATCCACTAAGTAATTTAGTTTAATTATTAAATTTGATTCAATATTTAATTTGGTTTAATAAAAGTGGGCTTCCATAAATGTATGCATTTAACTGATATATATTGGGACTGTATAATTTTGAATAGATTAAATATTTAATAGAGAACACTTCTTTGAATTATTCAGTATGCAGACTAGATAACTGATCTACTCTTTCAAAATAGCGGAAATACAAATGACACATTATAAAAATAACATATTTCCAACCAAGAATATGTATAAAACACATTGAACACATTGTTGGTTCATTTCCAGTCAAGCAAACCGATCTTTGCTTAATGGAACCAGCCATTGAGAATTCATCAAGAGATCTCCCAGAGCTATTGTAACTCTAATATAGCTCACAAAAACTAGACTGTTAGAATATGCAAAATACTATGGTGACAAAATGATTTTAAAAACGACTATAACAATATAATTTTCCTCTGTCTTTTGTGAACACCTAAATGTTCAGAAGATTTGTAGCTAATGGTGGTTTAGTATTCTGGCTCAGATTCAAAGAATGGAATGCTCAGAGTCATAGTTAAATTCTCTAATCAAAATATATATTTCATTTTGATGTTGCATCATAAGGAAACTTCAGAAAATGAGACATAATTTAAGCAAACTTCAACACTCACCTCATTTCAGGTGTATGCAACATGTCAACTGAAATAAATGGGACAATACTTAGCTGATGCTTAATTTTTTTCTAAGAATGTGAACAATTATAAACATATGCTTGTGATGGAGGTTTTTGTTTGAATGAAAGTGCTTCAGAAATCACATATCACATAAGAATCCCTCTCCTTGCTTGTCAGAAGACAAGATTTGCATTTCTGTCAGAAAATATCTTATTTGACTGCCAACGAAGACAGCTAAGCAGCACTTGTGATCTTGTTTATAGTATGGCTGTACAAATGCTTGTGCCAAAACTGATGGAGCAGCAGAGTGACACCTGGAGATAAGAAAGTGTTGGTAGCATTGTCAGATGTGGAGCCAACCTCTTCAACAACAAAACTGCATCTTAATAAGGGGAGAGTTAAGTTTTTAATCTGAGGAAAAGAAAAGGAGAAACTAATCAAGATAATAAAACTGGTACAGAATATTCTTATTGCTAAAGACAAGCTTAGGAATGTATTTGGTTATCTTATCTACTGTAAATTTCCTTCCACTTTGAAATCTATGCTTTCAGGTAAACACTCTTTTATCCACGTCCAGTAGTAAAAACAATGCATTCCTTATCCACAGTCAATGAAGCTTTTGCAGGCAACATAAGAGGTCCCAGGTCTCAGTGCTCTGCTGTATAAAGCTCCGAGGGTGGCGAAGTCTGCCTCCCTGCTGGCTGCATGCTCTGCTTTGTACCTTGGCATCACGGGGCTCAGGAAAAGAAAAAAACCCTTTGATTCTCAGGGAGAATTTTAAGTCATGAAAAGAAAATGAGTATGAATATTGCCAGGTTAAGTTCTCCTTTGGTTAGAAGTTATGGAAATGGAGTACATGTTCTCTTTGTCTATGAAAAGGTACTTTCTAAAGCACAATCAGTCTATTTCTACTATTCATAAAAATAGTAATACTGTTTCTTCAGCACTCGCAATTAAATTTGTGGAATTTCACATGAAGTACAGGTGGTCACTGTGAAAATCTTTGTAGGAATGTAACCTTAGTAACCAGATTGAAATGATGAGTATAATATGCATAAATAAAAAACATCTATTGATAAATCAATGTTCACTTTATTTTGTTGTGATTGGAACACATTTCTCCATACGTTTTTGTAATAATGAAATGGGTTTACGTAAGATTTTTGCTGCCCTTAACAGATTATTCTTGGCTTTAAAATATTTGAGTTTGCAAATAATCTGATAGAAAGTTATAAATGGTATAGTGGAAAAAGGAGGTATTTTACTGCTACTGTAGCAGCAACTCTTGCTACAGGAAAATAGCTAGGGAACTTGTTCAAGTTTTAAAAATATTTTTAAAATGGATTGTTAAAGGAATGTGAAAAAAATCATTTAGTCTTGTTATTTTATTTGTTATGTAATGGGAAAAGAAATGCTACCCCTGTCAGGTCAAACAGAGGTACCAAAATAACATAAGAATAGATCCATTTTTTGAATCAGAATTCAATCAAACCCTGAAAACAAAACATTTTCTTCATCTCAGACTCATTTTTCAGACTGCTGTTGCCAAGAAAATATTATTTTTAATAATAATGACCAAAATAGAATACTTTTCTATTATAGAAATCTAATAATTTCGTAACTGCTTAGTAGGTGATAAAGTGGATTTTCATGTCTAGTCTTTAATGTTTCAGTTCCTGAGAAGAAACAAAAAGGAATGAATAAAAATAATCAATCATATGAAACTTAAGCAATTGATATTTTTTTCAGAAATATGCGTAACTAAAATAAAAAATAAAGTGCAAACATTAACTCTTAAACTTTGATTCTTTTTTTTCCATCATCAAGATAGTGAGAAATTAACAAAATATGCATGATCTAAAAAATTTCATTGAGTTTCAGTTTCTTCCTGAATTTGAATGAATGAACATATTGAATATATTTATTAGCAAAAGGAAGGATAAATTAGAAATTGCTGAAAAATTGCCTGGAAATTACATCCAGAAAGTGCTCAGAATAATGTCAGAGGTCGTGGATTTCCCCACTCTTATATGACATAAGAAATGATTCTTACTGTAACCATTTCCATGATGGGACATGACTCAGTATTTTTCAGAACCATGATCTTCCCCATAAAATGTGAAGCCTTTTTCACTGTTTGCACTCAACAGGAGGATATTCTTACACCCCTTTCTAGCATGCCTAATCAAAGTTCAGAAATGCTCAGAAATATTCAGAAATCCTAATCCCCACAATAGCCTCTGGGAATCCCTAAGTGTTTGCATCATCGTGTGAAAAGTGCTGTCCCACCTCAAATTTTCAAATACTTCTCAAGAACCCTAAAGGAACAGAAATGGATGTGAGAAAAGGGGGAAGAAAGCACTGTACACTGGTTGATATGCAGGTTAATTTCATTCACTGGTTAATCTCTTTTTTCAAGCCATTTGCAATTTCATACTTTTACTGAATTTTAAATCACATCAAATCGCAAACCTGCAGCTAAGACCAGTTGGGAAAATCTAAACCAGCTGAAAAACGGTATAGCTAAGATAGAGTGTGTAGGAAAGGGCCACAGTCAGATTTGTATACTTGCATTGATTAGAAGCTTCAGCCAGAGCCCCGTAGCACAGACTATCTATTGAAGTGAGGGTTAGTCACTGAGCGCAGAAGACATGTCATATGAAGATTGAAAGAGAGTTAGCATTTCTTATCTGCTAACATGACCTTTTCTATCTCAACCCCCACTGGGAAAAAAATAAGGAAAGTGAAGAGAGGAAAAAAAAAAAAGAAAAAAAAAAAAGAAATAAGTAAGAAACCCCACAAGAAAACCTTGAGAACAGATCTCTCTTATTAACAGAACTCTTCTGTTGAAGTTTTTCAGGCATATACGCCAGATTTCATATGATCCATGCTCCTGATTGTTGCGTGCAGGCACACACATGCACACACACACAAATTAAAAACATAAAGTAGAAAGAAAAAGGAAAAATTCCATGGAGAAAAATTTACCCATAATTTTGGATGAAACTCATGTCAGTGTATGAGTGTGTGCTGGCAGCATACAGAAACAGTCATTAATGAAAAAATGATTTAGTTTTTATATTAACTTCACAAACCTTCTTTACACAAAGTCTGAAACAGGCCAGCGTATCAGCAATGTTAATGTTCCATTAGTTTAATTCTTTTCTAATGGATTATTTCAATTTATGACAAAAGAAGCATTTAACTGTCCAGTTTTGTTTGCCTTAAATCTATATAAACTTGAAATACAGTCTCCTTGACAAATGAGGTTACTGGAAACTAAATGGAAAATCTTATTTGCCACCACAGTGGTGACATGAAGAATTGCAGCCTTTAGCTCAGGGCTACTAAGCTCTTAATAATGAGAGAAAGGTACTCCATCTTCACCTATAGCCACAATTACAATGAACAAAAATAGCTGCCAAGGCTTCTACAAAAAATATTCATGACAATGTGAAAAATATTGATTTTAAAAACCAAGAAATGAAATATCTTCTGAAGTGCTCCATTCAATCTAGTTATTATTTGCAAAAAGAAACTGAGGAGACCACAAAGCATTTTGCAGGAATCCCACATTAAGCATAAATCCTCCTAGAAACTTCATAAACAAACAATCTATAAATTAATGCTGCTTTTGAGTGATCAGGGCATATGCAAAATTCATGTCCTGACCTGGAATTATTTGTTCCATTATTCTTCCCTCCCCTCCCTTTTTTATTTTCTTTTACCCTAAATAAAACTTGAGAGAAACATCTATATATATCTGAACCCCTGGTATGTGATGGCAGAGCCTACTGCTCTGAGCTGAGTGTGTTATGCAGTGTGTGCTGATGCTGAGCTGTGACAGTCATTGCATGGTGGATTTGCAATGTGCTTCTGGGCCATTATACATCTCGGCTGAGATGGCAAAGCTCACTACTTTGAGTCTTCATGAATTTCTGCTGANGCTGGTCTCTTCTCATGGGTAATTTGCTATAAAAGGAGCTTCAAGCTGCAACAGGGTAGGTTTGGACTGAACATTAGGAAAGAATTGGCAATTTAATCATTTATAAAAAATGATACAGCTTCACTGGGAGGGACTGTGAAAAATTATGTCAGAATACTTAAGTAGTCAGATGGTCCTTGATGTTTTTTTATAGATGATCAAGTTAAGTTTTTTGTGTTAATTGAAAGAGATGTGATTTTTTTGATCCTTTTGAGTGAGAAAAGTGAGGAACAGATTGATCTATTTTTTCCCCTTTTTTGTTTGCCACACTGGCTAGAATAAAATAACTTGAAAAAGTTCTCATAGTTCTGGTTAATAGTTCCTGTGCCATGGAAATGGAAAACAGATTAGTGGGTAAGGAAAACCAGACTTGGGGGATGGAGGGGGGAGGGCAACACCAAAAACATGACTAATGTCAAGAAAATAAGTATTTCTTGATGTCTACTATCCTTGTAGGTGTTTTACTCTGATAATTTCAGGATGGGAAACACTCTCTTGTTGTAAGTGGGACAGTAGAGTTTAACAGAGTATCTATTAATTATCAGTGATAAGACTGTGATCACTTTAAAGTGACATTGAGCTCTCTGGAATGTTTTAGAGAAGTACTATAATGCCAGAAAATAAATGTCTGCAATGGTAGGTTTGGAGTTACAGAACAAGGAAAGTTGTCTTGTCAAGCAAAGATCAAACTTTGTAAACAGTACTTTTAAAACTCTATTTGGCATTCTTTTGAAAAAGAGCATGTTTTCACTGAACCTGGTATTTTATTTTTAAACCCCTTTTAATTCATCTGAATAGAACCACTTACATAATTTTTCCCTCCAATATCCGATTTGTATATCTGAATCAAAAACTGTAAGTGACAATTATATTAAGCACATTGTTGTTGAAGAAGTACTTTTTGTCGCAGTCAATTGAGGCAACTCTAGGAAAATGCTTTATATCTGTTAAGTTCGTTTCCTTGTTTCTTTGTTTGCTTTTCTTCTCAAATATTCATTAGGACTTGAATCTTGTCCTAAAGAGAAACCTTGGACGAGGGGTTTATAGAAAAAGAAGGCTAGCACACAAATGATATACAGGCTTTGCGCAGCACTTCTGCCACAGAATGGATTTTATTCTTGTTGAATATTGCCAGACAATGATTTTTGTATTAACTCCATTACCATATGAATATGTATCAGGGCAAAGCTATGGGCAGATGCTCTAGAGACAATAGAAAGTTAATGGACCTTATCTTTAGTTGATGTCAGATACTGTAGCTCCACCAAAATCAATACAGTCGTAGCGGCTTATGCCAACTGTGGGTCTGGTGCCAGGGCTCAGCCTTGAGAAATGTCAAGCGTGATGCAGCGTCAGGAACTGCACTGCTGGAAGCAGTGAGCCTCATCCTGCATTTTTTTATAAAGCATGCAAGATACACAGTTTTCACCCTATGTCATCTTTTGAACTCAACAGGATATGTGGCATGAAATTAGTAAGGGTTACAGAATTGGCTTTTGAGATAATAAGCCTTTCTTTGTGGTTGGACCCAAATCCCATTCCTGCTGAAGTCAATGAACATTTATAGCAAAGCAGTTTCACCATTTAACTTCAGTTTTACAAGTCTTTGTGTTTTATTGGCTTTTTTTGAAGCTCCAGATCCTCTGATTACTTGTCAGTCTCAACCTCTATTCAAAACCAGCATGTTTTAATTTGTCATTTAGTCCCTAAAGACTCGAGTCTGTAAAAGCAAGTATAAATAATTCCTTTAAAAAACCTTCCTGACTTTAAACTAAGCTCAGGACGTGTGAAGCTTGAGTTGGGATTTTGTAATTATTTGGGACTGGAGTTTTCTTTCAGACTGATCCCCTGATATGACAAATAGCATGTTGAATACAGCTAAACCAGGAGAACCCAGAAGGTATTGCTTTTCAACTACACAGGCACAATTCACTGGGCTTCCTGGTGTGCCTGAGTGTGTGTCTGTGATTTTACTTTTTAAGAGAGTTGGAGGGTTTATTCACATTTCTCACCTAGCAGTTGTGTCTGCCATGCCAGTGATGTGTAGGAAAAATAAGAATGCCACTCAGATGAATATTCATGCCTGATGAATAGTTTTAACATTTCCACAGCTGGACTCTGGCTGAGAAATCACAGCAGCAGTCAGAAAGTAATATATGTGAAATGAAGCTATTTTCAGGCTATATTTTCTAAATCAAATTGCCAGCTCAATGCTGATAGCTATGGATCAAACACTGTAGCCTGCAGTAAGTAGGCTCATACTGCATGAGCGAGCACATGTAGATATGAGACTATTTTACACACAGTGATTCTGCTTATATAAACAGCACTATTCTTGTCAATAACATTATGCAACACCTGTAAACAATGTCATCAGACTGTTGTAAATAAGAGTTTCCATGTCAACTAAACATCAATGTCTATAGGCAGGAAAACATGTATGTTTTATTTGAGTACATTTTTTTTAAATAGATGAGTTAGATTAACTGAACCAATTGTTTCCTACTTGATACGCTGATTTAGACAGAAAAAGCAGATTTTTTCACTCTTTTTTTTTGATAAAAAAGAAAAACTCTTGTTGTTAGATCTACAATGATGTTAGAAATTAATATATTAACAAGTCAACAGAAAAGAGCTTGTCTGAAATTACTCATACTGATAGTAAAATTTCCAGGCAATACTGAAAAAGAAAAATATCAAATTAAAAAGAGAGAAGAGAGATAGACAAATATAAAGGAAATATTTACTTGAAACAATCCAGTAGACTGTTCATTCATAATTTATACAAAGTCTCTTCCATACTCTGTATTTTCTCATCTACTTTTTCAGATGAGAAAGGCCATACAATGATAACAGCAAGGACTGAATCAAAGCAGGTCAGTGTCATGAATGTAATTAATTACAACTCAAGCCTTAAACACATTAAATTGACAGAAATCAACTTTAAGACCGGTAGCAAAAAACTTTTTGTGATACCGATTTTCCTTTTCTTCCAAGTATCAAAATTTTCTTAATGAAGAATATACTTCTGAATTTTTTCAAGAGATTCAAATACAGATAATATTCCTCTATAAATGACATGTTGCTCTCCTCATTTTGGGATCTGTTCTTCTCTAGGCTATTCTGTTTTCAATAACCTATTACTTCAGTGAACTTCAAGAGCTAGGATAATAATTTTCCTGGTGAGCTGTACCTCAGGGTTAGCATTCTTCAGAACTTTTTAACAAAAAAAGTGGGCCAGATGTTTCCTGGGACATGAGGGAGGATGGGAAAAGAGATATTTGTTTCCCCACATGAAAAATTCTGGAGACCTGTATTTAAAGACACCACACTCCAGAGCAGTGATTTGAAATAAGGCAGGGACATGGTCTCTGTGAAAACCAGCCCATATTTTTTCACTGTTTGAGCACTGTTTTCACATGTACATAGGATAGCTTTGGCAGAACTTAGTTTCCTCATGGAATAGCATACAAATAGTGAAATTCCAGTTAAAATGCAGATCATAAGGCTATAATCTCCTTGGGGTTCAGAGAAGCCCCCAAAAATCTTTGGTTAGCACTTTAAAAACAGACTTTATATCACTTTCACTTATTATTTCTGTAATAACTGGACAAATAGATGATGATGGTGATGATGTAAGGTGGGAACAGACAATTCTTCTGAAAACACAAGGGATTTGAAGAGGAGCAAACCCCCCTCTTTAAAAATTATTATTTACCTGTTTTAAATGCAGGAAATTAAATTAGCTGTTTTACTAATCTGATAAAATAATGAGATGTTTTCATCCTTATTAATGCCTTGAGTATTTCAACTAGATGAAAAATAAAATATGTTAAATTATTTACACTTGAATTTAGAAATTATAACTTTACAAAGGAAACAGGTTTCTTTTTCACACTGAGGTAAAAGAAAAAAACAACAAACAGACCAGAACAAAGATGATTATATCCACCAGTTGCATAGAGACAGAAAAGCTTTTGTTTCTGACTTAAGTAAAAAACCAAACCAAACAATAAAGGCAGTAAAAGGCTGTTATTCAATTTCAGGTCAATACTGCTTTTATGAATAAGGACAAAAGTGCACAGTTAAAAATTCAGTGGGCAGAGATGTAGAAGAAAGATATACCTTTGAATGATGCTCAAATATCCCAATGGCCTTACCTAATTAACTCAAATGACGAACAATTTTAAGCTCTTAGAGTAACATAGTAAATGAAAACAAGTTTTTATCATGCTGTGTCCATGCCTGATCAATTATGTTCCACTATAAGGCAGGTTTGCAGCTTGTCTTGCATTGCTGTGCATGGGAGTATTCAGGTGAAGTCCCTCCTGTGGAATTTTCAGTTGAGTTTTGCTTTAGAAGGAAAAATAATAATAATGATGCTGATAACAAAATACTGCAGAATGTTACTGAGGGAAATTAGACACAGGGAATTCTCTATTACCTAAAACAGAGACACTGTCCTACACTGCTTTCTATGCGGATTCTCATGTTTCCTCTTTGTTCTTGTCTTTCTCCTAATGCAACATTTGCTTCAGTTTAACCACTCAATTATTCATTTCTGAAACTGCATTTGATGTCTGCTAGAAAACACAGGAGAGAAGTAAGATACAGACACCCATAGGTTATATCTCTTGGTGGTCCTATTCCTTAGGTCACGCTGTTTCCAGTATGCTTTTAAATGCTTAATGAGCTGGTTTTGCAAGTTGGCACATGCTGAAAGCTTTTGAGAGTAAATCAAACAAAACAAATTTCACTTTTGAAGAAGAAAACTGGTATCCTATATTTAATTCTGAGACCTGTTCTATGGGTTGCCTTAAAAATAATCTCTTTCAGTTCTTTTTTATTTGTTGATATTGTTACCTTCCTAGCCAGAAGGGTTTAATTGAAGAATAACCTATCAAGTTGTAAGGAGATGAAGAACGAAGGTCACAGCCTTTCTAGTTTATCTCTATATTACTCTAAGCCTCAAACTAGCTCCTGGGATAATGCTTGTTTCTGCAAATATTTCTTTCCACTGATCTTTTATTTGCTGCCCTTATAATGACAAGTGCTCAAGAGCATGCAAACATCTAAATGCACAGATACTACATTAAGTGAGAAGAAGCTTACTGTTGTCTTTAGTCTCACTGCAGATACAAGAAGCCCTGGAGTACAGATACTCAAAGAGGTAATTAGCTACATTTTTTTCGTTATTGAAGTCCTAAGAGATTATTAAATGTCTACTGTGTAGCTTGTGCAATTATCGAAGTGGTCAGGTTACGGTAGGAAGGACGCAGGGTGCAAAGAAAGGCAAATATGACTGCATCTGTGACAAAGCAGGGCTGCAGCGGAGAGGGAAAAGGAAAAGACACTCAAAAGGAAGAAGGTTGAACCAAGAAGGAAGAAGAGTCCCTGAAATATCAAAAAGTATCGGTATGAGTGAATTTAAAGTGTTAAAACAATAGCTGTCTATAAGAATTTCTTTAATTTGGAAAGTAGGAGAACATGGCAGGTATCTGAGCTTTTAAGCAGCAATGTCCTTCATTTCTTATTCCAGGAATCATAACTACACTGCAGAATAATTTCTGACTTTCACATTATAAACTGGCATTATGGGCACAATGCTTAACAAATGTAAATTTATAAGCAGATTCTGGCAGTATGTTAGCAAGCTTTGGATGCAGGCAAATGGAACAGATACCAAGGGAACTGAAATGCCTATATTAGCTACTTTTAGCGAGTGAATGGCAGTGTTTAAGGCTCTCTAAAGCCACTAGGCAGAGATGAACAAACAAATAAGCATCTGTAACCTCTATTTTGCCTGTGCCTTTTATGGCAGTTGCTCAAGCTCTCTATTTCTATCACCTTATCAGGAAAAAAAAAAATTTCTATTGCAGTTGTCCCATGGTGGCTGGGCTCCATGTTGCTCCAGGACTCTGAAGTTTAGGATATCACCACAAGCAGGCTTGATGAAAGTTGCTTGTTGCAGTACATTTCCTTATTGTGAAAAGTATCAATGACAGTCTGAAATCAGTAGATTTTAGAGACTGTCTGGAATTTATTTCCATACTAACATTACATAAACCCATTACAATGGTCATTCCTGTACTAGTAATTCAGTCCTGGTTTTGCTAGGGATAGCCAAGCAGTGTAGCACTTTCAAGCTTTCCATCACAATTTCTCTGCCACAGCAGCTCTTGGGTTTCCACTTTCAGCTTTATTTCTTGCCAGCATGAGAATCTCCTCCCCATTTTCTTTCTAGGAGAAGACTACGAGAAAATTCCATTAGAAGTGTATGGTACTACAGTTTTTCTCCAATGTTGTCAGCTGGTTTTGTTTTATTGTTTCTACCTATAATCAGTGGTTTCTTCATGGAGAGCATTCAGCACAATGGCACACTCTCAGAAATTCCTCTTTCTTGAATTAATAAAATAAGAAATTCCAAGGTAAAATTGCAGTACTGAAGCTTATTAAAAACCTCCCCAGATGCAGGTGGATTCATAGATGCATTTAGACTCTTGAAAGCATTGAGTTTCTTCTGGTATTGTTTTTCTTTAAACTCTACAGCATATTTCACAAGTTGAACATATAAAATGTACTTTTTTTTTTTTCCCGACATAAGTCAAGACTGAAACTATTAGTAAGTAAATTAAGTTTCCTGAAAAGGACACAAAGCAGCACATACAAGTATTTCATCAAATTCAGGTTCCTATTAACCACAATTTCTAACTTTTTTCGCAAGCAGTTTCTGATTTCTATTAAAAGCTCTTATGAAAACTTGCAACTAAAGTAATGGAACATTGTATTGCTAGATACTGTCTCTAAGACATTTTTGAAGTTTGCATTGCCCCAGGTGCAAACAGCCACCTAAGTGACTGCTGAAGGTTTTCGTGCTTTGGGAGGAAAAAACCAAACCAAACCAGATTTTGCATGGCACTGAGTCTCACTTTTTTATGTGAATTCCTCTGTTTATGACTTGAGAGTCTGACATGAGAGTTTTGCACTTGGAGATATTGATCATATCCATCTTAAATTAGAGGATTAAAAGGTGCAGAAGATGAGTGATATTATTCATAATTTGATAGAGTTTCAGGCCACAAAAGACTACCTTGTCTTCTCTCCTGAAGATCATAAGTCATTAATTTTTTAATCCAAAGATTTTAATTCGACTGGAGTGCATCACTCCCCAAGCAGACAACAGATGAGAGAAAAGATTTGTAGTTAAATAATACTTCTACAGGGATTTGGGCAAATGAGAAATAGCTAAGTAACCTCAACCACCAATCACAAAATCTGATGGAGGTTTTTGATAGTTGCATTAACTGGTTCAGTTTCCTTGGACACTTGGGGCTTTTTTCTTTTCTGATTGCATTCTTGTAGTTTGCGTATTGGGTATGCCTTGTAGGAGCAATTAATCCTATTCTTGAGCTAGATCATGCAGATAGTAAAAGATGGCAGCTAATATCCAGTCCATAAATTTACTCACTTAGAACTTCTAGGTTCAGTGACATTCATGGAACAATTTATAGTAGTGATGGAGAGTGCAGACAAAAATTTTGGAAGCCACGAGTTAAAAGATTAGTACTACTCATTTCTGACAATGCTTGCACTGAATATTATATTAGGAGTTTAGAAAAATATTCCCATAAGTTAAACGTGTGGTAGTGGAATATGAGCCTAACATTTCAGGTAAAGGATTAACATACTAGACGGAATTGATGTGATTAAGGAAAAGAACAGCTGCTGAAGTCTTTCCTGTTATCTCCCACCTACATCAAAATGATACACGCTAGTTATGCACACATGCTTTTCTCACAACACTCAGGCAGTTATTAATTATTTGTGTTGTAGTAGCGCCTAGAAGCCTCAACAAAAATCAAAACTTCATTGTGCTACTTGCTGCATGAAACTGCTAGAAACTTGCAGTGTCTGACCTGCAAGCCCTCAGTGTAAATTGACAAGGCAAAAGGGAAACAACGTGATTTGCACAAGTTCAGAAGGGCTGAGTGTGCGGGGGACAAGGGCCTTCAACATTACATCCACACCTAGTCTTGGGAAAATCTGTCTCCTGGGCCTTCGTGATGGCCCTGTGTCATATTTTGTACTTGGGTAAAGCTTTTCAAGCGACCCTAATACCAATGTGCACTCTAGCCACTTTTAAATATAGTAGGCCTAAAACCAGAGTAGTAAGTGAAAAATTAAAAAAGGGTGCAAACAAATACATGAGCATACCATTTGTCATGCTTTGTTTTTCAGTGTCACACTAGCAAATGTGCTGCATCCATTAACCTTTTTGCAAAGAGCAGAAGGTAAGCTAGTTAACATTTGACAGCTTACGGAGTCGATTGACTTCTAATGAAAAATTCACCACTACAATGTATTTTACTTATATCTGTCTACTTCATACAGTTTGTCACTGAGGCAGCCCTTAAAATCTTCATGTTTTACTCTCCAAGGTTCCCCATATTCCTTTAGCAAACAGAAGCAGACGCTATCATGATGATTTATTTACTACATGAGCTTTAATTTGTTCACTCTAAGTTCACTCCATGTGGAAGATGACTTTCAGGTTGTTAGCTGATAGCGTATGCTACACAAAACACATGTATTTTGTTGCTTGGTCCTATGCAGGAGTTGACTGGGCCTCTGTCAAACTGCTGGATGCAAGGAGCTCCCTTTGTGTGGAAAGGTTAATGGGTACAGCATGTCCTCCTTGCACCTTGGAGAGCATGCAGCACGTTCCCAAAATTACAGGAAGATTAAAAACAGTGATGGTATCACTGAATGCTTGTGCGAGGATGCAGGTGCTCTAATAATAAGTTTGTGGCAGAAACTCAAAGGGGAGAGGGTTGAGAGCAATTCCCTCTCCACAGTGTAATCAATCATTGGACTAGTGTATAATTAATATACCAAGTATATCACATAGCGATTTTCCTTTTCAGAAAGCTTAACTGTATTTTCAAGGTAGCTCAGCAGCCCTAGTGTCTACCTGATATAACTATGTTAAAGAAACATTAAAAAAAACTCAAACAAACATTATTAACCCCTCCCAAGAATAAAAGAACATACAAGTTAGGGTAACAGTAACTTTGCTTTACTCCTTTTGCGGTGTATATAGGGATCTATATGTTTTATACCACACTGTTAATTGCTACAAGTGCAAAGGATAAAAGAGTGAAGTAGATAAATTTTACTCAGTGATAAGTTTAATTGCATTCCAGCTCTGGAAAACCTTAAGGTTCAAAAAGTGTCCAAGATGAGCACAAAAAGTCTTGTATATGCAGAAGGCAAGGTATAATACAGGGAAAGAATTTCTTCTGCACAGTCGAAGAAGTTACTTCTGAAGTTCCCTAAAAATTTTAGATTACCTGCTTGGAATCACATATCTAGAGTCCTTTTAAGAGTAGATCTAGTCACAGTATGTGAAAAAGCAAGAGGTCATAAATGCAAATATTAAAACAGGCTTCAAGATTTCTTTGATCTGCAGGTCAGAGGCAGGTGACATACTACATACTGTGACCACTTGATTAAGAGTACAAAAGCCATCAGTGATTGAAAGTTAAAAAGAGCACACACCTACACGGCCTTCGGAGGAAGCTCTTAAAAACCCTCTTTTTCTGGGGGGGTGGGGTAGGGGGAGGAGAAGCCAGGGGGATCTTGCTTTCTCCCATCTGTCTTTCTTTTTCACAGACCTAAAATGGCAGATCCAAAAAACCAAAATCATGGCAGTCAGTAGTGCTATTTCTTTCCAGCTCTAACTTCACTCTGGTCACAGAACATTCAAGCTCTGTCTTGCTCTACTTTGAAACTTGCTAATCTATGTATGAAAAGTTGAAATGTTTTTTTGGATATCCGTTTTTCAGTCATTTTTTAAAAAAGGAGAAGGAAAACATTTGATGCTCAGATATACCAAGACAAAAAAAGCCTTTTCATTTAAGTACAAAGTGTAACTAGACCACAGACGTGAAGGGAACAAGGAATTCTTCAGCTCCTTTGCAGTTCTCAGAATTGATACACAGCTTTCAGAGAGACCATATATATCCCAGACCATAAGCTAGATGCCCTTAAAGGAGTTACGTCCAAAGACCAGATCTGCAGCAGCAGCTACTGATAACAACATCTCACCTCTCTGGTTCCTTGGGAAACTGTGTCCCACCTTAACAGACCCAGAAGATGAGCTCATTATTTATTCTTCCCTTGGCTACCTCTGAGCTGGGCAACCGCTAGGAAAGAACACTACAGCTTGTCTGTTTAGCAGCATGGCAGATGATAGATATCTTTGCTCTCTATTCAGCTCCCTAACCCACTTTGCAGTTCAGGATTTCAAATACCTGCAGCTCTATCTGGAACACAAAAAGAAATGTCGCCATGTACAAATCTGCTTTATTGATGCAACAGCTGGGGCAAAGGGGCATCTCTTTGGCAAGCAAAGCTTTCCTGTGTGCTGGTTTTATATAGTAGAATAAGTTTCCTAAATAACCAAGGGGCCATCACAGGTCTCATAATTTGTTGCACACATGAAAAGCATATTTCTTTGACTGTTTTTCTTCTGATATTATATCCTAGACATGTGTCTATGTGATTTGACGAAGAGGAGGGAATTAAAAAAATGAAAAGAGATTCAAGCACCTAAAACTCAACTGAAAGAAGAAACTACAGCAAAGCAAGAAACAAACAGATAATGACTATTAATGAGCTATTAGGGAATTCTGACAGTACCTATAACTGTAACATAAAAAATAAATTTCATGAAACTGTTTAGTAGAATATAGTTTTGGAGCTCATTCCTTGAGATCTGTAGATCCTAGAGAAATACAATCATCTAATACTTCACAGAGTAGCTTTCTCCTTTTCTCTTCTTGAAGTCTTGCATTTGTGTTAAGCAGGTCAATTTCTTTTCCATGTGGATACTTCATTGCATTTTACATAAACAAACCCATAAATTAAAAATATTCACAAAATTGCTCTGAACCATCGCATGTAGATAAAGCTTCTTGATCTTGACGGCTCATTTGACACAAAATGGTCCATGACAGGTTTACAAACATTTAACAACAGCACAAAAAACCTTCAGTTCCAAAACTGCATTTATTTCTTTGTTTTCACAGACCCACAGAAACACAACACGATTGAGGTTGGAAGGGAGCTCTGGAGATAACCTGGTCCAACTCCCCTGCTCAAGCAGGTCTACCTAGACCAAATCGCTGGGAACCTTGTCTAGATATTTTTTTTTTAATATCTCTGAGGATGGAGACTCTACAGCCTCTCTGGGCAGCCAGAGCCTTCTTCCCCCTGAGCCTTCTTTTCTCCAAACTAGACAGTCCCAGCTCTCAGCTTTTCCTCATATGTGAGATGCTACACTCCCTTTACTTAATTCTATTGTTTTGCTACCAACAGTAACAGCATTAAAATATCTTGTCCCTATTCAAATAAGCTCAATAAATATACAGAAATGATGGTAAGACTAAACAGAGACTAATTAATGAAAGATAACAGAACCCTTGTCAAGTTGCTCTATCAATGTTGTCTATTATTGCAATACACTACCATTGCAACAAGAAGGGCAAATATAAAGACACATGGTATTTTGGCTTTTCCAATATCTTGAATATCTCCATGTGTTCCTCTGTGAAACTATTAATTCTTTATAAGTGGTACACTGGCCCACCAGACACCCATGAACTTGAAAATAATCTATGTGGTACAAGATGTAAAAAATGAACCTGTGATCTGCATCTACACAGCTATATATATTTTGAATTTCTCTGACATTGCTTGAATCACATAGCTCAAATCTGAAATTCATAATCCTTTGTCATTGAGAAAAAATACCCATGAGAGGATAACATTTCTCTCATTTCTGGGGAGAAATACTCACCATTGTGTGTATGAGAACACAAAAGATATCCGTCTTGCAAAGGAGAAGAGAATAGATCTCCATTTGTAGTATTTATTAATAATTAAATACTAGTTCATTACATTACTGGTGTCTGGGAGAGTCCTGACAGAAGAGAAGAAACACCACAATCTCATGTTTTAGAAAGCTGATGGGAACAATCCTTGACCAAACTTTTATAATCTGACAGAAGAAGATTATAACATATTTTGCAGAAGCTACTCTAAAAGGCTTACAAGGCACAATTTTCAAAACAGAAAGGTACCTTCTTTCTCTCACTGTCATAAATGGTTACATTCACTCACTCTCACAGGTTCACATGCTTTCTATTCTTTATTTTGACAAATATAAAAAACCTTAGACTTAATCTGAAAACAATATCTCATTTTGAAGAAAAAGAGTTCAGAAGATCTTTCCTGTCTTCAAGTGTAACAAAAGCAACTGTTCATCTTTCAAAAGTTGGTAAAAAGAAGGGCCCTGGTATTCAGCATAAGTCACCTACATCAAATAGTTTGGATGTAGTGAGCTTTTTATTATTGAAAAGGAAGGAAAAGTTGCATTAAATTAATAAGCCATTTTCATCTTGTCCTGCTTTTTCTTTTCCAGATGTGCAATCTGTTGATGCAGAGATTCTAAAATATAATGTAAAAAAGGAAGAGAAAATACAAAACTTTTGCAATAGAAGGACAGAATTCTGATTTTTTGAATTTTGTTTTCTTCTATATTCAGCTTGGGCAACTGAACATGACTAATGAGTTACTATTATTTATCACTAAAATTTAGGATGTGTATTTACTTTTGCTACCTGCAGATCTCAAACAAACATCTTGAGACATGTTTTAAAAGGGCATTTTACCCAATATTCCTCTTGACCTTGTATACTCTTTAATGGATAATCTCAAGTGTGAAAATCAACAAATTGATAGCTGTGAGCACTGTGATTATACATTTTACAAACTTTTACATGCAAGTGATTTTAGAGCTGTGATGGTGGACAGGTCTTGTTCAATCCCTTTTTTTTTCTGGAGGGGGGAAGATATTTATACCAGCTGGAGTTAACTCTGTTAGACGTCCTAAGATTTTTATAAATTTAATAAATAAGACAATTTTCATGTTTAACTTGGGATTGATTAATTCATCATTGCATCCAAGTTTTTTGTGCTCACCTGCCTGGGCTCAGGTAGACAACTCATATTCATATGTGTTGGGTGGAGATGGTAGAGTCAAAGCCTAGAAGTTGTTAACCATTTACACAGTGACCATGTAAACCCATCAAAGGAAAGTGTCAAGTGGACATGACCGTCAATCACTACCTCATCAGTCTCAGAGTTGTGTAACTGCAAAAAAATAAAAGGCGGGGGGGCGGGGCAATTCAAAACCCAAAATATTTAGTTAAGTAGAAGTATCTCATACAGCCAAGCTAAGTTTAAAATTTTCCTCAGGCTGGTGCACTCTCTGGGGTCTAGGGCTGAAGCATGTCCTTCTTGGTAGACAGAGAATCAGAGGGAAACAGAAATTTCCTGCACTGATGTCTGAAGCTGAGTATGTCAAATTGATTGTAAGAATCGTGATGCCAAAGAAAGAGTAGGCAAGACAGAAAATTACATTTTACAGAACGAGAGCTCCAAGGTGTAGGGCTTCAGATGTGTTTTCATTCCAGGGTCATTCAAGGATACTGTTTCCTGTTGCTGACCTTAAAAATTTGCATTGAATTGGAAACATGATGCCAGGAGCATCAGAAGTTCAGGAAGACAATATCCCAGGAGGCTGACTGTCATATGTCATTCCCCCCACTTGCATCGCTTGGTTTTGGTATTTTTTTCTAATAGAGGCTTGAAAGAAATGTTGCCTGTCAAAAACTGAACCCTAGGGAAGTTTCATCCATCTATTAGTATGCACTTATTTAACAGAAGTACCATGAGGCGATAGTTACCTATTTTCATCCCGAATTTTCACAAGTCTTGACAGATTAACCTTGCATGAATATTTTAAAAGGCATGTTGAACTTCTCCTTAGAAATTCCACTGGCCATGGCATAAGCTTCAGTATTACAACTGCTCTGCTGTAATTAGGAAATAGATATCAAAAACCTAAGACAGGAACACCTGAGGTAGCATATTAAATATTTATTCAGAGTAACACATTAAGCACAATAATTTAGACAGTGAGATATTCTAATTAGATGTCCACAATAACCAGCTTTTCAAATCTAAACATTAAGCACCTCATGTGGCACAAAGAATGTATTTATAAGGAAAATAAAGGGACTTTTTTCAGAGAAAGATTGAGAAAATTAATTTTCCCCTATTTCCATTGGTAAACAATCCAATTTAACTGAGATCAAGGCACAGCAGCTTGCCAATTTAGGATAGTAAACCTTGTTCATGTGCCATGGCATGTTACTTTTTTTTCTGTTTAACTACTATGCAATTGATAAGTATCAGCCATAAGAGTTTCTATTACATTCTTCTATCAAGTTACTGTATTTTCTAGATACTCAGAAGTTATTTCTACCTCACATGATATTACTCATGACAGCAGATACATTCTGTAATTTTTTTTCATATTCGGTTACTCACGGTTCTTATTACCTACTCTAGATTTACAAGGTCTCTCTGTACCCTCAGAAGATAAAAAGAAAGTTTTGAGCAGAACTCAAACCCAGTGATGAAAAGTTCATCAGTTCATTTTCAGGGCATCTCCATATACTTGCTCCTTTTTGTATTATCAGTCTTTATTGCCAAGGGAAAACTGGCTGGGTTTTTTCACATCTGTCTGAGTTCAGACAGTCCCTTGTGCAGTTTGCATCTTGATCTGGATAAATTAAATCTAAATGATAAATTAACCTTTGTCAGCGCTCAGGTCAATTTTACTGCACTTTTCTGGTCAACAGCCATAGAGGGGAACTAATTTTCCCCAGGTTCCTTCATAAATGTTAAAAAAAACACACAGCCTTTTGAAGTGCTCATCATATTATATGTGTTTTAAAAGGAGAACAAAGAACATTGCCCCTTATCTCCCCCAGCTCACACACAAAATAGACCCTCAGTTGTGGATTGTGTTCTGACAAGAAATCATATTTCATGGAATCACAGAATTGTCAGAGTTGGTAGGGACCTCTAAAGATCAACCAGTCCAACCCCCCTGCTAAAGCAGGATTGCCCAAAGCACATCACTCAGGACTGCATCCAGGTGGGTCTTGAAGGTCTCCAGAGAAGGGGACTCCACACCCTCTCTGGGCAGCCTCTGCCAGGGCTCTCTCACCCTCACCGTAAAGAAGTTTTTCCTCATCTTTGAATTAAATATCCTATATTCCAGCTTGTGCCCATTGCCCCTCATCCTGAGTTTCAAAATGGTTTTGTTAATGAAACCAATATAGCATCAGGCACAGCAGAAGATGTGGGGCATTACTACGTACACTTTGCCGAAGATGGAAATAGCCAAACTTTCAGGCTGCTGCTCCTGTTGCTGAGGAACTGAGACTGGCCTAATCATGGTATATGGGCTCATTATGGTGCAATGTGACTGGAGAGTTCACTGGAAATGCCTGTCTTCCTTTTAAAGCTAAACTTGCAATTCATATGCAGATATTCACAAAGTATTCTGAAAATAATTCTATTTATTATGTAAAAAATAGAATGGGAAAATTTTAAACTATGATTTTTTTCTCCATTATTTTCCCCATTATTGCAGACCTGTACTTACTTTATCATCACATGCTAATTTATGCATTTTTGTGTGGTGTATGATAGTTTGCTTGTGCATGCATATTTGTCTAAATAAATAAATAATAAACCCCCTATATTTACTTTTAAATGGGGTATCCTGGTTTGAGGAAGAAATATGCAACATTAGGGTTATTTTTATTGCATATTAATCAGAAAAGATTTTTTTTTTTTACCCTGCTTTAAGTTTCTACTCTCCTTTCCCAGAAATGTGAGCCTTTGTGCCAGCGTCCAAAGGAGGAAAAGTAATAACCAACTGGGACAGAGACATTCTGTCATTCAACACTATGTATCTGCATTAATCTGGTTTTAATTTGCTTATTGTTCAATCTGGGCACTGGGGACTAAGAGTCTCAATTTTTCTTTTAAGGAATTCCAAATATGGTCAAAAGTCAAATGGAAAAAGTAACAAGGAATGCAGGTCATGGAAATTCTTAACTGGCTAATTCCTGTCATCTCTGAAAGCAAAATATGTCATAGAACCACTGTATAAATACATTGATTATTTTGTCCTTCATTTACTTCCTGTGTCCTCCTTTATACTTAAATTAGAAGCTAGATGCTAAAAATTTCATTGGAAACTTAAGGACTAGACTTTGCTGTGTGAGGAAGTTTCTGAATAAGACATCAAGTTTCTAGCCATCAGCGGATAATTTATTGATACTTGTCAAAAGGAAGTATCAGTCTAACAGAAATCAAGACAAAAGGAATGCCTGATGAATTTCCTTTGAAGTGCCTTTTATAAAAGTCCTTGGTAATACATATTGATGAACTCCAAATTGTCTTGCCTGAAGGGAAAAGAAAGTAGACTGCTTTACACTGTCTTATAAATATTCATCAAAAGAACAAGACTTATGTTTCCAGGCGTGAGGTGAATGATTACGGTTGTATGATTGCCTTGGAATCTGGATAATTAGTAAAACAGCCTATGACAGTGGGAGAATTTTAAACTTGGTATCTTGCCATCAGTCCTTTTGGATTTAAAGACAGTGCCTGTTATTCTGAAAGGAAGCAAATTTAGGGCTTGATGGATAGATATAATTAAGCTCTCCATTAGTTTCAATCTACTGTTTGTTTGCCTGTTTGTTTAGCCAAAAAAGTAAAGGCAAAGCTGTGTCTGTATTCTGACTGGAATCAAACCACAGCATCTGCACTGTGAATGACTTGCTGGAACAAACTAATGGAAAGGGCTCTTTAAAGAAGACAGGGAAACACGTACTCGTACACACACACACACACACATGCACACGCAGACAAAGGCTGGTGGGGTTGATGTCTCAGCAGGTCTTTTGCAGAACTCTGCGGACTAGTATCTTTCCCACTTAGCTCAGCTCACTCTTAATTGTTTCCATAGTGTACCAGAAAGTCAACAATTTACCTTTCATGCTTACTTAGAGCATGTGATAAGGATATGAATTGTATGGCAAAGATTCACTGCGAGTCGTTTGGGAAAAAAATATGTCTGTGGTCAGTGATCTGTGAATTTTCATCCGTTACTTAAACTGTCTGTAGCTTTCTATTGACCCTTGTAACAGGCAGCGAGACTTCTACTAGCACAGACCTAAAAAAACCCCATTCTCAGGAAACATTATCCTTTACAGTGTTTAGCACTTAAATGCAATTAGGCAAATATAATATCCTCTTTGAAGGGAAATAGTTGCTCAGTTTAAGTAACTGAAACTAATTATCTTTGTTGAATGAAGGACACATTCTATGAGTATTTGAGTGGTGTGTTGTTTCTCAGAAGCTGAAGAGGGCAAATAGATTGTATTTCTGGGTGGAGAGCTGTAGGAGAATCTTACAGGAGATTTATACCAATTTATAGCCATATTTAAATGCAGAGTCCTACGAAGCGAGCCAAAATGAAGTGGCAGTCAGCCCAGAGCAAAGAAACTCAGCTTGTAAATAGCATTTTCCAAGAAACAATTTATTATGGAATAAATTGTATAACTGCTTAAAGTACTGGAATTCGAAAAAGATTTTATTACCATGAAAATTTACTTCACCAGAAACATTTAGAAGGATTTAAGGAATTAGCTTGAATACCTAGAGGATGGTGATGATGGTGGCATTATGTATGCACAGAGAACGGGATGATTTTGTAGGTAGACTTTTGTGGGATAGACTCTGAACTATCTTGTATTTCATCCTGTTCTATTTAATGTGTTGTATGATTCATATTACTTATCTCATGAAAAATGGTTTGATAACTGGGTCTACTCAAAAATTAAAGAGTTAAGAACATCTAAATCTGCTATGTAGAGGCACAAGAATTCAGCTGGCAATGAAACAAACTATAGTAACCTTGCAAATGTGGAGCAACATCAAGGAAATGGAGTTTCCCCCTTTTCTCCATAAAGCATTGCTGGAGATTTCCATAAATGTTAAAATAGCATCATCTTTGTAATGACTTCCCACTTCCCTGTGTGGGCACAGCTCACTATTTAAATAGTAAAAGCAGCAAGATGTACAGACTATAAAAAAGAATAGCAGTAAAATGTCTCTAAAAACCTGCACTACTTGAAGCGTTAACCTGAATCTTTGTAATGTCAAACACTGAATTATTACACTCGAAGCAAAGGGAGAGAAGATACACAGTGACATTACAGATGGTGCAAATGACATTAAAAGTCTACTTATTAATACATTAAAAGCTTGATGTCAGAGCGTACAAAATACAGCCATCAGCAGCAGAGAGACACATGTGTCTGTAATTAATCAAATGACTACTATACCTTTAAAGTAATACAAAAAAGCAAGTTACTGAACTGAAATATTCTGTCAAAAATGGTTCACTGAAACACTGAAGTATCTACTTCACATGGTCTTTGTAGGATGACTTGCTAAGAGAACAGGTAGTCAAATTATCTTTCCTCAATAATAATACCAGGCAACCATTTATTTTTAAGATTGCTTTTAACCAGCCAGGCTTCTCTGCTCTCTCTTCTACAGTTGATTATTTCCAGACAAGGTTTTCTGTTAAATAGTCAAGAGTTGCTAACAGTTACTACATTGTGATTCCCTCAGGGATCCTGGCTTCCACTGCATGAAAAATATTGATCTGAGGAGGTAACCGGATGAGTTTGAATGGCTTTGTGTGTTTTAGATACTATGCTGGTTGTGTTTAAAAACTCTAATCAAACCTGTTTTGCACTCCAGTTCTGCCATGTTTGAGCTCTTAGCCATGACCATAATAACAGAATTTCATGGCATTTTCTCTCTTGTGCATGAGTTTCAACTGTTCTACGATGTTCATGGACAGGAAGTGAGCAAAAGGGTAATGGGCAGGAGGTGTGGAGTGCCCCATTTTGACATGGACACAGCTCAAACACATACCTAGCCTCTGTTCAAGTAGGGTTCACAATGTCTTGGTTCCTTTTTCCTGTATCATGGAGAGAATGTCTTCTCTGTCTTACTAATCAAGGCCACCTCCTTTAGAGCATAAGTCTGCTGATAATTTGTCTTTTTAACAACACTGTCATTGTATTGTCATACATGTTTCCTCACAGTTGAGTCATAAGGATTCTGTTGCCTTTTTGTGTCCAGTTTTGGAGAATCCTGGCATCCAAGAGGTCCTTTGAGCTAGAAACTCTATACTACTATTTTATTGTTAAAATTTTTTCTTGACTCTTTCTGCTCTTCACAACCCCACCTCCTAGTTTCATATTGCATGTACCCATGGCTTTCCAAAATCCTTTTTAGCTATTGTCTTTAGCTTTAATGTCTTCCAGATTGTATTTTACCAATGTTTCTGTTACTCAAAACACATCTAGTGAAACTATCTATCAGGTCCAATACTTCATATTGGTTTCTCATCTTACTGCAGCAGTTTCAGGTTCAGAGCTGGTGGACACTGATCAGACACTACTAGGTCACAGATTTCACTAGACAGATCTTCCCCATCCAGTTTCCTCATAAGCTTTGTAGAATTCAACCATCTTTTGATGACACCACACTTTTTCCAACTGATTTCTTCCACTCTGGTTTCTATAAGGAAAGAACTCAATTATTTCCTCAATTTTAATCTTTTTTATCAGCTACAGAAAACTTTTCTGTTTCTTAGACCATTTCATAGAATTTTGGAGAAAACATAGGAAGAAAAGCAGCATGATATTTTTGAGATAACATTTTAGAAGGCAGAAGTTTGTAAGCTTCAGAATGGAATTTATCATTAAAAAAGCAGAAAGAAAATTTTCTGTTGGGATAGCTCAATGGTGAAACCAATACTGACCCTTCCAATCCCTGATATTCTGTGATTCTGTATGATTCTGTGACCTGGATTTTTTTTTCCCTATTACTTTTTTTGCATTCTCTTGTAGGGGCTGTGCTGAAATATCCACTGACATAAGGCTTGAGAATAATTGCCGGTATCTTAGGAAAATGAAATCTTAAAAATATTCCATGGGGTAAGTGAATCTTTTGCCAATTTTTATCCAGTCGAAATTTCCTTTTATAGGGAAAAGAGTACTAAATAAGGACTGGATTTCTAATTATCCACTGTGACCAAGTTAGTTAAAACATAAAATAATCAAAATCTAGAATAACACCAGTGAAGATTATTTATTCAGGGAGGAGCTAAAACAGGTAGAGACAATGATTAAAAAAATACATATATTTACTTATGTATGGGAGGGTTATACCTGGTTAGAACTAATTCCCGGGCATGAGAAAATCCCCAAATCAGCTGGTCATCTGAGACAGATGTAACTTGTGACTTGGATGTTCTTTCTTCCTCCTCCCAGACCTTTCTTGTTCATTTAGATAAGTTATAAATGTTTACTCTATGCTTATGTTTGTTTAGTTACTAACATAGTATTTTTATAAATTCTTCTGTAGTAACACAGTCATCAGGAAGCAAAACTATACACAGATTTGGATGTATTCCACATATAAATATATTTCATGGTGAAATATAATGGTGACCCTTTAAATGTTATAAGAGTTCACTAGATATGAAAAAGATTTCTGAAGACTGAGAAGTGACAAATGTAAGTCAGTTCTTGGAAAAAAGGATCTTAAGATATAAACAAACAAAGTGTAGGCTACATACTTTAACAGGAGCTTTAGGGACAAAATCTTAATAGACGTCAGTAGGAGAATACCTGCTACAGTATAGTTCATTAAGGGTGGGCAAAATAGCTTCAGTCAAGGACAGTCATGCTTAAATAACCTGTTAGAATTCTTTTAAGGTAGCACTGACATGACAGGTAAGTGATTTTTTTTTTTTTAGATATAACACACTTGGATTTTCAAGGTTCCACATCAGAGATTACTAACTAGGTAGAGTCACAGGTAAGACAAGGTGCTAGATAGAAAACAGGATAAAGAGCGAGAGACAAAATGTAGCCAAGCATGGTAACATATTAAATTAGAAAAGAATAACGAGCAGAGGACGCAAGGGTCAGTTCTAAGGCTGCACTTAATTACACAGTACATAGTACTGGAAAGAGGATATTAAAAACAAGATCTCTAAGGGTCTGATTCAAAGGCCATTGAAGTTAATGGCTTTGGATCAAAAATCAAGCCTGAACACCAGTCTACCAATCTATAGCTGTACTCACAGTTTGGGAAGAAAAAGCCAGAGTCAAACGATTTGCACTTATTTATATATTTGGACCGAGCTATTGCAAAAAGAGAAAAAGAAAAAAGTCCATAAATTTTGAAGTTCTATAGGTTTGAAGTAGTCTCCACTTCCACTTCAAAGAAGTGTTCATTAGGGTTAGTTTTCCCTCATCTGTATCTCTACAATAAGGTAGGTGTAAAAACTTTAAAAACTACCCCAAATATTTATGTTGAAATATATTTGTTGGTTCGGTTTTTTTCCCAAAGTGAGACTGTTGTCCCATGATGCTCATCCCCAAGCTAAGTATCCTTGTACCAGATAAATTACAACCCAAAAGTGGCAATGCAACCAGAGTCTAGGCCATTTGTTTTTTGTGACTGATTTGCAAAGATTTAGTCCAAACTTTTGGAAGAAAAGAGGACTTCTAACTCACCAATGGATTTCTGATTGTTTTTATAAAGGAAAACTCTTGCAGATGTATTAGTACTGGAAGTATAATCACATTGCTGTTTACAAGAATGAACACAAGTGGTATGATTAACCACAGTTACATACCAAAATCTATGGGTTCTCTTCTGTGGTTCAAATTGCAGTTTTTTCTGTAATTTGATTAGAATATTTTTGTGTTTCCTTCTTCATCTTGAATGAAAGCACTATTACATGTTTAGGTCATGACTACAAAAATAGTCTTGACTGTCTGTCTTGACTCAAAAATATTGAAAGTGAGGATTCAGAGACTAGTCAACACAAAAGGTTGATAGAGGAAAAATTCAGTGCGATAATAGAAGATTTTTAAAAAACGGAAAGGATTCTGTTAATTTTCAGGCTCATGTAACATCCATTAAGAACACTGTTTTCATAGCAAAAGGTTTGTGTGAGCCAAGTGTAGCACTGCTGAATTTGAAATTATTTCCTCAGGAAAAAGATGTCTGAATGGTGGAAAACTGTGAGAGTGCCTTTTAGAAATTTCATCACAGTACAGAAAAAGAATCCCAGCCAACTTGTATATAAAGTGATTCAATGAAATCACAACTATATGAAATCACAACTCCCTATCACTGCAGGTTTTTGGGGGGTTGTTTTTGTGCTGGTTTTTTTTTTTTCCTAAAATAAATAGTATATATGGCTTCAAAGCAATTTTTCTCCATGGAAGACGCCTGGCCATTGTTTTGAAGCAATAGGTAAGCAAAATCCTCCAGGAGGGTTTCTTTCACTAACAACAGCTTCATCAAATCTAAACATCAAAAGTATTAGTGTCGTACTTCTGTGATGATATTTGCTGAATTTCATTTCAACATTCTCAGAATCTCAGGATCATGAGGATAAATGGAAATACACATTTCTTTTCTAATCTCCAATGGAATAAGAAATATTCCCGAGTGTGTGGAAGAAAGTGTATCAACCAAATAATTATGTAAGTGTCTGTATGGAAATGCAGACTCATTGCTCCACTGAAAAAATTTCAGCCCAGAATATTTGATGGGAACATGTAGAAAAAATGTTGTTTTGAAACCCTCATTGGAAATCTTGCTCCCTTTCCTTGCTCCCTTGAAATGGGAAACCCACCTGTTTCTAGATCTGACACTTGGTGAAGAAGATAATTTTTGCTGATCACCTGTGAAGTTGCCAGAATCCACTACTATAAGAATAAATGAAAAGTATCAGAGAACATCAGAAAGTCCTTGGTTGTATGATACCAAAGACTATAAAAGACTGTAAAGCATTCCTCCTCAGATTGCCAAGCTACTCTTGTCAGGGAGAGACAGCAATCAAGTAAAGACTATTGTTTTCCTTTGAAGAGCCTAAAAAAGTGATTTTCTTTCCAATGCAGTGAACAAAACAAACACTCTTAGTGTAGGAAAATCTACAATAGTTGTCAAGGTATTGCAGTAAGGATCACATTTTCTTATGGCTTTTTCCATGGCTGGATACATTGATAACGACTTTCTGTGGCAGTGTTGATTTTCTCCTCTCATATGACTGGAAGTATGTGTACTCCACAGTACTGGTGGAAGATGTTTGAGTGTTTCTCTCTCCTATTTCTTTTAAATGAACCCATCCTTGTCTCTTATTCTGACTATGGCTCAAATACTGGTTCTGTAGGTAATTTAATTTATGACAGGAGTTCCTGTGGTTTAGATTATAAATGATGGATTAATTGCTGATGTTTATACTAATTTTCTCCTGGATAATGGCACGGGTTTCTTCACTGTCTTAACAGTAAATGTAAAGCTACACAAGACCAAGATATTAAATGCTGTAGATGAGCTCAGCTGAGAACCGGTATACAACTGAATACAGATTTACACTTACATAGCTGCTATTGGTATAAATTTAAGTTTGACTATAGATATTTTAATGAATTCCTTTGATTCCTTACTTTGCTGGACGGTTTCTTCTTCCTGAGCATATACAAGCGTTGTTATAACACATTACTTCATTCCATTTTCTTTGAGTTAAGACAGAACTTAAATTGGTTGTTGAGTTTTTGGGAAAACAGAGCACTAAATAAATAATTCAATTAAGAGGCAGTCTCTACAACCACTTGGCTAATCTGATAAAGTCCCTACAGACTGATGAGGCTGCTCTTCACATTCACTTTTCTTACAGGCTTGTTCTGAGAAGCAACTGTGTGTTGAATAGCTGTCAGAAATCTGTGTCTACTATAGGTTAGGAGAGTGTTTTTTCCCCACTTAATCTGCAGAACAGATTTCAGGAGATTAAGCAACTATTTTTTCAGTCATTTTAGGCTCCTAAACAGGCAAAAAGAGGGTCTTCTATCATGGAACTAACCAGTATCAGGAATTAAATGAATAATCTTCTTGGATTAAGTAGGCTAAATCAAAAGACAGAGGGAGAGACGGGGGTGGGGGAAGAGGGGCAGGAAGGAAGGAGGAAAAAAGGAAAATGAGAAAAAGAAATATAGAGAGAAGGAAAGAAAAATCACAATGAGCTAAAAAATAAGTAATAAACTAAAGTACAGAAGAAAGAGGAAGAGACGCTAGAGGTACTGCCTCAGAATCATGGGCAGTAAAGAGAACTTAACGGTTACTGGGGCCACCTGTGTCTGGAAGGATTGCAAGACTTCTCATTTAGAGGTGAAATGCTAAATAACCTTATTTCGTTCATGCTTGGCCAAGACTACAGGCTCAACAGGAGATCAGTCACTGAAGAATAATTTAGGATATTTCAGGTTTCATTTTTAGTATAAATCATATTTTAAGACTAAACACTTGACTGTAAATAATAGTTTAATAAAATCAATATAACAGCTTTTCTGTGTATGATGAGAAGTTCTATAACATACTTTTTTGTCAGAAATACCTTAACAATCCCTTTGTTGCATACAATACACATGATCAAAAGTCAAAATCCCTTTTCCCCAACATATACTAACCCTAGCATACATTTTGAACTCCTTCATTCTTAACCCCTGCCTCCCAAGGGAAATAATTATACTCCCATGTCATGAATGGAAATATCATATCGAGGATCTCAAGCCCTCCCTTCTTTTTCAAAGGACACAGCTTGGGACCTCAATAGGAAACACTGCCTTAAGATTTCAGCAGGTATTAAAAAACTAGGTGTTTAAATACTTATTGATTTTAATGTTGACATTATCCCTGAGATAAAGGAGTAAAACTGCTCTGGTTGATAGTTTTTCCATTCTTCCTTACCTCAAACTACACTCATCTAAGGGAAGTCATTTGACTTCCCGTAGTGACTCACCCTGGTGAGCACCTAATGTGATACTTTGTCCATTCCTTTTGTTGGAATCTAACTGCTGTGTAGATATATGAAGTATAAATTACTAACTCCTGCTGCCAATACATTCTGACTAATTTGTCCATTTTTCCTATGGACACAAAATATCACTGTGCACGTTGCTTGTTTTGCACAGCTTTCATGTGGCTACTGAGCCTCATATCATTAGCTCCTCATGTGGCTAAAGCTTCCATCACTCATTTACTCATTGACAGATTCATATAGAAGTAATGATGGCTTTGATCTTAGCCTGAGAGGCAACCCAGATCAGCATAATCCCTACCTCCAAACTCCAAATATGTATGTAAAGGAGACTTCAGAAAAAATGCAAGAAAGGAATTCATGGCTCACAGTATGTGGATTTTTATTGGTTTTTAATCTTAAATTTCAAAGTGTTTGCTGCTTAATTTAACTGAATTTAATAAAGACAGATTACCATTAAATACTCTAGGCCAGAATATACTTGTTTGCATGGTTATACTATGATGAACACCCTCTACTTCAAGATTAAAAAATATAAGAATACAGATGTGTTTAAAGAACAAACATCAAAACTGGTTTTAGTTTCAGGCTGATTATATGATTATAAAATAGGAAGTGTGTTTGCAGAACACTGAGTTTACATAAATCTGCACTTTTTTTTATTTATTTAATCATTGATAGATTAAAAGCTTCAGTAGTCCTACAAATGCTACAGATGAATTTTTTATGGGCTGGCAAAATGAGCTTGAGTTTCATCCATGGTAGTACAAACAAAGCCATTTTATTCACACAGCATTCATGAGGCTTTTAAAAGGAAATTCAGAGGCTAATCATCATCAAGAATATATTTGTCAGCAAAGAAGATTATCCTCTTCCCTATTTTATGTATCAAGTTAGAATGAAGAGTTATTGGAGAATTATATTTTTTCTACTATGTTACAAAATTCACCAATTATGCAAACATCAAAACAAAACTACAATGTGTATCACTACAGTTTACACTCTTTTCTAGTAAGCGTAATTTTTCATGCTCTCAACTTCAGCTTTGTATATAAAAATAATATTTTATTTTTAATTTTTTGTGATTTGAAAGGAGAAGCAGAAATCATAACTAAGATCTTTTTTCTGAGTTTAGAGTGAATGCAGATCTTATTTTCTCTCATTCTTTTATAAAAATATCTTATTTTAAACACATACCGCTTTTTTTTTCTCCCACTTGTTTTTAAACAATTCAGGAAGTAGATTTATTCAAAGAATAATTTTATTTTCGTTGTTCATATTTATCATACAGAAATGTTTCAGAGCAAATATTTACAGTGCTTTAGTCACTGTGCAGCTGGAATGCAAATGATTGGCACTAAATATTTCAGGTCTGTTGCTTTGTTCCTGTCACCACATATGCATGACTACTTTAAGGTACTCTCTTTGGACTACTGGAAAGCTGGTTTTTAAATGACAAGATGATGTCAGAAGAAGGAAAGACACAAGTTTATAATGAATGGCCACGAAGGAATACAAATTAATTTGCATTGTGAAAGAGAGAACTTTATTAAAAAGCTGTGCCATCAGCATTATTTTAGGTCTTACTTCTGTCATGTTTTTTTCACTTCCCTAGCATTCTCAGTTCTTCCTTTCTGTGTGCAAAGGGATGTCTGAACCTGTACTTCTTGGCTTAATTGTAGGATCATAGAATTCTAGAATCCTGGAATAGTTTGGGCTGTTTAGGCTGGGATCTTAAAGATCATGTAGTTCCAGCTCCTGTCCTGGGCAGGGACACTTTTCATTAGACAGCATTACTCAAAGCCCCATTCAGCCTGGCCTTGAACACCTCCAGTGACAGGACATCCACAGCTTCTCTGGGCAACCTGTTGCAGCGCCTCACCACCCTCAGAGTAAAGAATTTCTTCCTCATATCTAATGTATATCTACCCTCTTTCAAGAGAAAGCTGTTACCTCTTTCCTACCACAACAGGCCCTGCCAAAAACTTGTCCTCATCTTTCCTGTAAGCCCCCTTTAAGTCCTGAAAGGCTCCTATGAGATGTCCCTGGAGCCTTCTCTTCTCTACTGTATACTTCCTCAACCTAGATATCAGACTCCAAGTTGTTCTTTTTGTCCATATTGCCCCTCCAAATATGTTATAAATGGTAGAGAGTAAGCAGAAGTGGTAGATATCCCTGCCTCTTGTTCCTACGTGACACGTTCTGCAGGACATGTGAATTTGACCTCTTCTTCTTCAATATTGATTTACTAGTACTAATAGGATATTGAGCACAATTTTCCTCATGATAGCTTTAGAGGAGAATGTACTGAACTAGTAAAGTCTACATCTGTGACTACCCTACATTTTGTCCACTTCAAAACTGTCACTTTCTGCTTGCCCACAACAATCATGTTACAGAAGAGCAGAAAGCAAAATTTCTTGCATTATTTTGGAATACATTGACAGAGGTCAGACAAGGTTACATCTGGGAACACAACCTAGTTCAATCCAACAGCTCCAAGTCTCTCAGCCACTGTGCCTGTCAGAATTAATGTTCTAAACTGATGTCTGTTGCTGTCTCATCTGGTCTAATCAGAAGATGTTATTCCCCTTTCATAAATCTTATTCTGTGCCACAGAGGGGAAAAAAAAAAGTTTTCTAAACCTCTGGCAAAGCACATATGTTCTTGCTAGATAATAACAGTCCTTTAATCTGTGTAATGAAACTTTAATATGTTCAAGGAACATCCTTTCGCAGTGCTATTTGTGGACTTTTTAAATGCTTTCCTCTCCTTCCCAACCACATCCTTCAGCAGGTGAGTTACTTGTCTCATACAAAGAAACCACTTTTAAGACAAGCTCTCCGTTTAAAACAAAATTATGTCATCTCTGCCATAATGTGATACAAAACAGCAGTACAGGTGTTTTGCCATATTTCAGTTGGTACTGACAGACACAAGTATTAAAAATTACAGCTGTCTGAGAAACGATTCAGATGCCTGACATAGCAGGGTGGCAGAATTTAGGAGGTGAAAGCCAGAAGCACTCCTGCAGCCCAAGAACCACCTCCTGCTTGAGACACCAGATGTTTCTGCCTTGATCAGGACGAATAGTTCAGCCCCATCGCATGCCTAACCCTCCTTTGGGTCTAGATATTAGTCATTCTTTATTTAAGTTTATTATCGGGATTCTTACAAGATGCAGAATAAGGCTGCAACTTTTTCAGAATTGAGTTCCAGTACAGAACTTGGTAGTGTTCATAGTTTTCCCTTAAAATGTTCATGAAGGAATGCACAGTGAAAACCTGGAGGCTGTGTTAATGCCATCCTGACTGTTTCTGGATTGTCCATCATTTCCTTATGTAGACGTGCCTGATTGATTACAGGATTGTCAGAGGAGACTTGACAGGCCTTTAATATTTGATGATCCTATAAAAAAATCGCACAGATTCTGACTTGAAGAGAATACGTTATATAAGACAATGATGAGAATGATGCCCATTACTTAGCTACTACGAAGATGAGGGAGCTCTAGAAAGAGCAATTTCAATTAAACTCTGAATTAAGCAAAAAGGAGGTAAAAATTCAGAGATGCATACAACATAAGCATTTCTGCAGATTCAGATCTGCTCCTCTCTGAATCCCAGACATGGATGAATACATTAAAAAAATATTCCATGGTCTCTGAGGTGGGAATGGCTGCTGTATTGACATGTGCTCTCTGCACAGAATATACTACAGAATACGTGCTGTATAAATAGCTGCTTGGAGATATATTATTTAATTCAGCAATGAACTGGGGCTAGACTTTGCATGATAAATGCTATGGCAACCAAGCCGTGTTGCGTGGAATATCTTTGTAGATTAAAGTGCTTTGATTCATGCGTTGCAGCTCACACAAATGGATATTAACAAGCATACACATAATCAACATTTTGTGTATATGATCCACATTGCTTGTAAACTCCCTCCATCAGAAACATTTATATTTATTGCTATGCATACACATAGCACATGCATAAACATGTACACATATAAGACACCTGCAAGCATATGTAAGAATGTTCAGAGAAGGAACGTGGATTTTTGTGCTTTTCTATGCATTTTAAAGATGAACTTATGTTATTTTGACATATGCAAGTACAAAGATTTAGACTGTGGAACATTGCATTAACAGAAAAAATTAAATGTGGGTTTCCTTGTAAATCATTCCAGATTAAACATTTCTGCTCACTGATTCAATATATGCTTAGTCTGTTAAACTGCTTCACTAATCTAATTACAAGTTACTTCTAAAAATAGCTTTTGTAAATAGTGAAAAATAATTGTTATAGCTGAGGGTGGTTGTCATACCTGGCTTGCAAAGGCAAAGTAATGTTTTTCATTATAAAAGTCAGCAGATTTGTTTAAAATGGGAATGTGTTAAATAAAATCTCATACCAAAAAAGTGCCATAATTTCCATATTTTGGAACATAATGGCACTCTAAAGAAAGAGAAGAGAACCTATGACCTCCTATTCCAGATACACTTTCCCAGGGAAAAAGGTGTGAGGGAAAGAAAATGGAAAAAAAACCCCAAGCCACGCAAACCCACACCCACACCAATTTCTACAACAGAATCCCTCTTCTATCAAATTTTTGTTCCAGTATTGGATCATGTGAATGCATGCTTGGGGGTGGTCATGAATGATCAGAGAAACACATTTCTTTATACAACCTTGACATCTTTCTGTACTCAGAGTACCTTTTTGCATGGGTGCCTAACTGTCCCTCCTTAATCAGCCAAACTGCAGTCCAAAGAGCTGACATGAAGAGTGGGAGGCTGATGGAAAATGTTCATATGCAGCTGTGGGAATGCTCAGAGGAACTGCTTTGGGGTCCAGAAATCTCTTCCAAAGGATTTCGCTGTCAAGAGGAAATCAGTGTATGGATCTTCATTTAAATAATGTAAAGCTAGGCCGAGTGATGACTTGGTGTCCTTGTTCATGAAGCTCCTCATCTAGGATTAACAGCAGACAGCTAGAACATTTAAATATGCCAAAAGTGAATGCCAGTGAAGAGTATTTTTGAGACCATCGTTTAACAGTCACTTTGTTCTAGCATACAACTGTGTGGTTGCAGACAGAAGCAATCATCTCCCTTTTCCTCATGTCCTCCTAAGATTGCTCTAATCCTTGTAGTTGTGAATCCCAAGTGTATCAGCAGAAGAAGAAACTGGTTCAGATGGAAGCAAACTTTTTTCTGTTGGTGTTGGAGGCATGAATTCAAGTCATGGGTCTTCTTGAGATGATAAGCAGCTGGGGACATTGGTGATGAAAGCAAGACTATCTCCACCTGTCCAGTGGAAATCAGAATTTTCCTAAATAGCCTTTAATACTCAGCTCAGATAAGGGGTAAACTAAGCATTCATGTTGAAATTCATCTTCACCTTACAGTCACCAGCGGAAAAAAACCTTGCAGAGGTGTTTCGTTCTTTGTCTCCTATATTTCAGAATGGAATAAACTGACAGCTGGAGGTGCATATTTCTAGTGATTGTTAAACTCGGGTTAAAGCCATACTGAAAATGGAAGTGCTACCACTGCATATACGTTCAAAATCTGTGTACATTCAGCCACTCTAAGTCAAATATAAGTAGTAGGTAAAAAAGGTGGGACACCTTTTAAATGTAAATATGCAGTGGCTCAGGAGGACAAATGCAGTCACTTCTGAAACGCTGCAGCATTTTCCTGGTATTTGAGCCAACTAGGGAAAAGCTACCACAGGTGTGCTTCAGTATGTAGGTGTCACACTTCTGATTGCAATATAGATATGTCCTGAGAATATGACTGTACTGCACATGGCAAAGCAAGATCTAGACACCCGAGATAGCTCTAAATAATCTAAGAAAGACCAAGGACAGTTAGATAGGAGATATTGCCCACAGTACTGAAGGAAGTGTGACACACCAGCTTGCAGATGCCAGGGATTTAAAAGCTTTTTGCTGGCCTAGCTCCACAAATCGTGCCCTTAATTATAAGCCTTTGTGTAATGCTTTCAGGTATGAAACGGATAATCCTTTGAGAAGTGCAATCTGTTCATGAGAACTCTGTATAAACTGCCTACTCACTGAGTTGGAAGATGGAGAAATGCTACTGCAAACAAATGTACAACAAATATGAGCAGAAAAATATTTATTTTGTTGCAAAAAGTTTACCCAGTTAACTGTTTAAACTTGGGATATGTGCAAGGTATTTTGTAGTTAAGTGTATAATTTCTCCTTAAAATAGAAGGAAAAATCTCAACTGGAACTATGTTTGGCTCTCACATTGTGGAAATTCCACAAGGTAACAAAAGCAGTGGAAAAAATCAATTTGTTGTGGTTTCTACAGCTTTATGCAAGCTTTCCTCTTTTTACTTCATTTAAACTGCCTTCAAACTGAAATAGGGGAGCCAGTTCACTACAAGTGGTCAATGGCTTTTCTGCTTGTTTGTGTTATTTACCGCAGGAGTACAATAAAGGTTCATGACCTACCTGACATAAATCTAGCTTACTAAAATTTTACATGTGTTTTCAAGTGGGCAAGTTGCTGTTTAAGCTAATAATAGGTTTCTTCAGCTGAAATAAAGATGTGGACTGGAACAAATTGACTATCTGGTAAAAAACTCAACTTTCTCCTATGTGTGGATAGTTCACGAGCATAATAATAATAATTTTAAAAAGCACTAATACTGAGTATATGAGGAAGGTTTTGGCTTTACTTTTAGATCAAGGAATATCTGTTCATTTCCATGGCCTGACACAGACCTTGAAGTCTCTTCAGACATTTTCTTCATGCCTATTTAGAGTCCTTTGAATATCCTATAAACCTGTTTCTCTGAGGCTGATGTCACCAGCTGAGGAAGAAAAACAACAGTGAAGCAATAAGCTTATGTGAGAAGATGTTTTGTTAAATGACCCTCCATTTGCAAGCCTAGTTCTGAAAGAGACAGCGTGTTTGTATGACTATTTAAAATATCTTAAAAATGGTAGAGTCGAATCTTTGCCAGCTGAGATCCTTATTGCCATTTACTTTAATTTTCAAGTTTCTTGTATGGGACATTAATAATAGACTGTTAAATCAAACATGTTATAATCAATGCATTGTAATCATTATGCCTCCATACCTATTTACATGTGGTAATTAAACTCTGATTCTTATTTGTTAGTTCATTTTTTATGGGAGCAATAGTACAACATAAAAATTTATGTTAAGTTTCACTGACTTTATAAAAGGAATTTGCGCTATAACTCTGAAGTGGCTTTATTGAGTCCTGTCATACTTAAATTTGGATTAACTTTAACCTACTTCTGAAGGTAAAAATTATCCCTTTTTAATGGAGCCAGTGTGTTCTACTAGGGAAAAAGATTTGGGGTTACCATGAGCAACTTCTTAACCTCTGCTTGAAATTTTAGTCTCTGATACACTGATAAATATGGGAGGATGATAGCTCCTGGCATCTGCTTTTTATGCCAATGAGAAGAATTTTAATAAATTCTGAAAAAAAAAAAAATGAAAAAAAGAAAAGGAAAAAGAAACAAAATAAAATTAAAATATCTTGTCGTAGTTGTTTAATTAAAGCTTTTCATCAAATTTTTGCTGCTGATAAGACATTGAACACAGACTTTTACAAAGCTAAACAGGAGTAGAATATGAAGAAAGCTAGATTTACAATATTTAGAATGATGATAAACCTACTTCCTCATCCTCTATTCTTACCTTCAATAAACCTGGAGACAGAAACTTATGTTCAGCTGAGGCATCCAAGAATACAACAACCTCATGTGTTGCTGAACTGGACCTTGGAAATCAAATGAGTGAGAGAACTCATTACCAGATGACACAATAAGGATCAGTATTCACATCCACAGAAGTCGTGTGCCTGTATGAAATATCTCCCAGTTAATTTGAGAAAAAAAGAGGACAAGCAAGTGAGAACCCCTGATCTGCACAATTTTATCACAGAGAAAACACCTATTTTCTTCCACTGGTCCTTGCAACCCAAACCGTGCTTGTGTTTTGCATCAAGCAGCATCTGTCCCTGTTGGGTCTTATTTTCTTCTACTGTTCCCTGCGACGCTTTATCCCAAAATTTCCTAAGTGAGAATGAAAATGAGCTATAAGGAGAGCAATCCTAATCACAGATCCCCTTCTCTGAGAATGGCAATGTGAATGACAGTTTCTGTCTTTTATAAGGCATTTCACAATCTTTATGAAGAAACAAAAATAATTCCACTAGGATGGTTTCCACTAGGATGGTTGTTTTTCTATGGTTCTCTCTGGTGATGATGTAGGATACAATTAAACATATATCTTAAAGGAAGATTTTCCATACATACTGTTTATACTTATAGCTTAAATTCCTTCTGTAAGCCCAGGGGTTTAAACAGTTTTCCATTGTTTAAATATTTTTTACCGTAACACAATTTTCCCGTTGCTATAAATTCTATTTAATTATTAATCCCAAGAAAAAAACGATAACTGCTAGCCCACCATAATGCAATCCTTTCATCTTCAAATAGGGTAGAGGAGGTAATATGCCGCTCTTGAATATCTTTCTTTAATCCTTTCTTCTCTTAGAATACAGAGCCATGAAGATTTATCGCAGTTCCAAAGATTTCAAAAGACAACCACGGCTTTGTGATGTCAATCCATAGGACCATAAAGATGCTACTATGCCAGAGCTATATTGTACTTCTAAAGTGGAATGAGGAAATTGACTTGCAGTAAAATACGTCTTATTACCCAATTACCATACCAGGCAAGTAAAGTCGTCGTTCTACTTTTTTTCTCATGTCACATTTTTAATCCCTGAATTATTTTCAATAAGTTTGATTATTTCACAGTTTTAATTTCATGCAGCTAAGATGTAAGATCTTTTTCCCCTTGATTTCTATTGTAGGTGTTGGGGTTTTTTTACAAAATATCTTTGTATCCAGTTGTAACTGCTCACTTCAATTAATTCTTTTTTGCTTCAAGAATTATATTGTTCATAAAGAACAAATCCTTAATGCTTTAGCATGCTAATGTTCATTTATCTGAGCATCATTTTTGTCACTTTTATTTCTGAATATTACCATGACTGCCTTTGCATGTTCCACAGTTACATGGATGTGGAGTAAGGATGATGGAAAAATCCAGGTCGTCTCCTGGTACCGACATGCTTTCAAAGCACTTTGCTGTCCCTGAGCCACCAATTACTGTTTTGCAGTAATTTTTGTCAAACAAAAAGAGACCTCTTAAAAAAAACAGAAAAAGTAACTAAACAAAACCACTATACATTAACATTGCACGTTAACAGTACATTGCATGCCAAACATACTTTCAAGAATATCTGAGAAAAAAGAAATCAAGCATCTGCACCTGAGGAAAGACATTTAAATAAGCTTAGGTGAGATGTAAGCTCCTTTCAAAGATGAGTTATTTGCCTTGGACGACTAAGGTCTTATAATGTCAAGTAACACGAAGATTGCTGCTCTTTGGAATTCCCTATGTGATCCATGAAACAACAGATCCCTGTAAGAACAACAGCAGAATTATCTGACTCTGCCATGGATACAAATAAATTTATTGCTGTTGAGACAAGGCTTACAGAAATATTACTCCGATACCTTCGAGCTGCAGATTTCTTTAAAAAAAAAAAAGAATGAGAGAAAAGACAACAAAACCCAGATAGTGTCTCTTTTTCTTCTCAGCCTGGAAAGTCTCTCCCTCTCTCTGTCTCTCCCTCTCTCTGCAAGACCGCCTTGCTCATACAGTTCCGATGCAGTGGAGCATGGCGTCATGAGATGCTTATTCCTGAATTTAAATGGAGTGTAACGATAGCGATCCTCCGCAAAAATAAGAACAAGGTCCCGATCGGGCTTGGGCCACCTTCAGTGTCATCAGAAGGTGAATTAAGAGGATTTAGCAATTCCATGGTCAGCTTCCGTACGGATCTTCCCAGTTGCTGCTGTTGTGACCAGCTGGGTACCGCGCAGTGCTCCACACAAGCACATACGCATAGACATACATATAGACACAGACGCACGTACAACTTCCTCACATGCTGAAGCAAACTCCTCCCACGCTCTCTTCCTGGCGCACATCTAAATGGCCGTTTTATACATATTAACCCTGTGAAACGCTGTAGGACTTTGCTATTCACCTCCCAGATAATAAACTATCCGTTTGCAAGCCTGTCACACAGTTCACAGATCAAAGAATCAAGGTGTCACCAGCCTTCTTTAGTATAGATATCACTGGTTCTTTACTGCCTAGTTATGCTTGCATAGCCCTTAGACATTTTTTGTCTTGAGGTTACTTACCCAATTCAAGTACTCTATTTTCCTTTTCACTGCATCTGTGCCACAGGCTTGCTGGCTGAAAAAATGTCTCACAAAAAAATGCAACAGTGCCCCCTCCTCCCCCCTTATTTAACTCACTTTCCTCTGATCCTGGCTATCTGCTTTAGAACATGGTTTTCCTGTTTAAAAAAAAAATAAGAAAAAGCGTAATTATAAGTCTCAGATTAAAATGTAATAAGGGGATCTTTATTAAAAAAGAGATTATTTTCTTTTACTGGATGTTCAATAGCTTTTATGTTGTAATCTGGATTCAGTGTCCTTCCGAAAAAAGAAAGGCAGGGGGAGGAGGACAGCCAGGAGATGGGGAGATAGGGAGCCTGGTTGGGGGACATGTTTATACCTCTTTAGTTGAACAAGAAAGTCTCTCAGTTTACTCTCTGTGGTCTTCAGACTTGGTCTCCATATCTTACTTAAAAAGGAAACAAGATGAACAGGTTCTTGTACAACTCTCTCTGCCAAAGTAGTGCCTGTGCCCGTAATTTACGAGCAATGGGCTACAGCTGTGATCCCCAGCTCTTAGGCTGTTTTGGTATTTCAGTAATTACAACAGTTTCATTAACATTTAAAGGGAATAGTCAGCTCAATATCAGTAAAAGACTATTTTGTACAGCGTGGATCCATTTTACATTTGCATTTGACATTTTATAATCTCTACACATAAGCTCTGAGCCATAGAAATGAGATGTCACACACAAGAAAAATTAACCCAGATGTAACTTCTTAGCAAATCTGTGGAACTGTAAAATAAATGTCCAAGACTGGTATTGATATGATGAACACCTCTTTCCCAGTTTTGTATTCATTTAAAATGGGAAACATAATTTTTATGTCTTTATTTTGTATTTGTGACATATGTAGATATTTAACACAACTGTAAGTGGGAAGCTGGATGAGTAGTAAAATAATCAACAGATTAGAATATATTGTCTATATGTGTCTAATAAAATCAGACATGTTTCTGAGATGTCAACTTTTCATTTTATAACAGTGTTCATTTTTGACTATCATTCTCCTTAGCAACTGCATCTCTACCTTGCACAGCTGAGGCAATTAACTATCCTCAACAAAGAAACATCATTAGGTAGTAGAAGAGGGTAAGCAGTAAACACTAAATAAAATTCAGTGTAGACAGTTTTAAGTTGATAAACATGGGAGTTCTTAAACTCTGTATACCCTATGACTTAGGAACTAGACGGTTCTTTAAAAATACTATCTCAGTGTTCAGCAGCCATGGTAAAAGCAAATTAAATGTTGGGAATGACTGGAAAAGGATTAAGGAACAAAACATAAAATGTCACTGTCTAGTTGCATAAAACCATAGTTTTCCCATATCCTGAACATAGTACCATTCTGATTCCCCATCACTGAGGAATACGCCAGAAATGGAGAGGCTCTGATGAAAGGTGGCCAATTAAATCAGACTCAGAGTAGTATCTTTATGAGAAAGGATCAAATAGATGAGGACTCATTCTTTCCTAAGCATCTACTATTCATTACTGTCAGAAATAATATGGTTACTGTGAAGATGGTTGGTTGGTTTGTCCAATCTTGTGTTCTTCTGAAACTGTTGTTAGTACCCTGAGGGAACCAAAAAACACACTGTACCTTTACTGGTAATGCAAATGTTGTTTCCTGTTCCTCCCTCAGTGTCTTTTATATCAAGAAATCTACTGCAGACAGACACTTCCAAACGTGTGAAAGACAAAATTGTTAATTTGCATCATCTTCTAAGAAATTCCCTTAGAAATTCAAATTGTGCACTGAAAACCTTCTCACTGAAGCCTGGTGAACACGTCAAGGTGCTGACACTATCACTGGTAATAGGCAACAATGGTTTGAAACAATGCCATCTGTCACCAGATTTAGCCCTTAATGTCTCAATGTTATTGAAGAATTCAATACAAGAACCCATCTCATCTGATAGCTCAGATCTAATAAGAGCTTGAATTGTATTCATGCAGTTCTGAAAACTGGGAGGAACATGAAGAAGGAAAACGTTGCCCTGTGCTACATCCCCCGTGCTGCATCCATTTAAAAAAACCTGTATTTCTCGCTGGAGCCTCAGGTAGCAAAGGTGGCAAGCCAAAAGTTGGCAAGATTCTTACAACCAGTGAAGCTTTGAAAATTCAGAATAACTGATGATCTGACCTGAGTTCTTGTTTAAAATATTTTTTATTTCTAAATTCATAACTGGCTTTGACATTAACTGAACATTTTCTATTTTCACAGTCAGTGAAAGAAAGGAACACAGTCTTCTCTGTGTTACAGGCAACAAAAAAAATCATTCAGATCAATTAAAGAAGCATTGTAGTCCTTTTACACCACAGTTGTGGAACATATTTTTAGTGCAAGCACCAATATAATATAAACCTATTTAAAAAATAATTTTACATTAAAAAAAGTAAAAAAGTAAAACAAACCAGAAAACATTGATTTGTTTTTCTAGCAGATAGGGATGCTTAAAAACTGTAAGCATCAGGACACATTTGGAATTGGAAAAGAATTAATAACAAATTACTGATTATTTATGGGTGCCGCCTTTTAGTATATGCATCCACCTGCTGACACACTTGTTTACTCTATTAGCTGAAGATGGTGTACCGTAATTTGGTGCAGAAATAAAGGAAGTCTGAACATAAGAAGGCACTCTACCAGGACAAGTTAAACTGTTTTTCCTTTCTTACATGGCATTAAAGTCCTTCCTCAACATTGTAAGGTTTGAGCTGTAATACATTTCTTGGTTTTAAAATTTCCACTAAGTTCTGCTGCTAGTTGTCTTTGTGTGGCTGATTTGCCATTCACATCCAGTCATTTTTAGAGACCGTGAAAAACAGTCCTGTGTTTGTCTTATGGCACAAGGGCAATTGGGCTCCAATCTCATCCAAATAATTTCATCTGGGATCTAAAACACCTTGTCGAATGTATGCTGCAGGACTTTAAAGGGCAGCATTAGCATAGAAACAAAATATTCACAATTTCCATGCATTTCAAGCAGGCCAAAACTCCTGGCCTTAATTCTCGTTGATTGAAAATGAGTTTGCACAAACTGATATCTCACTATAGTGTCATAGAATGGCTTTAATATATTTTCCAGGTGAACAGAATTTTTGGTTACAAATGTATAAATATGTGATGATTTACATGTGCAATTAAAATAGAATGGTTGTGGATAATATTAGAGATGGTTTTCTGACCAGAGCATAAATGATAACATGTACCCTCTGGCCAGAATTTATTTACAAAACAGTAATGAGGTTCTACAACTATGGTAACAAAGAGGAGACATGCAATTTTCTGCAGCAGAAACCTCTCTCTTTTTGTTTTCCTTCTAAAAACCCCCATGAGTTTATCACAAATTGAAAGTTTGTTGCAGGCCTGGATTCATAGCAACCAACTAAGGCAAGTAGGTGATATGTCTTCAGCTGGGACCTTAGCCACTCTGAGATCCAGTGTGGGAAACTCTGATGTTAGGTTGAGCCACTTAAGGCATGACAGAGATCCCATGCAGGCAACTGAGAGTCTAAACTGGTCTCATCATCACAGCAGTCCACCCAAAATGTACTAACACCCACAGTCTGGCACATCCCAGCAGTATGGTCACAGTTGGCATCTGTGGAGGCTTTGGAGACCTGAGGCAAGGAGAACGATAGCCTCAGGGGACATTAGATGTGGGAAGGCTCCTGTAGCTACAATTGGCTCAAGCTGGAGCTGCATATGCAGTCTAGACCTACATCTAGTTTCTCTTAATCAGAAAGTCACTTAAGGTACGTAGTTGCAGTAGAGCTGCAGTATGTGCATTGGTAGCAAAAAATAATATTAAGCAAATAAGGGGTGTGTGTGTGTGCGTGTGAAATCCACAGCAGATCACCAGGCATCTCGCCTCATTTCATAAACTTCAGATGAGATCCAGCAACAGGACAAGGGGCAACGGGCACAAGCTGGAACACAGGAAGTTCCATTCAAAGATGAGAAAAAAATTCTTTCTGGTGAGGGAGTCAGAGCCCTGGCAGAGGCTGCCCAGGGAGGATGTGGAGTCCCCTTCTCTGGAGACATTCAAGCCCTGCCTGGATGCAGTCCTGAGTGATGTGCTCTGGGCAATCCTACTTTAGCAGAGTTGGATTAGATGATCTCTAGAGGTCCCTTCCAACTCTGACAATTCTGTGATTCCATGATACATTACTGTTTCTTTGGTACTGAACACAATCATTGCAAGAATTCAAGAATTCCATCACAAATTAGTAAAGCACAAGTCTTTTGAAGAGATGATGTGTGATCATTTTTAGAACAGCAGCCACAACAACAACAAATTAGACTTTCTTTCTGGAGTGTTGTTGTAAACAATTTAACAATTACTTGTCAGTTGCAAAATTGTTTCACTTGAGGCTTTTTAAAGACCTTTCTGAAAATGAAATTGCTTTAATTTTTCTGTTCATAAATGAAATTTTTTACTTTATCTTTTATTGCATTGAAGAAAAAATATAAGCTAAATCCTCAAAATGATCTATTTGAGATAAATAAATATATTGCTCATTATTAACATTTTTATTCTGGCTTCCCAGGATATTTTTTCTAATCCAAAATGGATTTCCTCTCATTTTATCTTTAATATTACAAACGATAAAAACATTGTGTTCAGTAATGTGTTTTTCTTTCAGAAAAGAAAATTCTGTTCGTTCTCCACCACAGACCAGATGTATAATTCTGAAAGGCCTGCAGAATGCTTGTGATGTTAATAGATGTAATAAAGATGTCCTTTGGTAGTCAAAAATTATAAACTTGTCGGAAAAGTAAAGGTGAATATTTTCAGAATTATTTTTCCTCATTGACATTTTATAAAACATTACACCAAAATGCATTTTTTTAACAGTATTTTGATCTACATTCTTTCTTTCTGCCTTGAGAAAAGTTTTATTAGGAATTTAAAAAACCCAAAGCAGTCTGTAATTTGATATGTGGCTTGTAAAATAGGAGCATTGAAATAATGGGCCTAATGTCCAATACTCTTCATAGTAAAAGCATAGGGAAATGCTGCTACAGGTGCAGGAACTTTGTGTCTCACATCCTCTTTGCTCTTTCTATCTTACCTTCTGCATTCTGCATAGGTCCATTTGGAGCTCATTAAGGCTTTTCTGCTATCAGGAGACAGGGATCAATTTTACAGAAGTGTCTCACTAATTTGATTTTTAACTCTAGTAATCTTAAGGGGTGGTCCCTTCCAAACATGTTTGTTGGCTAACGCACCCTATTTCCATTACTAGATTGTTAATAAGCCCAAGGCTTTGATAACAGATGGTAATTTATTGAGGTAACTACATTTCATTAGTAGATGAAGGTATTTGTATTGTTTGCAGTTAATTTTAAGTTATTACGGTATCAGAAGTTGTTTTGTATGAAACAAATATAGGAATACAGTGCACGGTTCATAAAATAGTAATACGACTAATAATTAAGAATAGTGACAGAGAGCTTAAAATGAAAGATGCAATATAAAATGTAATATAAAATTATCTTTGTCTTATACTTTGAACAAAACACTTAAAAAAACCCCAGAAAATAAATAAAATAATAGGAACAAAAATATTTGCTACCAAAAATCTCTGGGAACAGAAAAATAGCTCTGAGATGGAAAAGTCCTGATGATATTGAGTTATGCCGTTAATTCTGACATTAATATTGGGTTGTCATTAATATGGAGTCATCTACTAAAGAAACAATGAAATTTTTTGCAGAACAAATTTCTGAGTTCTTCTGTTCAAAGACCTGCCAATTTGAGCTTAACTAAAGTCTATATTAAATCCTGGTTTTAGTATATTTTCTCCACTGAGCTTATGCTGTATATGGTCACCTTACTCAAGACTGTAAACAGCAAATCAATGCAAAGCATTTTTCGGCTTCTGGTTTTGGTTTAATCAATTTAAGCTTCAGTGAGAATCACAGGGAACGTTTCCCAGACTAGGCTTCTTGGGCAGATCAAAGTTGCCTTTATCAAAGAGTGTAAGGCTCGCTGTACTGGATTTGACCACACATCTATTGGTTCTTGCCTTGGGCAGCAGATTCATAGTTCAGAGAAAAATGAAACCCTTAAAGTACATTTTGCCAGTTGAGAACAGGTGAAAGAACAGAAAGCAATTTGGAAAGGCAGTGCAAAAATTTTTACCTTCCCAGACTTGTACTTGAAGACTAATGAATGTTATACCGACTCAGTTCACAAAGCTACACATTTTACATCATTAAAATCAGTGACATATATTTTAAAAAATCTTATCTGTTAAACTATCATCTATAGTATATATAGTGTCTGTAACTTGGTGAAATAACAGTTCCAGGGGTTAAATAATGTACATTTGGAAGTGAAATTTGACCCAGTTTGAAGCATACGGCTCTTTAATTGTGCATCAACTTGTTTTCATCTTCAGCACGAGTTCTGCCCTACTGAAGAACTTTAAAGAATATACATTACATTTACTGCCCTGATGAATGCAGCAGAGTGGTGAGAAAAATTCATGAAATAGATAGATAACTCATCATCTTTCTGTCCAAATGACTGAACTGAACACAAAGGCTCTTCCACCCTGGAACAGATAAGAATACCTGGGTAAGAGAAAAAAAAATATCTAAATTTTCAAGTGCAAAATAGCACTAAATAAAGAAAATAAACCAAAAAAAAAAAAGTTAGGAAGCTCAGGCAAAACCTTAACATCTGAAAGTCAGATGTTCCATCTTTTGTCCTTCATGTACTGAAATTACTTTGCTATAAATAAATAAAGAAGTAGACTCATTTTTTTGTTCCTCACTACAAAGCTGTTTATATCCAAGATCAAATTTTCTATCTGCTGAAATGGATAAAGAGAAGGTTCATTATCACATCAGCTCTAACAAAATAAACTTTTCTACAAACTAATGCTACTACAATTTAAAACTCTTCTCACTGATGTAACAGTCTGCCAGGATTTGATTAGCAACAGCAAAGGCTGGGTTCAATTTCAAGGGGTCACATCAAATTGAGCCCCCATCTAAAAAGCTGAGAAAATTAAATTAAACTGTCTGGGTGCTCAGTGAGCTGTACTTCTCCACTCTCAAATGATGAATCAACTGGCTTAATGAAACAGTAAGATGTTGGAGGGAGTGAAAAAAGAGGAAAACAGACATATAAACAGCACAGCAGACAATAGTTGGCTATCTCTTTACTAAACAAGAGACAGCACTCTATATTGTTGATGGGAAAACTATTGTGGTAGCTGATGTCCTTGTAACCTTCTCCCATAACACCCAAATATTTACTGTGTTTGCAAAATTTTGTGGCTCTATAACCTGTTGTGGTAGGTAGCCAGAGCTCAGCTAAGACCCAGTTCTCTCAGTCCTGCGAGCTTTACACTAGCCCCTTCTGAGGCCTTTTCTTCTGCAGTGCTTTCTGTTCTTTGCCACAAGGACACATGGTACACGGAACGTGGTGCCTGCATAAGCCATCTGAGACTAATGGTCTGGTACCTGGAACACTTTTCTGGGAAGATGAGGGAAGTGGATTTGAAAATTTTTAGGCAAAGGGAGAGATCACACTCAGCTCTCTATCTTTGGGGTATTTGTTCATGTTATTCAATAGTCAATTGTGCAAAAGAAGTAGTCACAACCTACTCCTCCAGGTTTAAAAGAAGTGAGGAAGGAACTCCATTGGGGAATGTTTTGGACTATGGCCAACAGTCAGCAAAGAAAGGTTCTCCTTTGCCCCGAGGAATGCACCCCATCACTCCTTTCAGACTTTTGCTTTAACCAGCTTTCAGGAGCTCATAGTGAGCTCCTCACTGGGGTGATTCTTATGATCCCCAGTGTAAGGCACCAAACTTTCATCAGGCATCATCCAAGTAACAAAAGCATCTAGTGCAGAGTCTGGATGCCACCTTGAGTGCCAGAAACCCAGAGGCTTTCATTGCAAAGACTAGCACAAAGACCCTTTATGGAACTAAACTTAGGTTCATATCGTTTAGGGATGCCTACTAATCCAAAATCCTTAAAAGAGTTTCTAATTTGCTCAGTCAGTAGTGTATTGGACTCTTTTATCTGAAAACATTGAACTCCATAGGCAATTACCAGCCCAGGGAGCTATTTATCTCCCTTATCAATGAAGATATGAAATGTTAATGAACAATGTATGTCAAATAGCCATTTGAAATCAGTGGGTCATTGGGAAAAAAAGAGCTTCAAGCCCACACCCCTAAAGAAAAGAAAACCAATGCACCCTGAGTGATTCTGGTAACTAATAAAATATATCCACGTGCCATAGCAGGGCCTATAGCAAGATCTCTATTTAATAAGGCCACACACTGAAAGCCAATATCAGCTTTACCCTAGATGGCAGTGGTATTTATCAAAGCCAATGTCTGCAGAGTCAGAAACTACTTTTATTCTGCAAAAGCAATTATTCATTTATTCATTTGGGTCCCGACTATATTTCATCACTAACACATTTGGCTGCATGCATTGTGATAGTTAGATCTAAAGCATTCTGAAGTGCTGGCAAAGAATTCCCAACTATTAATACTTCTTTAAAACATTGCCTAACCTTACCATACTTTCAAAATGATAAAGATAAATATGATAGCTTCATTAGAAATATAAGAAAAAACCCTCCAACTTGTGATTCATTCTGAAAAATATGGGTCTCACTGTTAAAACTTTTTGATACTGATTCCCTCTCTGAGCTTTACATAAATGAAGCAAGAGGAGAATTCTACACACTTAGAAATAGCTCTAGAAACGTGTGATGACATGGGACCAAGTGAAAAAGTAAGAAATTTTTGAAATTTTCCAATATAAATGAAAATCATTTAGAGTTTATTAGCAATGATTCTGGAAGAAAGGAAAAAAAGAAATATAGTGTTGCCGTAATAATGGAGAAAAGGTAGGGACATGATAAAGACCTAGGCAGGTTAATTCAACTCTNAAAAAAAAGAAAGCAAACCCCAAAGATTCTGGATGAAAACTTATCAAGCAATATTTAAAATTACTTTTTAAAAAATAAATTGGGTCAATTCTCTTTACTTTCCTTGCAGGAGAGGGCAGCAGGGCTTATAGATAGAGGAGAAACAATAAATGGAATATCTTTTGACTTTGGTTAAACTTTTGACGCTGCTTTACAAGACATCTCACAAACTACCTGTAGAAACATGGAATAGAACACAGAAAGAGAAAACTGAGCAGAAACCTGTACTAAGAGCGTGATTATCAATGACTCACTCCTAAAACAGAAGGATGTAGCAAATGCATCTGTTTAGGTCCACTGAGTCCTGAGTAATACAGTGTTTCTACTAACAGTCTGGAAAATGGAATCAAGAGCTTGCTAATGACATCTATGGAGAGCACCAGGCTCCGTCTGGCTGTAAGCAGATTGGGGAACAGGTTTCAAATTCAAAGTGACTGTGACACACAGGTTTCACTCCACTGAAGGCAGGTGCAAGCTCTTCCACCTAGGCAAGAGTAATGAACTAAATGATATTGGGTGAGGAAGAACTGGAAGAGAAGGCAGACAGACACACCTGAACCAGAGGTGAAAAAGGTGAATGTAAATTCTGACACTTGTATAGTCCATGAGACAAGTGAGGTAGGTTGTTCTGAATCTGTTGGAGTTATTGGAACCTTTCTGTCATTTTTTAGAATATATGAGCCAAGTTCTTTGGTTGGTACAAATTTTTGTAGCTTCATTGCCTTAACCTAGCAGAAAAACCAAGACAAAATAACATTTTTTCACTCTGTAATATAATGTTCCTTCCTTTTCAGCTGAACAAATCAGTACGCTCTATGTATCACAACATGAGGAAAGCTTTATATAATTAAGAACCTTGTGCATTTTTTATTATTTTTTATAGAGAATACTATAAAATTGAGGATACTTGTGTAAGCACACAGCAGGAAGCATCGACTATATTTGGAATCTGATAGCTTCGAAGAATATGATGCCATATCCTCCTGAGGAAGGAATTTCCAAATGATTACCACTAAATTGGGATATATAACTTCTCTAGGATTTACAGAAGGGAGCAGGAACATTAGGGGCAGGTCTTTTTTTATCTTTTGTAGAAGCCCTGGGATCTTGGCTCTTTCATTTATATTTTAACAGATTTTGTCATTCCAATATAATGTTATAACTTGAATTGAACTGGGCTATGGACCTTGCCTTCCACAAAGGAGTAAATAAGTGCAGAGTGTTTACGAAGACACCCAGTGTGCTACTGGAGCCCAGCTATGCTGGAGATTTCCTAAGTATTATGGAACAGCTGGAATTTGGGAGCAGGCCTGAGGCAGAAGCAATAGGTCTTCTGTTATTAAGATCCGGTTGCAGTTCCTTTGGAATAGATGATTTCCTCTGATGATGCTTCAGCTGTGTGAAGACAGTGTGGTTGAACAGGTAGTGTGTGTATTCTCAGAACTACATTCATTTCCAAACACTGGGCCTGTGCACCCACATCTATCCTTAGAATGATAAAAGATATGCATTAACCCTTCCCGTTCTATTTTCTGTGCCCTGGGGCTCCACAGGAAGAGATGCAGACTGGACGGGGTGCCATTCAGAACTGATGTCTAATCTGGGTCTATGGATGTGTTGTGATAGAGTCCTGCAGTATTTGCCCAATTTAAGTTTGCTTCCCCAAAAAGGGTTAAAAAAACCTCATCTGAATAATTTCCTTGGTAGAAAACTATGGGTACAAGTGTACAACTTGAGAAACAAAACCTCACCATCTATTAGAGAGTTACTTATATATATCCCTAGTTTCCATAAAATTATAAAATTTTCAAGAGGTAGAGAACAAATGCAGTTGCCATAGGCCATCAAAATACTCAGAATTCAGTACAGTTAATCTTAATGGGTGTGAAAACATGGAACTTTGCAGTAGAGCAGAATATACGGTAAAGTCAGCAGTCCTGTGTATTTTAATGCACAAGTTTTCTGACGCTGTGTGCTGTGCAGATGCGTTTTCAAAATAGTGATTGTGGCTTCCTCTGCACTGACTAAATTAATCCTCCTAATCTGATGGTTGTTTTGATCCTGTGAGGAGAGGACTAGATTAATAAAATCACTCCTCCAATGCTTCCCTGTTATTCATGCAATCCATCTGACTGATTTTAGGAATCAAACAAGAGAAAACACAGAGCTCCAAAAATATACAACTGAATGTTTCTCTGAAGGTCCTTTGCTGTCTGTTTAATTCTCCACTGATTCTTACAATTAGCACCAAATCAAGTGCAACAGTCTCTGTGATTTCTTTTTTTTTGTTTTTGTTTTTTCCTTTTATATTCAATTCATAAAGTCTGTAACTCACGTAACTGTGACTTCTCTAGAAATGGTTCCTTGGTCAAGATATCCATGATCCACACCACCAGGACATTGTAGAAGATAAATCTTTACTAATGGAAATGTGGAGACAATTAACTGATTATTCATGACCTGCTTCAGTTGAGGACTTTACAGATGCATTTGTCCACTAAGTGAATGGATTCATGGCTCATTTGGATTAGACATGTAACTCAATCCTTATTAAACTTTTTTGCTTCTGTCTGCCTCCCCTTTCTTCATAAAGCCAGAAAACTCACATGTACTTTTACATTTTAATTTCTCTTTCCCACTCCTCTTCTCCTTCTGTTCATCAGACTAATTCCCCTTCCTCCTCTTCAACTGTGTTTCTCACCACTGGCCATCACCATTATGCTTGAACCCTTGTATTCTTGTAATACTTCCCTTAAAACTAATGTTTTCTGCATCTTCACCTCTCTACCTGCATCTTTTCCTGTTAATTGCTCCACTTTTTCATTTTCCTCTCTTCCAGTTTTTGCTCCATGGCTCCATTCATACCTACATTTCTTCATCTCTCTCTAGACTAATTTATTTATTTCAGCAATACAAACATTCAACGCAACCTGCCATTTCCTGTTTTCCTCATTGACTGGGTTCTTAGTTCAATTCCTGACTTTCCCTGTGATCCCTGAGCATGCCTGGCCCCTAGTTCATAAGTGGGAAAACACCACTCCTTATACATCTATACCATACGCAGCTTTCTTGATCATAATTCTTCCTTCCTCCTTTACACATTATTCTGTAGCAGTCTGTACCTTTTCCTCTTTGCTCATTTTTCTCCTTTCCTCGTTGCACAAATCTTTCTAGGTGCTTCCTCCAGTTTTGTGCCACCTAACTTCCTTTTCTTTTTGTCATCAGCAAAGGATCAGTGGATCATTGCTCTCCAAAAAGTCTAAATGTTTTACCTTATTTTTGTTACCCTTATCTTACTCCTGTGTCTGGGTTTGCAGGACAGTTAGCACCTCAACTCTCCATACCTTTGCTTATTTGTCTTTTAGTCCCATTTCCCCCTCATTGATTCCAGACTAACAGTTGGAGTTCTCTGTTACATTAATACATCTCATCTTCCTCTCGCAGTTATAGACCAATTTTAAATTCTTCCATCACTGTCTCTTGTGTGCTGTTCTTTGCACTCCTTTTGCTATCACAGATTAAAGTTCCTTGACTCCCAGCTCTAGTTAACCAAAACTACATAATTATTTCTGTGTATTAAATCCTAACTATTTTTCTCACTACATTTATTTTTTTTCTGACTTTATCCAATTAACAGCCTGCTAATTAGGAGATTTTGGCATTGGCATAAGCTTTTAAAATGTTGTTAAGTACGAAACACTCCTATTATATTTCCTTACTTGAGTTTCAGTCCTCAGAAACCTTTAGCTTTCTAGGTGCTCTCTAATTTATTTACACTGCATCATTAAGAATAAATTATGCAACATAGCAGTGAATACTGCTAGTTACAGAGATCCATCATCCCTAATGACCGTCCACAAGCACATATTTATTGACTACTCAGGCTGCAACCACTTCACTTGGGCTGTAACATAAGAATGACATTGTCCAACATCTGAGTTGACATCTCTACGGCACATATAAAGTAATAGAATCTTCATCGTAATGGGAAATAGGTATACGTTCTGCATAGATGGCTAAGTTTGCTTATTACATGTGCTTTTCATATATATGCTTATAAACCTATAAAAATTGAAGAGAAAGATATAGCTCCAGAGAAGATTCAGAACAACCGAGTTAGTCTTGACTCTGATTCACCTATTAAATTAGATTCCAAAAATTATTTTGGGTAAACTCTATGAACAGGATTTCCAGGAGATAATTGTACTCATGAACATTCAGGGAAGAATTATTTAAAGACCCACAGAGAGAATCATAATTAGAAACTTACTAGATCTGAAGGAGTATGAGAACATTTGCAGAAAAAAGAGATGGTACTAAAGAACACAGTGTCTTGTCTTAGGACATCCTACTCCTAGTGATGGATGTCAAAACATTAAAGTAAAGCAGTCTTCATACTTGCCTCCTCTAATACCTCTTGAGTGATAATATCGAATTATTTAATGCTATCAAATTTCATGTCTTTAAGAAATTTTAATTAATGTCAGCAGAAAACTTTCCAACAGAAAAATGTCAACACTTTCACTCGTGTCTCTTGAATTGATCTCACTCTCATTCAGGAAATGTCAGAATATCTAAATATAAATGTATAAATATTGAGTTTGCCGAGCGAGGGTTTTTCATCCTGCACCTAATGAAGGTGAATGACAGTGAGTTCATGAGTTCTAAGCAAGTCTGGAGAGGCTTTCTCATCTCTGATGTGTGACTTGGCAAAGCTCTAATGTTTGCAAAATGTGTCAGGTGGATAATATTCTCTCATGAACGCCAGCACATTAAAGAATGGCAAGTCTTCCAAACTTTACATTACATTAACGATATTTGTAAGATGAATGCTGAATAAGGATATAATTAATAAATATACATTCAATACTATGATTAGCAAACAGTTTTACAAAATAAAATATATGTGTCTATGTAGCACTTCAAAAAGTGATGGATATATATAAAGTTGAAATAGAATTGACATTTTTTCTTCGAAAGATGATGAATATTTTTCCTTTAATTATTTTGCTAAATAATTTCCATTCATTTACTACCCCTTTACAAGAGAGAACTTCTAATGAGAAAAACTAGAAATCATTGCTTAAAATTTACTTACACATAGTAAGCGAGCAAAACCTACTTGTGATTCAAAAATAACCTGACAACTCTCACAGTAAAACTCACAGCTTCATGATTTCTTTGGCATTTGAAAAAAACCCTGTCCTCGTGCAGGCAACAGCTCAGGTCAGAACCCCTCAAAAATGATTCTGACCTTGAGGCTGCAGAGCAGAGCTGAAGACCAGTAGGCCTGGGTATACCAAAAAGATTCAAAATTAGAAAGCCAGGGCAAATGATCCTTAATTTATTTCATCTTTATCATTCTAACCTTAACCTCTCTGACTGGTGTTGACACAGCATATCTATGTCGCCTAAAGCATAGCCACTGACAGTGACACTGTCTGTCTGGGTGGCTTCAGTCTAGAATCTGGACACGTACAGTCAGACTTTGAACTGGACTAAAAGCTTGCTTGAGAACTTGAGGGGAAATATCATTTCCAGTTAAACACTACAGGAAAATAGGTAGGGACATGCTCTCTATGAACAGAGGAGTGAGCTGGCTAAGGAATGACGAGAGCCTTGCCTTTTGCACTTGTTGACCAGTAGACCTGGAATTGTTGCACAGGTTCTAAGAATGCACTGGTTTGATTTAGTAGTCCAAAAACCTTTAAATAACATTCTCTCTTTAAAGAAAACTTTTATTTTTTCCCTGAAATAGTTACCTTCTGACTATGGTGCAGGAAACTATAGTGGCTGCAGAACAGGGTAGTAGATAAATAATATTTTTATTATTTAAATTCTGACAGTTTGTGCTTTGTTTTCAAATATTATCAGGTTTTATTTGATGTCTTTCAGACACATTTGGTGCAGAGATATTATGTAAAAGAAAAAAAAATTAGTCTGTGTGAATTGCGTTTTGGAAAGCTGTGCTGACATGCATAGTATTAATGCTTACAAATGACTCTAATTTGAATAGACTGCCTAGATATTAGTAAAAAGTAACACTGAAGAGATGGAAGAATGCTACTTACCATCTTTCAGGAAAAAGATATGCAAGCAATCTCTTTCCCAAGACAAACAATTGAGCACATAAATATTAATTAGCTGAGCAATGTGATCTAGTTGAAGATGTCCCTGCTCATTGTAGGGGGGTTGGACCAGATGACCTTTAAAGATCCCTTCCAAGCCAAACTGTTCAATGATTCTATGACTCTGTAAGTTTGCATTGTTCTGTGTATGTGTATATATACACGTATATATGTATCAGACATACCAAAAATGCTTAATGAAAAGTCCAGACAAGAATAGTAAATATAGAGCAAATATGTGAAATGAAGAAAGAAATCATGCAGCAGAGGACAGATACTATCAACTTATAGATGATGTGTTGTGTATGAATCCTTTCATCTAATATTTGTAAGCTCACAGCAGGCATGTCCTCTAGTCAGTTGCAGAAAGTTTTATTGATTCACAGAGGAATAGCAAATTCTACCTGAGGCAGCAGTTCTTCGAAAATGTTGTTGGTATCAGAAGAAAATAAAGAAAATCTCATTGTTAGATATGATTTGTGATACTATTCCTCTCAAGTGCAGAGTAGTAAGGTCTTTTAATGGAAGAGATCTTTACTGTCCACTCAAATGATATAAGGAACTCTTCTTGTAACAAAATCAGTCTTGAAAATTTGAGATTTCACAGTCCATCAACCTGCTATTAAAGACCAATGACAGGATTTCTTTCAGAAATTAACTTTGCAATTTGTGAGAAGTTAGCTGTGACACCGGAAGAGAGAAGAGGCAAAAAACCCACCCAAACCAACAAAAAATAAGGTCCACAACATGATTCTTATCAAAGTCCATGCTATTAAAAAATGAAATTGCAGCTATACAAAGCTGAAGATAGCGATTATGTGTAATGGTGCAGAACAAGGTTACATCAGCATTGAGTTTCAGGCAGTTCACATTCCATTTTACCTGTATTTGCAGAAAGTTGAGCCAGTGTCAACTCCCACTTAGGATGCAGTTGATCACAGTGTTACAGAAAATCAAACTGACAGTTAAGAGGAAGCAAAAGGTTCTGGGTCATGTCTCTGCTGGGTTTTAATTCTTTCTCATTAGGAACAATGATATAACAGAGTGTGCATTAGATTCTGAAACTGAAAAGCATGCATATGTATGAAAGATGTTTAAATTATTTGTCTGGATATAGGCAAGGCAAGTAAAAGAATTTTTTGATTAATTTCAGTAAGAAATGTGTGCCTCTGTTCAAACTGAGTCACTTTAGCATTAGATAACTTATTGCCTGGGCTAGGTGAGCAAGGCATGATAATACTATCAGGTGTGCTGTCTCTTTTAATTGTGTTCATTTCAGAGGGAGTAATAAACATTAGGATGCCTCGATGCAGTTCATTTCAATGGGACCAATAAACATTAGAGTCCTTTTAGCACCCCTTTCTGAAGTCTCCCACTTGACTAATTTTGGACTAATTTAAACAGGATAGACAGGATACAAGATTAATATGGCTCTTTGCCTGGTCAACCACTCATTTTGAAGTTGTTGCCCCAAAAGAAAGCACTAATTACAGTAATAAAAAATTAATATTAATAGCCTTTCTAGGTATGACACTGTAGCACCAAAGGTTCCTGCCGATGTAGGCTGAAGAACTCACTGAAAGGGGATACTTGCTTATACATTTAGGTGACCAGTTCATCTTAAAATATGCGGCACATCCATAGATCAGATGCAAGACTGCATGCATGTTAGAATTAACACTTTCATATGGCTGTACAAAGAAATCATGATAAAAGAGATTACACAATGTCTGATTCCAACACGATCTATTTTGAAAAAAAGAGATTTTTCTTCCTCTTCTGTCCTTTGGCACTTGTACTGGGTTGACCTGGCCAGAAGCTGAACACCCACTTGCTTTCCACCTCTGCTGGGATAGGTGAGAGAATCAGGAGAGCAAAAGTGAGAAAACTTGTGGGTTGAGGCAAAGACAGTTTAATAAGTGAAGCAAAAAAGATTAAAAAAACCCAAGTGGTGCAGAGACAAGCTCTCACCACCTCCCACAGGCAGACTGATGCCAGTCAGTCTCATAGCAACTGCTACCTTGGAAGACATGACCCACTCCCACCTCAGCTTTTATTGCTGAGCGTGACGCCATATGGTATGGAATAGCCCTTTGGGTAATTTGGATCAGTTGTCCTGGCTGTGTCCCTTCCCAACTTTTCTTCCACCTCCAGTCTGTTTGTTGAGGGAGCAGGGTGAGAAAAACAGAAAGCCTTGAGTCTTTGCAAGCACTGATCAGGAATAGCACCTACACAGCACTGGTAAGGCCATACCTGAAGCACTGTGCCCAGTTCTGGGTTTCCCAGTACAAGAGAAACATGGACAGCAAGAGGTTACTATGATGATGAAGGGACTGGAGCATCTCTTCTATGAGGAAAGGCTGAGGGAGTCGGGACTGTTCAGCCTGGAGAAGAGAAGGTTCTGGGGAATTTTATCAATGTACAGAAATACCCGAAAGGAAGGTACAGAGAGAGGACAGGACCAGGCTCTTTCTGGTGGATCCCAGTGACAGGCCAGAGGCACAAACTGGAGTACAGGAGGTTCCCTCTAAGTGAGGAAACACTTTGTTATTTGAGAGTGATGGAGTACTGTTACAGGTTGCCCAAGGACATTGTGGACTGTCTGTTTGTGGAGATATTCAGAAGCAGTCTGGACATGGTCCTGGACATCTGGTTGTAGATGGCCCTGGTTGAGTAGGGATGTTGGGCCAGACAATCTCCAGAGGACCCTTTTAACCTCATAGAGCCTGTGTTTCTGTGATAGCCAAAAAATGTCTGTCTTAACAGCTTGTACCCACAGATCCAAAACACAGCTCCATCCCAAACGAGACCCCAGTGAGCTGCTATGAAGAAAATTAACTCCATTCCAACCAGACCTAGTAAAATGCTGGAAGAAACTAAATCAAAAGTTACTATTTAGGTACAGAAATCTTAAATTGCAATAGCAAACTTTATAAGAGGAAGGAAGGAAGGAAGGAA